>JAESUZ010002407.1:0-102895 GCA_017311185.1 Proteles cristata cristata
ATTATAGTTTCTGGAACAAGCATATACATACAGTTTTTAACATTAAAAACAGGATGATACTATGTATTTCCGCATCTTGTTCTTTTCACTTTATATCTCATGGATATCTTTATGTGTCATTATGTATTGATGCACCACATTCTTTCAACTTCTTAGAACACGTGCAGCATATCCCATTGTGTGCATTGTATGGTTCTGTCACAGTTTGTTTAGCCAGTTTTCTGTTAGGGACACTTAAGTTGTTTTTAAGGTTTTCACTGTTGGAGATAATGTTGCACTGAACACGCTTTTACAGGTGTCTGTGTACTATCATAATATTTCTGTAGGAGTGGAATTGTTAGACTAAAAGAAATGAGAGTTCCTATGTCTCTCCGCTTTCCAACCTTGGCTTATAATTCATTCTAAAATTTATATGATATAGCTTTATTGGTGATTCATATATATTTCTGCCTTAACTGATCTCACTGTAATCTGTATAGCTCTTTGAACCTCTGTAGTTTCAGTAAGAGCTTTTAGGAGTTCTAAAATACAAATGTTGTTCTCTAAAATGATTAAAAATAATTTATATATGCAAACATTTAAAACCTGTCAATTTTAGGGGTGCCTGGGTGGCTCAGTTGTTAAGTGTCCGACTTTGGCTCAGGTCATGATCTCACGGTTCATGGGTTTGAGCCGTGTCAGGCTCTGTGCTGACAGTTCAGAGCCTGGAGTCTGCTTTGGATTCTGTGTCTCCCTCTCTCTCTGCCCCTCCCTTTCTTGCACACTGTCTCTCTCTCTCTCTCTCTCAAAAATAAATTTTAAAAATGTATAAAAAAAAGGTATCAAAGAAATTTGATATTGATGTCATAGTTGTTAGATACCATTGTAAGTAGATCTTCTAAAGTCACTTAAAAGGCAGAATGGCTCTGTTGTGACAATCATACAAATAAGACCCAACATTTTTTTGTTTTAAGTTCCAACATTATGCGTATGGGAACTAGGGCATAGAAAAAATTCCATTGACAACCTAAACAGATTTTAAAATTGCTGTCTTTGAGGTGCCTGGGTGGCTCAGTCGGTTAAGCATCTGACCTTTGATTTTGGCGCAGGTTATGATTTCACAGTTCTTGAGATCTACCCTGGAGTCAGACTCTGCTAGAGTGCAGAGCCTGCTTGAGATTCTCTCTCTCCCTCCCTCTTTGCTCCTCCCCTGCTCTCTCTCTCTCTCTTTCAAAATAAACTAAAAAAAAAAAAAAAAAAGTGCTGTCTTTCAGTTAAAAGGAAAAATGAAGGCCATGTGTATTGGCAAAACTGATAGAAGAATTAATAAAAGATGCCATTGTTGAAGTCAGAGTTGATATGTTTGGATAAAATTATTCTATAAAACACGTGAGTGGGGAGACAATAGTATTTCCATGCATATAAGTGTATAACTGGATTATAATACTACATATCATAAATAGACACTTTATTGTCTTATTACATACCTAAAATTTATAAAGTAGTTTTAATCATTGAGAAAGTGGGAGATTATCTTTTATTACTGTATATTTGGGTATACATTTTACTCATTTATATACTACTCTCTGTTTTTGGTTGTTTGTAGCTAACACCTTTAAATTTTGTTATTTTTATTTTCCTACCTTCTTCGGTTTTTATCCTCTTAAGTTTTATTTCTACTGTTTCTCAAGTCATTTTTATGTCTTTAATGGAAGATTTTCAATATCATACTTGGATATAGGTGTTAGCATTTAATTTGTTCCTCATTGGTGCTGCCAAAATCTAACTTCTCTGCCTACTTGGAAAAAGCTTTTCTTTGAGGCTAAATTTGGATTTCTTTTTGCTGCAGGTAATAGAGAATCTAACCAATATTGGCCTAAGTGGAAAAGACATATAATTAACTCACCTAACAGGAAGTCTTAAGAATAAGCAGTTCTTTAATAGGGCATGTATGGTAGCTCAAGAGTGTTACCAAGATTCAGTCTCTTCCCTTCTGCCATTCTTAGTATGTAACGTTTTCAGCCTAATGCTTTTCACCTTGTCCCAAGATGGCTCTTGGAATTTACGCACATATTTTCATCTAAGGCTGAAAGGAGGAGGCAGTACCAGCAGGTCTTCTTGAATCTGTTCCTTTAGTAAGGTAAACAAATGCTTTCTTAGAAGCCATTGTTCAGATTTCCTCTTATGTCTTATTGGCCAAAACTGGGTCAGTGACCACTCTAGCTCTAGAGAAAAACTCTCATTTTCTCATACTGAAAATGAGAAAATCTGGGATTTTTTTCAGCTTCTCAATTGAGGAGTAATGAAGGAGAAGAGGGCTATAATTAGCTGTTGAGTTAGTCAACTAAGTGTATGCTTTGCTCATTGGTTGTGGTTTATATCCTCATTACTGTGTTTTTGTTAAACTCTTAGTCGTTTTCTAACATGCATTGAGGCTTTGTCACTTGTCTTATAGTCTTTTTGCCACAACTTCAGGCATTTTTATGTGGTGGTGGTTTTTATGAGTTTCAGAGCATGTTTCTCCATTATTGTGTGAGCCCATTGGTGGTAATGGTGGGAATTATATTTCTGAATCCCTAGCATCTTGCGTAGAGTGCCTGACACGTAATGGGCATTTGGATGTTTGAATGTTTGAAGAAATACAAAACAGATTAGTACTTACTTCTCTTGTGGAAAAAAGACCTTTATGTTGACCTTACATTTTAACTAGTATTTATCCCAAAAATAATAGATTTATTATAAGCAGCAGAAAATATTACAGTTTATGTAGCAGAGCTTAAACATTTTACTTTGTAAGTATTTTTTACATTTATTTATTTTGAGAGAGAGAGAGAGAGAGAGAGAGAAGGAAAGTGGGAGGGGGTGTAGAGAGGGAGACAGAGAATCCTAGGCAGGCTCTGGACAGTGCAGAGCCCAACGTAGGGCTTGAGCTCACAAACTGTGAGATCACCACCTGAGCCGAAGTCATAAGCTTAACCGGCTGACCAGGTGCTCCAAAACATTTTATTTTATAATTGCTTCTCCATCCCATCCTCACGGCCTGTTTAACCTTCTCTCTCTCTCTCTCTCTCTCTCTCTCTCTCTCTCTCTCACACACACACACACACACATTTTCACCATTTTTTTTTTCTTTTGGTAGTTTCATTTTTGATATGCATTGACACAAAATTCCTATGTTCTGTAACAATAAGAAGTTTGTCCTCTATTCCTGTCTTTGAGCCATCTGTTTTACTTCTTAGGGTTTAACCATTGTTACCACTATCTTGTGTCAGAAATATTTGAAGCATTAATAAGCATATACAAATGATAGCATACTGTACATAACTTTTTGCTTTTTGTTATGCTACATGAATGATAACATCCTTTACATATTTTTAAAATAATTAATGGATTGTACAATTTCCTGGGCCTTTGTTTTTTTATTCACATTGTGGTATCTTAAATGTATATTTGATATCATTCATAAAGAATTATACAAATTCTTTATTTAGTTTTAATTCCAGTATAGTTAACATATAGTGTTATATTAGTTTCAAGTGTGCAGTATAGTGATTCAGCAATTCTCTGCATTTCTCAGTGCTCATCAAGATAAATATAGTCTTGATCCCCTTCATCTATTTTGCCCATCACTACCCACCCCTCTTCTGGTAACCATCAGTTTGTTCTCTAGTTAAGAGTCTGTTTTTTGGTTAGTCTGCTTTTTTTTCTTTGTTTAGTTTCTTAAATTTCACATATGAGTGAAAACATACGGTATTTGTTTTCCTGTGACTTATTTCACTAACATTATACCCTGTATATCATCCACATTGTTGCAAATGGCAAGATCTTAGGCTTTTTTTTTTTAAGTTTATTTATTTTGAGAGAGAGTTCATGTGTGCAAGTGGGGGAGGGGCAGAGAAGAAGGGGAGAGAGAATCCCAAGCAGACTCCATGCTGTCAGTGCAGAGCCCAGTGTCAGCGCAGAGCCCCAGCTCCATCTCATGAACCCTGAGACCAGACCTAAGCTGAAATCAAGAGTCGGATGGCTTAACTGACTGAACCATCCAGGCACCCCAAAATCTTATCCTTTTTTATGGCTAAGAAATATTTCATCATATATATATGTATGTAGGTATGTATATAAATATATATAGTACATCTTTTTTATCCATTCATCTATTGATGGACATTTGGGCTGCTTCCATAATTTGGCTCTTGTCCTTAATGCTGCAGTAAACATAGGGGTGCATGTATTAAATGTATTAAATTATTAATTAATATTAATTAAATATTTAATTAAATGTATTAAATTAGTGTTTTCATATTCTTCAGGTAAATACTCAGTAGAGGACTTACTGGATCATTTAGTAGTTCTTTCTTAATTTTTTGAGGAGCTTCCATACTCTATTTGAGCTTCCATACTCTGTATGAGTTTTCATTCCCACCAACAGTGCATGAGAGTTCCCTTTTCTCCGTATTTTCAGCAAGACTTATTTATTGTGTTTTTGTTTTTAGCCATTCTGACAGGTATGAGGTGGTATCTCATTGTGGTTTTGATTTTCATTTCTCTGATGATTACTGCTGTTGAACATCTTTTCATGTGTTTGTTGGCAATCTGTATGTCTTTGGAGAAAGGCCTCTTCATGTCTTCTGCCACTTTGAATTGGATTTTTAGTTCTTTTGGTGGTGAGTTATGGAAGTTCTTTGTATGTTTTGGATACTAACTCTTTTTTTTTTTTTTTTTAATTTTTATTTTAATTTTTATTTATTTCTAGGAGAGAGAGAGAGACAGTGTGAGCAGGGGAGGGTCAGAGAGAGAGGGAGTCGCAGACTGAAACAGGCTCCAGGCTCTTAGCTGGCAGTCAGTGCAGAGCCCGACGCGGGGCTCGAACCCACGAACCGCGAGATCATGACCTAAGCGAAAGTCGGACGCTTAACCGACTAAGCCACCCAGGCGCCCCTGGATACTAACTCTTTATCAGATGTCATTTGCAAATATCTTCTCCCATTCTGAAGGTTGCCTTTTAGCTTAGTTGATTGTTTCCTTGCCTGTGCACCCCTATCTTTATTGCAGCATCGAGTACAATTTTGATGTAGCCCCAGTTTTTTTTTTTTTTTTACAAATAGTTTATTGTAAACTATTGTATTGTAAAGCACATAACACCCAGTGCTCATCCCCACAAGTGTCCTCCTCCATGCCCATCCCTCCTCCCCCCCACATCCACCAGTCCTCAGTTTTTGTCAGCATTCAAGAGTCTCTCATGGTTTGCCTCTCCCCTTTCCCCCACCATTTCCGCCCTTCTTCTCCCCCTTGGTCCTCTGTTAAGTTCCTCCTAATCCTCTTATACGTGCACACATATGATATTTGTCCTTCTCTGCCTGACTTATTTCGCTCAGCATAACACCCTCAAGGTCCATCCACGTTGCTACACATGGCCAGATTTCATTGTTTCTCATTGCCATGTAGTATTCCATGGTATAGATAAACCACATCTTCTTTTTTTTTTTTTTTTTTACAAATGGTTTATTGTCAAATTAGTTTCCACATAACACTCAGTGCTCATCCCCACAAATGCCCTCCTCCATGCCCATCTCCCCTCCTCCCCACATCCACCAGTCCTCAGTTTTTGTCAGCATTCAAGAGTCTCTCATGGTTTGCCTCTCCCCCTTCCCCCACCATTTCTGCCCTTCTTCTCCCCCTTGGTCCTCTGTTAAGTTCCTCCTAATCCTCCTATACGTGCACACATATGATATTTGTCCTTCTCTGCCTGACTTATTTCGCTCAGCATAACACCCTCAAGGTCCATCCATGTTGCTACACATGGCCAGATTTCATTGTTTCTCATTGCCATGTAGTATTCCATGGTATAGATAAACCACATCTTCTTGATCCATTCATCTGTTGATGGACACTTAGGCTCTTTCCAGGTTTTAGCTATTGTGGAGAGTGCTGCTATGAACATTGGGGTACATGTGCTCCTATGGATCAGCATTTCTGTATCCCTTGGGTAAATTCCTAGCAGTGCTATTGCTGGGTCCTAGGGGAGTTCTATTGTTAGTTTCCTGAGGAACCTCCACACTGTTTTCCAGAGGGGCTGCACCAGTTTACATTCCCACCAACAGTGTAGGAGGGTGCCCGTTTCTCCACATCCTCGCCAGCATCTAGAGTTCTCTGATTTGCTCATTTTAGCCACTCTGACTGGCGTGAGGTGGTATCTCAGTGTGGTTTTGATTTGTATTTCCCTGATGAGGAGGGATGCTGAGCATCGTTTCATGTGTCTGTTGGCCATCTGGATGTCCTCTTTGGGGAAGTGTCTGTTCATATCTTCTGCCCATTTCTTCACTGGGTTGTTTGCTTTTCGGGCGTGGAGTTTGGTGAGTTCCTTGTAGATTCTGGATATCAACCCTTTATCTGATATGTCATTTGCAACTATCTTTTCCCATTCGGTTGGTTGCCTATTAATTTTCTGGGTTGTTTCCTTGGCTGTGCAGAAGCTTTTAATCTTGAGGAGGTCCCAACAGTTTATTTTTGCAGAGACAGCTTCTAAGCGTGGTTCCTAAGGGTGCCGAGATATGCTCTAGGGCTCGGCCATGCCCTTGGATCATGGCACATGGAAACCACTGTGGCTGGGATGCATCAGCGGAGATGGGTGTCCACCTGGGAGCAGGCAGAGATGACGTTGTAAACAGAGTGTCTTATTTTTTTTAATGTTTTATTTTATATTTTTTGAGCGAGAGAGAGAGACAGAGTGAGCAGGGGAGGATCAGAGAGAGGGAGTCACAGAATCCGAAGACAGGCTCCTGGCTCTGAGCTGGCTGTCAGCACAGAGCCTGACATGGGGCTCGAACCCACGAACCGCAAGATCGTGACCTGAGCTGAAGTCGGACGCTTAACCAACTGAGCCCTCCAGGCACCCCAAACAGAGTGTCTTATTAATCAAAGTGGCAAAGCTGGGCAGTTGCAACTACCACAGCACAGGGAGGAGGGGTATACAGAGTCATGCTACATGACAGACTCACTGTGAACTTGCCATGGTGAAGGACAGCTGTCATCAGGAGGCACCCAGGCTCACTGGCCGTGGCCCAGCCTCTCGACGTTCCCCATCTGCTACTGTTTGTATTTAGGTCTGTGTTTTCCTTTCATTGAGGTTTTGGCTTCATCGGGCCGTCTTGCAGGATCTGTGCCATCAGCAGCTTTGGTCACCCGCTTCTTCCACCCTGCCCTTACCTGCTGTGACCCCAGGAAATGCTGCTGCAGCCTGCTGGCCGTGCTCAGCACTGAGGTGGGGGGGACTCTGGGGGAGCCCTGGAGCCAGAGCAATCTCACCAAGTGTTGAAAGGAGCCGGGGTTCCTGAAGGTTTGGTTGCTTGAACTCTGCGCTATCTCTTCTTGTATACACGTGGCAGAGTGATGGAGGCTTTCCCCCATCCCTACCTGTTCCAGAAAGGAGTTACATGATGCCATAAATTAAAAATAGGATGATAGCAAAATAAGAGCGGGGATGAAGCAGAGCCTGCAGTGAGTCTAGAAAAGTGTCAAACGTAAACCTTCATGAAGTACCTATTTGCAAAGTTGCCAAGTGGGGCTCCAAATCTGGGGGTAAGCCGGGGACCCCAGCCTTGCCTGTATCTCAGCACTGCCTGAAGTACTCTGATGAGAAATGCCAGGACTAGACCTCAGAGCAAACAAACCAGCGTCTCTGGGGGTGCGCCCAGGCACTGGGGTTTTTAAAGCCTCAGGTGGTTCTAAATGCATAACCACGGTTGACAACACCCGTGTGCTTTCCTGCAGACAGTGGTGGGAGAGAGGAAACCTGGTGGGGCACGTTTGTCTGTGTCTTCAAGCTGTGAATGAAGTGCTCAGGAGAAGTAAAAGAAGGCTTGGTGCAGAGAAAAGTGGGCCCTTTCCTCTGAGGTCCCTATTGAACAGGGGCCAAGAGCAACTTTTAGGCTCTCTTGAAGCGATTCCCCATCGACACTGCAGTTTGGTAACCAAGTTTCAGCTGGACTTAGGGTGCTCGTAGGAGGTGGGGAAGGTGGCCTCTGCATCCTGAGCTCTGCATGTGCGGCTTGGCAAACCAGAGCACTGAAGGCCACCAGCAAACACAGCCCATGACTCCTGACCCGGAGTTAAATCAAGAGTTAAGTGCTGTCACTTAGAGCAGCGCTTCTTGGCTCATTCCAAACCCCTTACACCCTCTTTTTTTAATATGTGATTTATGGCCCAATGAGCTAACATACAGCATATGCAGTGTGCTCTTGGCTTCAGGAGTAGACTCATCATTTACGCCTGACCCCCTTTAATGCAAATATCTGCAATTCTGAAATGATGTAATAAAACTGACAATGTAATTTCCAAATAATCTTTATAATAGCTAGATGTAAAGGATCGCTGTGCGGATGGATGCTTGGGCAGCGCCAAACCAGCACCCAGTAAGGCTGCCACATGTGTTATGGAGACCAGACTGTAGGATCACAGAGGACACTCCAAGTGTGATCTGGAAGAGAGGCGTCGTGGGGGGTGGGGGGATCCAAGTACCACTGAACGATGAGTGACTCCTATTCCTGGAAAATTCAGTAGGTATGAAAAGTGTGCCAACAATATATAAATGTAGGATGAAATTAGGCACTAGCCTCCCCAAATGATAAATGCCGTGAGATGCTTGGAAGTCAGGCAGCACAAGAGGCCATCTTTACTTCGTGAACTGCCTCTCCTACTAAGTGCCTCGTTGTGATCACCCTAGGTGTCCCGTTTTCCACACTGGCAACCGTACTGGCTCCTTTGAGAACTAGTGTTTCCCTCGCATCACTTGGTAGTGAGTGATTGAATCCCTTAATGCCCCTTGCACCCTGACATAGCAGAGCCCTGATGGGGTGGAGGCCAGCTGTCCAGAGTAAACTGTGAAAAGGTCATATTGCCGATAATAGAAATCAGAACAGGGAGTCCTGTGTGGTGAGGGGTGGCTAGTAACGGACACCAGAGAACTTTAGGGGAGGATGGAGATGGTCTCTATCTTGATGGCGTATTCCGGTGTATACAGTTGTCACAGTTAATGGAATTATACACTGAAGATGTACTGTGTGTTTCACTCTATGCATATTTCATCTTGGTGAAAAAGCCACAGGAGTGAAAACAAAGAAAACTTTGTACAGGGAATGTCTAGTCCCTGAGGCTACCTGTAGCTGCCACTTAGAGAAACAGAATTGTTCTCACCGCTGCAAGGCGGTGCGTGGGGGTAGGCCCTGTGGGGCAGGACTCCGTATCAGGCCCTTCGCAAGCACCAGATTGGAGTTGTGCTGGAGGGCTGATAGGGCTGGGCAGAGCATTTAAAAGGGTACAAGGGACAGGAGAGCAGAGCCCTAGAGGGTTCGCTGGGGAGAAATTAGGCTGTGTTAAAATTCAGTCCAGCCACCAAGAGGTAGGTCTGGCTGGTTCCTGTTCATCGCCCTCTGGTGATGGTAATCCTGTCCTTCTGTGCCTTATTTTCCCCGTTGCCCTTAAACCCCACATGAAATCACCAATCCGGTGGCTTTGTGCCTTGTAATAGCGGAACAACTTAGACTGTATAGCTACACCTAAAACGTCTGTGGTGTGTTTGCTTTATCTCCATATCCCTGTGCGTGATAGCGTTTGGTGATTAAAAACCTTTCCTTGCCTCATTCGCGTGGGGAAACACACCGGATGGGTCTGCTGCGAGCCAGACTTTTGGATCATCTGATAGGAAAGTCTCCAAAGTTTCAGTGTTTCCCAGCCTTTCTGAGATGATGCTTGTCTCTGTTCCCTCATCGCGGGAGTGGTTTTGTTTGCTCATAGTTTTATACAACTTTTTCCTCTGGGGGAAGGTCAGTGATAGCTACGCTGAGCGCACAGTTGGGTTTTGGGGTATCTGTGTGTGGTAGGGGGTACATGTTGCTCCTCTCTGCAGAATGGAAACAGTTACATCACACTGTGATGACCCCCTTTTGTGTTCACATCCTTGTTTCCCTTCCCGTCCTGGGGAGGCTCCTCAGCGTTAGGGTTACATTGCGCTGTCAGCCTGGCCCCACGGTGCGACTCTATGTGGTCCTCATGGTTCTGTTTCTCATGACTGGGGGCGAGCAGACATGACTGTGGGTATTTTCGTAGGGCAGCGCCTCTCCGATTTTACCACCGAGGGACTCCTCTTGAGAAATGAAAAATAATGCTCAATCCAGCCCTCCAAATTGGCTCACCTTAAAGGCTATTTCTCTGATGACTCATGTTTTACCTCTTGGAGATTTTTCTTTCCATTTCACAATATAGCCGTGTTTTCTCTAATAGAAAAATAACTCTGGCCAGAAAATCCTTGAGTAAAATCAGTGCCCTAGGAAGTTAGACTCTGAGTTGCCTGGCTGCCTACAGCTTCTCCTTGGGGATTTGCTGATTCTAGATTATGAAAGAAGGACTTGTGCAAGTCCAGAATTCTAAAATATTTCCCACAGTCATGTGGTTTTATGGCGTTATGAGCAAGTTCCTTTATGCCTTGTCTTTAAAATGGACATTTTGGGCCATGACAGTTTGGAGACTGTTTAATTGCTGTTTGAATCCTTGTAACAGGTAAAGGTCATAATTGTGGGCTTGATTTTAATGCCATACTCCATTCCCCTTATGTGTTCAATGTTGTTATTGTTTTTTTAATGTTTATTTATTTTGAGAGATAGATAGTGAGCAGGGGAGGGGCAGAGAGAGGAAGACAGAATCCCAAGTAAGCTCTATGCTGTTAGCACAGAGCCCGATGCGAGGCTCAAACCCACAAACCATGAGATGGTGACCTGAGCTGAAATCACCAACTGGATGCTTAACTGACTGAGCCACCCAGGTGCCCCAACGAGATGGTTTTCAATAGAACATGGAGGTTGTGGTGATTCCTGAGCTGAAGAATATGCTTTAGTCCTTATTTCTTCCGGGGACTATCCACAGTCCCTTCTCAGTCACAGTCACTTAGCTGAAGCCTAATTCTCTGAACATTTCCCAATTAGCTCAATTATACATATATACACACATTGAATAATGTTTGGGATGAGAAGTTGTGTTAAATGATGCTGCATTTGTATTTGGAAGGCACTCATTGTGAACAGTGAGCTGGTATGAGGTGGAAATGTGGAAAGTACCATTAGGATTTCCGTTTAAATTTCAGATGTGGGGCTCTTCAGGTCCCTGGAAGAAGGAGGGGCATCTGCTGCTGCCTTCTCTCTCTTCTTGGGTTTCTGCAGAGGTTTGGCTGCCACAGAACTTCCCTTAGAAGCAGGCAAGAGAGGTCCCGTCCAGCTCTGTTCTTTGGAGGGTTCTGCTCTGCTTCTCAGCCAGCCGTGGGCCTCAGCATGGCCGGGAGTCTGTAGGGCCAAAAGGACATGCCTACTTGGAATGCGTAGGAACAGCAGCATGGCCATGACCCAGGTACCCGGGCCCCCCTGAATGCCTTGTTCAGACAGCTTGGACAGAGTATATATAGGTCTCCTTCTCAGGTCATTCCCCTATGGGATCTGCTGCCAGGGTCCCTCCCTGGTCTACTGAGTGGCCAAGGCTGTATTGGGGTGGGTGGACTTGGATGTATGGATTGGGATGTCTACCTGTGTGCCCATTCAGGGCCCCTCCTGATATGTGGCTGGGCAGGGGACAGTCCAGGGGGGCCATCTTAGAGGTTAATGTAGGCAGGAAGAGCACGAACCACACCAGGGTCTTCTCTACGCAGGTCCTTGGCGGGACAGTACAGCCGGGGCTCAGACGCTGCTCCCAGAGCCCGGTGCCTCTAGAGGCTTCCCCTCTCCCCAAAGGGGACCCACACAGCACGTGCATCTTCATGATGTCTGGGGTGTGTCCAATGCATGCCACCTCTGTCCTGTGCCTGGCTTTTGTCCTGGAAAGCTAGATTCACAATGTGGGGGAATTCCTCAGGAGTAGGAAGGAAATTCCTCAAGGTTGTGGGAAATTCTTCCAGAATAGGGAGGCGTTAATAGATGCACTGTGTGGCCACAAAGTAGGAATAAATGCCCCTTCCATCTGCACTGGGGCCCTGGGCCTTGCAGAAGCCACTTGGGTTCTGGTGACAGTCCCTCTGTCCCCCAGCTGTCACTTTTCCTGTGTCTGTGCTGGATATGGAGTTCCTTGCAGACCGTGTGATGTGCTATGTGAAAAGCGGGGCGCTTTTGTTTGAGGCCTGTATGTTCATTGGTAATTCGTATACTTGATCTCTGCTTTTGTGATTTAGTTCATGTTGAAATTTGTTATTCTAGGTCTAGTAGGACATTGCTTTATGCCTCAAATCCACATTTCCGTTTTATCTTTTTAAATATGAGAGAGAGAGAGTATCAGTGTGCAAGTAAGGGAGAGGGGTAGAAGGAGAAGGAGAGAGAGAGAGAGAGAGAGAGAGAGAGAGAATCTTGGGCAGGTTCCATGCTCAACTAGGAGCCTGGTGAGAGGCTTGATCCTTAGGCCCTGGGATCCTGACCTGAGACAAAATCAAGAGTTGGATCCTCAGCCTACTGAACCACCCAGGTGCCCCTCCACTTTACCTTCAATAAACAAGGAGCTTCAGGTGCCACACAATCATGGTGTGATGTACCAGCTTCCAGTTTCCAAATACGTTATCATCGCCAACAAGCAAGGGGAACTGCACCTCTCATGTAATTGTCATAGAAGACTGTGTTTCCTGTTTTGCACCCTGGGGCACTGCAGGGAATAGACCAAGCTGCTGGGGTCAGGGGGCCGACCGATGAGGCCTCCTGTCATGCCAGACCCTGGCTGACCACCCTGGTTGGGCATCAGCCCCTCAGTGCACCTCTGGGCCTCTGCACAAGAGCTGGGAGCTGCCATGGAGAGAAGGGTAGGCAGGGTGGGAAATTGCCTATGGAACACAGACGTCACTGCCCCTACGGGTAGGGCTTGTTAATTTCTTGGGTGCATTAATCGTTTCCCCTTCCTTAATAATTGTTCTTTGTGGAAAATTCATCAGAAGAATAACACAGTGGAATAAATACATGACGTTTTTTATTGTCAATACTTTCTAAAAAATGTTTTGAATTTTACTTGTAAACCAATTGCAAAACTCACGGCAGGCTTTGCTCAGTTGCTTCTGCACAAGGGAGGTTGACGTGGCAGGTATCCCTTCTAGCAGGAATTGCTCCAAGTGTCTGGTCCCTCTCCATCTGCTGTCCCCCGGCATCCTGCCTGGCTCCCGGGCTGTGTGTCCTTTGTGTAACCCCTAAAGTGGTAGCCTTCCTTCTCCTGGGGGGTTCCCTTGCATTTCTCTTCTCTGACACACACTGAGTATCTGTATTCTGTCCTTTCTCCCCCTTGATTTGAGGCCAGATTTTTGTCCCCGTGTAGTCGAATGTGAAGATAGTGGATCTGTGAATCCCTCCCTCCCTCCCTTCCTTCCTGAGCTCTTACCACATGCAGGGTAAATAGGATGGGGCCCCCTCAAAGGAGTATGGGAGAGGGAGAGGGTCCATTCTGTACCTTTCTCTCCTGGTCCAGGTAGGGAAGGCCAGCAGCTGGGGGAGCCACTGATGCTGTCCAAGCCTTGGGTCCCAGAGCCAGAGATCTGAGGCACTGGGTGCCCTGTGCCTTCCGTGACTTGTGGTCCTGGGCACGGAGGACAGGGGCCTCTACAGGGGCCCCTGGGGAAGGCTTGGGGTCAGAATTGGCTGGTTGGATGTTGCAGAAGAAGCAGGTGGACTGGGAGCAATAGAATAAAGTGACAGCCCTGGGAAGCCCCTGAGAGACGCCACGGAAGCCCAAGGTCGCATCCTTGCAGCCGGGCAAGGAGAAGACCCCATAAACCAAACAGCAGAGGATGGGAAGTGGAAACAGAATACAAACGTTCTTTTTAAGAACTTTCTGGGGCAAAGAGGAAGAGGGAAAGTGAAGTGGTTTAGGGGAGGTGGGAAGTCAATTCTGCAAAAGGTTTCCAGAACTTTCCAAGTAAATTCATTCCTCTTGCCCATCCTCCCCCGCTCCCATAATTCCTCTAACATCCCCCAAGCAGTTGCCCCCTGCTGCACTCATTTCCGAGCCATGCTGTGGAGATCGGGAGGGCACTATGCCTTGGACAGGGGACAGGAAGATCAGGGAGTCTTTGATTCTGTGTTCTGTACCCTTCATGTGGATAAGCCACTGGGCCTCTGACCCCTTAATGTTATGCTGTGTATCTTCTCATAAATCTAACGTGAGTAATCAGGCAGTAGTGGTTAGTCTGTTTAAACGACGTGTTTGTGTTGCATTAGTCAGGCCATTTTAGTGATCGGACATTAAAAGGCCTTATGCTCAGCCTTACCAGCCTTCAAAGGCCTAAGGAAATGAATCAGACCTGAAGAAGATGTCAGACTCCAAATATTAAAAGGAAACTGTAAAACCAGGGAAAGGATGGTGGAGCGTCAACTGGACCTAAGAGCTCAGCTTTTTGGAAGTGGTTTCAAACTCTGCAATTTGGAATGCAGGTGCATTCGTATGCCTGATATAAGGAAGGCTGAGGACCCCCAGTGTGCCTGGTCTTACAGAGGGGGCCGTTCATTTCCTCCTGGCACCTGGGTCTTTCTCTGTGCTTTATTCTCCAAGTGCATAAAGCAGTGACGTCCCCGCAGGTGGCCCCACCTTTCTGCTCCCCTGGGGCTGGTCAGGGACCACGTTGTGTGCGTTTTTTTCCAGAAGAGACGGTGCTTGTCCACCTGTTGGTATTTCTCACACCCGTGATTTGATTTTCTGAAACCGTCGTCTCAGAGGACTGTGGGACATCTTGCTCTTTATACATGTGACTCAAAAATCTGCATCTCCTCTCTTGGCCCCTCCACCACTCATGTTCTCTCTCTCAAAAAGTAAAAAACATCAAAATAAAAAAAATGTATGACTCATTTTTCTAGCCTCTGTTTTTTTTTGGACACTTGAGATCCATGCAGCGGTTGGTCGGTGACTTGAAGCTTCCTCATTTGGGCTTACACGGGTGTGTGCGCTTCCTTCCTTAGGTAGATGAGCCCCTTAAAGATGCTGCCTCCATCCTGAGAAGCAGGACCACCTCACTCACCGCTTCACACTGCTCCGAGGTCACAGAGCTGCTTGCCCCCGAGGGCTCACCGGCCTTTTCTCACAGACAGCTGCAGTCTCCAGCCTCAGCTTCAGGTGAGCCGGGCATAGCTCTCATCGCATACCGAATATTTGATGTCTGTCCATACGTTTTCCGTGGGGACAGCTCCATGGCTTTATATGATTTCTGAAGGGGTCTCTGACCTCACACAGGATCACTGCTCAGTCACTTTCCCAGTGACCAGGCCACTTTCCTGTCACTACGATTATGACCTATGTGATGATGACTCCCAATGCGCTGTATGCTCTCCAGTTCCAGCAAATTCCAGGCCCTGTGTCCATGTCACTCAGATTTCAGCTGACACTCAGGTTCTCAGTCTCTGTTGGCAGCAACACTGCTAGCTGGCCCCAGGAGGCGCAGGCCACGTGGTGCTGGGAGTGTCACCCTTTGGGCATCTCCTCGGACCATCTGTGGGTTCTGGAACCTGTCCTTACCCTTGCTGGGCCCACCTGAATGAATAGGGGCTGGTGTGTCCCAGACCCCCTCTGTCACCCTTCTTCCACGGGCCTCTGAGTGGGTCTCAGATACGCCCCTTTCTGTCTGTCTCTCACTGCCGCTGGCTCCCACCTCATCCCTACTCGTCTAGACTTCCTTTCACAGCAGCCGCTCTCCCCACCTACCCTTTTATCTCTGCTTTGTATTCCACGTGGGTGCCAAGATTTTGTAAAACATGAAAATCTGATCATATACCACCCTGTGGCTTAAGTGATTTTCTTTTTGGCCACCTACAAAGTGCAGTCATCTCCACAGCGAGACTGTGTGTCTGGGCACTTTGGGCTTCCCCAGCTTTGCCTCTCGACCTTTGGTTTATGCTCCAAAACGGGCTGATCTCTGCCACGGGCTCCCCACCACCTCCTGAGGTTCAGGTAACACCTCATCCGAGAGCCGTCCTCCAGGCTGAGTGAGGCCCCCGAGGCAGACTGCTTGAGCCAGACCCTGGCTCATTACTCCCATTGGTTTTCAGGGCCACATGTAGATGCAGGCACGTGGTGGATGTCCAATACGCAGTTGTTGAGTTCAGCAGTGAATGAATAAAGAGATAAATGGATATCTGAAAACATTTTACCAAAACTTGTATTTGTCATCAGCACGAGGGTGATTTATAATAGCTAGCATTTGAGCGTCACAGCTCACAGTGACAACTCATTTAATCCTCACAACAAGCTGGCGACATATAAGTACTGCTGTCCGCACCCCCATTTGTCAAGTGGAGAACTGAGGCACGGAGGCTGAGCTCTTATCCCATGTTCTGCTGATGGGGTGTGTGCGACAGACCTGTGATCCCATGTGACTTCTACTTAAGTTGTGACCATCTTGAGGAGTGGGTTCTTGCTTTCTTATTTTATTTAATTATTATTTTCTTTTGTCTCTGGCACCAGCACTCTGCCTGGAATATGGCAGAACACAGACATTGTTGAGGGACTTCCTTACTTAGCCACACTTTCACCTGTTGGCAGTCAGGTTTGGCATCACTCTTGGGATTTCTGTGTTGTTTTGGGGCCTAATGGGGTTTGTGCTGATTTTTGTCAGGAGTGTGGTTAGTTTAATCTTGGATACAGTACACCTTTACTTCCCTCCCTTCTGTTTCCTGTCCTTAGGTCATGTGACCCTTAACCTCATACCATGGCCTGGTGACTGATAATGGATTCAGAAGGTCCCCTGGTGAGGGGAAGGGGCCACTCCCTCCCCTGCTTTTGCCCAGAGCACTTCTGGGGCAGGTGAAGCAAAACCAGGCCCCTTGGGGCTTGGCTCCTGCGTTTTGTAGACTAACAGAGCGGGAATGGCTCAACGATCATCCAACCCCTTGACCACTGGTACAGATGAGGAGACTGAGGCCCAGGGAGGCCTCATGTCCAATATCCCACTGCCCTGTGGTGGCAGGCCTTGGACTTGTAAGGAATCAGCATTTACCTACAATTAATTTGGAATTAGATCTCGAGATACAGTCTATATATAAAATTTACCCTGGCATGTTCCTTTCCTTCCCTGTTGAGTAATCACACAAGTCAGATCTTGTAACTGCATGAAGTAGTAGCTGGCATGGTTCAGTTAGTTCATAGTGCCTTTATGTTGTTTTATATAAAGTAACATGAGCAGTTGATTGGCCTGGACCTGGGTCATTGGGAGATATTTTAACCCTTTATTTTCTGCCTCTCTAGCAGGGTGTCTTAAAACACTTCTATATGGTTACGGGAAGAGCTAATTAAGCCAGACTGCTACCAATCTGAATACAGTTTAAAGACAAATGTACTAATAATGCAATTAACCTTGGCTAACTTGGGAGAAGGCCAATTTACATGAATGAAATGTCAGAATCACAGGATATTTAAGGAATGCAGTCTTACTGCTCTGAGGTAGGTTTTAGGGCTTGAACCAGGCTTCAGGATCATCATCCTCATGCTGGGGATTAAACTGAGGAGACTATAAATGGGAGTGTCTATCATGCTTAGAAAGTCTTTCTTTTTTATTTTCTCTTTGCATTTACATAAAAAGCACATAGTGACATTTTTTTTGGTGCGTTTTAATACCACTTCTTAAATAGAACATTTTCCAGATAATATTCAAATGATTGCGCACCTTTAGAGTCTGAATTAGTGATGGCTTAGTTACAATATGCTTTATGCTTGGAATTAACTTATAGCCTCAGATAATACAGGCAGATTTCATCTCCTGTAAAAATTAATGGACAGATGTTGTTAAAACGTGAAATTATACGGTTAACTCCAGACGTTGCCCCTGAGGTTGGGTTAGAGGGGGGAGCTATTTCTTTTGTTAATTTTTTCATTGTTCCATGCAAATTTATTAAGGGCTTGAGCTCCAAGCGTAATGGGATTCTGTGGGGGCAGTGAGGGACCTGTCATGGTGCCTGCCCTCATGAGGCTTCCTGTCCTGGCGTAACCACAGTAAGATGTGCCGGGAGCTCTGAGCTGCATGAGCACAGAGGAGGAAGGCCCAGCTGGGCTGGGGTCTGACGGGGGAGGACGGTGATGGGGCTGAGACCTGATAGATGAGGGAGGTAGCCAGGTGAAGGGAGGAGGGACTAGGGAAGGCAAAGGCTCTGAGGTAAAAGACAGGGGGAGGGGAAGGTAACTGTGGACTGGGGTGGGGGGCAAGGAGGCGGGGCATTGAGTCTGGACAAGAAAATCAAAGCCTCTGGACAAAGAACCTGTATGCTTTTGCTGAGCAGTTTGGATTTTGTTGTGTGCACTGGGGAACCAGTGGAGGTATTTTGAAAAGGTCATTTGGTAACTGTGGGTCTGTAGGCTCTCTGGATGAGAGGGAGGTGGTACGTCCACAGGCAAAGAGACCAATGAGAAGTCTGTTGCCATAATTGATCCAGGCAGGAGCTGGTGATCGCTTGAGCTAGAGGCATTAGCAGTGGGTGTGAGTGATTGGGGCCACTTGATAGTGGCTAGGGTGGTTAAGAGAGCTGCTTTTGGGGGGGTGGCGGGTTCAAGCCATTGACCTAGGTCTCTCATTGGGTGGAAGTATGTGTGGCCTGTGCAGGGCAGTGCTGTGCCTGTCATTGAGGTGGGGAGATGAGTTTGGTTGGGGACCTACTGAGTCTGAGGTATTCACGGGCCCTTGATTTGTGCAGTCGTTCACTGGAGGTATGAGACTGAAACTTACGTCATGCCCTGTTCAGGAGCATCTGCAAGGAATGTTCTGAAGGAAAATGAGGCTATACTGAAAATTAAATTCATTTGAGTTTGAGAAGTTTAGAAGGGTAGGAAAATTTTTTTCTTTTTATATCCAATTCACATGATTTTAGTGGGCACATTTTCCTTCCAATATCAATCAAGTACTTAATGCGGTTATACCCCCTGCTAGGTGATGTGGACAAAGTGTTATGTAGTTAAAATCATAATTTACCAGGACCTCGGTTCAATCTGTAGCCCTGTCGCTGACAGACACCTGTTGAGGCCGATGCTATGTTAGTGTGGCCTTATAAACCATTTAGGGGCTGTGGAGTCTTTTTTTGTTTTTGTTTTTTCCTTTGTGATAAGATCAATATATGTTCACTGTAGAAATTTTAGATAGAAAACCTCAAAGAAGTGAAAAACCATGCATTTTCTTTATATAGTTATTATTTTTGAAGTCTTATCTGATGCATCTCTACATAGGTATATCATATGGTACCAACGATTTAGTATCTTACCTTATAAAATGAAGGTGTGACCTTTGAGCTGGCCTGGGAGTATGGGAAGACTTTTGCATGTGGGTCCTAGCAATGGGGTACATTCCAGGTGCAGAACAAATCCCCACAAACAGAGGCAGGCTGGTTTAGGGCCTAGCCACTTGGTAGGAGCATAGATTAGATTGGGAAGAAATTTGAATGGGAAACAAGACGGGAAATGAATTTTGGGACAGATGATGGATGTTTTATTAATCTTAAGTTGTTTGAATTTGTCCCCAATTCTGTCCAGAAACATGATCACATTGATGTAAGGGACTAACCCATCAGTGGGGCTTGGGGGTGGGGTGGAGGCAGGTGGGAGTTAATGTATATGGTTTTAGAGATTTTTCTGGAATAGTAACATTTTTATTTTGGTTTTTCTTCCATTCCTGTCTTTTCCAGGAGAATATGAGAGTGTTACTCAGGCTTGTGGGTTTCACAGCTGTACTGATTTCTTCTCTGAAAGCTGGTAAGTTAAGCTTTTGCTTGTGTTCTTATTTGCTGAGAAACTATTATTTAGAATTCATGAAGTACCTTCCATGACAGAGTCATTTTTCCCCCTCTCCTGTTCTATTGAATCTGTGACCTCCTGGTCACAGAACTGTACTGCTGGATGTTCCTTCCTCATTCTCTCACTTACGGAACAGGAAACTGGCCCAGTGAGGTTAGGAGCCCAAGCTCATGTAGCTCGTGTCAGAGCAGGAGCTCAAGTCCAGGTCTCTAATGTCAGGGCCAAGCCTTCTCTGACTTTGTTGCTGATTAAAGAGTGTGATAGGGGAAATCCTGGCTCTCATTCAGAAGAATTGTCAAAATTTGCTGTTATGAACCCACAGCTGGAAGCCATCAAGAAACAGTTCTTTGTTTTTTCACTGCTTCTAAGACTTTCATTATGTATATGTTGGTATTCATTTTTTTTTAATCACTGCTTTATGGATGCATGTATATACAGAGGTTCCACGCCCAACATGGGACTTGAACTCATGACCCTGAGATTAAGAGTCGCATGCTCTACTGACTGAGCCAGCCAGGCACTCTTATGTTGGTATTCTTGATGGTGATCTACAGGTCTGTGAGGCTTTGTTCAATTTTTTATTCTTTTTAAGACAGGGTAATCTTCCAGTAATCAGTTGATCGACTTCTAGTTTACTAGTTCTTTCTTCGGCCAGTTCAAATCTGGTGTTGAGCCCTTCAAGTGGATTTTTCATTTTAGTACTGGACTTTTCTACCCTGGAATTTCTATTTGATTCTTTTTGATCATTTCTTTTTATTGATATTCTTTATTTGTTGAGACATTGCTGTCATACTTTCCTTTGATTCATTAGACATAGCTTCCTTTAGTCCTTTGAACGTATTTATAATAGTTGATTTTAAAGTCTTTAGTAAATCTAATATCTGGACCCCCATGGGAGTTTCTTTTGGCTATTCCCTCCCCCCCCACCCCCCACCCCGCCGTGGACAGGGAATACTTTTTTTTTGTTTATTTGTATGCTTTGTTGAAAACAGGCATTTTAGGTAGTATAATGTGGTAACTCTGGAGATCAGATGTGCCCCCTGTGATCTCTCCGTGCCCTGGCTCCCATACACAGGCTTGTTGTCATGGTTAGTTTTGGTGTTGTTGTTACTGCTGCTGCTGTTCATTTGTTTAATAACTTTCTTGGGCTAATTCTGTAAAGTTGGTATTTCCTGTAGTATGTGGCCACCAAAGTCTCAATTTGGTCTGCTAATGCTTGGTCAGAAATTTAATTAAAGTCTTCAACCCTTTGCTGAAGGGGCTCTATGTGTGCTGGAGTATGGCTTCGCCTTCAACAACTAAGCTGTTCACTACTCTGCTTTAGCCTTCACTTTCTGCTTTTGTATGACCTTAAGATCATCTAGATTTGAGAGACTAGTGCCTTCTCTGGTCTTACTGAGTGTGCTCACAGCCCTGTATCCATGTGCATTCGTCTAGCCCCTTGTAGACATTTAGCATCCCAGATCTTCCTTTTCCTTTTGAGAAGACTCTTGTTTGTCCCAAATGGTATCACAGCCTCAGGTAGCTGAAGTGTTAAACAGTTGCCACTGATTGATTTTTTTTTTTTTTTTTGAACCAACACCCTGGGGATAGGACTTTTCCTGTAGACCTCCAAGTCAGTACCACTCTTTGTTTCGTTAGGTTTGGTTTAAAGTTTTTATTTAAATTCCAGTTAGTTAACATACCGTAATATTAATTTCAGGTGTACAATATAACGATTCAGTACTTCCATGTAACACTAGTACTCATCACAACAAGTGGACGCCTTAATCCCCATCATGTATTTAACACATCTCCCACCCACCACCCCTCTGGTAACCATCAGTTTGCTCTCTACAGTTAAAAGTCTGTTTCCTGGTTTACCTCTCTTTTTTCTGATTTCCTCCTTTGTTTTGTTTCTTAAATCCCACATGTACATGAAATCTTATGGTAATCTGACTAATTTCACTTAGCATAATACTCTCTAGCTCCATCCATGTCATTGAAAATGGCAAGATTTCATTCTTTTTTATGGCTAATATTCCATTGTATATAATACCACATCTTCTTTATCCATGCATCAATTGATGGACACTTGGACTGTTTCCATAATGTGGCTATTGTAGATAACAGTGCTGTAACCGTCGGGGTGCCTGTATCCCTTTGAATTGGTATTTTTGTATCCTTTGGATAAATACCTAGTAGTGTAATTCCTGGATCTTAGGGTAGTCCAATTTTTTTTCATTTTTTTTAACGTTTTATTTATTTCTAGGAGAGAGAGAGAGAGCGTGAGCAGGGGAGGGTCAGAGAGAGAGGGAGCCACAGACTCTGAAACAGGCTCCAGGCTCTGAGCTGGCAGTCAGCACAGAGCCCGACGCGGGGCTCGAACCCACGAACCGCGAGATCATGACCTAAGCAAAAGTCAGATGCTCAACCGACTAAGCCACCCAGGCGCCCCAGGGTAGTTCTATTTTTAACTTTTTGAGAAACCTCTATACTGTTTTACAGAGTGGCTGCACCAGATGCATTCCCACCAACAGTGCAGGATGGTTCCCTTTTCTCCACATCCTCACCAACACCTGTTGTTTCTTGTGTTGTTGATTTTAACCATCCTTACAGGTGTGAGATGATATCTCATTGTAGTTTTCATTTACATTTCCCTGATGATGAATGATGTTGAGCATTTTTTCATGTGTCTGTTGGCCATCTGTATGTCTTTTTTGGAAAAATATGTGTTCATGTCTTCTGCCCATTTTTTAATTGGATTATTTGTTTTTTGGGACAAAACCACTCTTTGTGACTTATCCAAGGAGCTCCCAGTCAAGTAAAATCATGGCACTGCTCTGAAAATAGGACTCTTTCAGGAGCTCCAAACGTGGTCTCCTCTTGAAAGCCTGCTGTTTTTCACAGCTGTTGGGTTTTTAGGGCTGCTGATTTTCAAGGCTATAGTGGAGCTGGGAAAAGGGAATGACACTACTTTAAGTTACAAAGACAAACTGTGCTGTGCGGCTGAGATTTAGCTGGTGTTGTTATTAAATAAATATGTTTGGGGGGTTTTGTTTCTTTTTTTTGTTTGTTTTGTTTTGTTTTGTTTTTAAGAGAGAGAGTGGGGGGAAAGGGTATAGAGAGAGAGGGAGAGAGAGGATCTTAAGCTGGCTCCACACTCAGCATGGAGCCTGAAGCAGGGCTTCATCCCACGACCCTGAGATCATGACCTGAGCCAAAATCAAGAAGCAGATGCTTAACCAGCTGAACCACCCAGGCACCCCTTAAATAAATGTTTTGATTATTACAAGCCTTTGATTTGGAAAAAAAAAATTCCAGTCTTTTTGTTGTTTTTATGGAGGGGTGGATTTATGGAGACTTTCACTGCATTCTGGAGATCCTGCCTCAAATGTTCCTTTTTTTTTTCTCTTTTAAACATAAGGATATCTAATTTGTTGAAAAGACTGTATTTTCTTCACTGAATTTCCTTTTCATCTTTGTACAAAAAAAAAAAGCCAGTTGAATATGTTTGTGTGGTTTATTTCTGAGACCTCTTTTCTATTCTGGTGACCTATTTATCTCTATCCCAATACTACACTGTCTTAATTTCTGTGGCTTTATAATAAATGCTGAAATAAAGCTGTGTAACTTCTTAAAGCATTTTTTTAGAAACCGAAGTTGTTGACTAATTTTATATGAATTTAATCCTGCTCATATTTGGGATAGAATGGAATTGAATATAAATCAATTTGGGGGGAGAACTGACATTTTGACAAAATTGAGTCTTCTCACCCACGAACAGATTATACATTTCTTCGTTTACTTAGAAGAATTTAAGCCACATTTTGTAATTTTCATTGGATACGTCTGAAGCATCTTTTGTCAGATTTATCCTTTAATTATTCATATTTTTGATACTATTTGAAATGGTATTTTAAAAAATTCAGTTTTCAACTATTTTTTGCTTGTATATACAAATACATTTAACTTTGCATATTCGTATTATATCCTACAACTTACTAATCCTTCCAGGTCTTATGTAGATTTCATAGCATAGTCTACATAACTTAGACGATCATGTTGTCTGCAAATAATGACATTTTTCTTTCCTCTTCAATCTAGATACCATTTCTTTTTCTTGCCTGAATTTACTAATTAGATCTTCCAGTATACTATTGAAGTGGTTAGAGTGGACATCCTTGCTTTGCTCCTAATCTTACTATATATGATTAGCTGTAGGTGTTTTATACCTGTCCTTTATTAGGTTCAGAAAGTTCCCCTCCATTTCTGGTCTGCTGAGAGTTTTTATCAAGAATGGATTTTGGATTTTGTCAAGTGCTTTTTCTGCATCTATTGAGATGATCATATAATTTTTCTTTTAAGATATGTTCAAATATGGAATTTCATAGATTTTTTTAAAAGATGTAAACCTAACTTTGTGGGATGTTGTGTACATTATAATGCATTACTTTTTTTTGGATATATTGTAGGATTCAATTTGCTAAGATATTTCAAAAGCAGTTTACGTCTATGTTCATGATGAGGCGGGGTTTGTGGTCTTCTTTTTTTGTCATGTCTTTGTTTTTGACATTTGAATAATGCTGACCTCTGAGTAAATCAGGAAGCATTATTGACTCTTCGATTTTCTGGAACACTCTATATAATTGGTGTTATTTCTCCCAGTGAAGCCATGTAAGCCTGGTTTTCTTTTTGAAAGTTTTTTGACTACAGATTTAGTTTATTTAGCATTTACAAGGCTCTTCAGTTTATTTCTTTCTTATGAGAAACAGTTTATAGTCTGTCTTTCAAGGGATTTGCTGATTTTATTCAAGTTTTTAAATTTATTGTTATAAAATTGTTCATAAGATTTTCTAATTATCCTTTTAAAATACTTTTAATAAGAGATGTCATCTCTCTTTTTTCCTGATTAGCGGCTAGACATATATAAATTTTATTGATTATAAAACTGAAAACTGAAAGAACAAGTTTTTGGTATCTTTGACTTTATTGTTTTTCTGTTTTTCATTTCATCAGTTTTTCTTTCGGATCAATGTTATATAGGATATATGTTTTTTCTAATTTCTTAAGTGGAAGCTGAAGTTATTAATTTGAGATATTTTTTTCTTTTGTAGACCTTCAGTGCTATCTATTTTCCTCTAGGTACTGCTTCATTGTATTCCACAAGTTTGATATGTTGTGTTTTCCTTATTCAGGTTAAAATACTTTTTAACTTTCCTTTTTTCTTTCTTTTTAACTCATGGGTTATCCAAAAGTGGTTTAGTCTTCAAATATATGGGTGATTTCTAGATGTCTTTCTCTTATTGATTTCTAATTTAGTCCCATTGTCACCAGGGAACATACTTTGTCTAATTTGAATCCTTTTGAATTTATTGAGTATTAGGTAATGAACAAGAATATGATAAATTTTCTGTGTCCTCTTCTCTGTTAGGTAGAATTATCTATAAATATCAATTATGCCATGGGCACCTAAGTGACTCAGTTGGTTAAGCATCAGAATTCAACTCAGGTCATGATATCATGGTTTGTGAGTTCAAGCCCTGCGTCGGGCTCTAGGCTGACAACTCGGAGCCTGAAGCCTGCTTCGGATTCTGTGTCTCCCTCTATCTCTTAGCTCTTCCCCTACTCATGCTCTGTCACTCTCTCTCTCAAAAATAAACATTAAAAAATTTTTAAAAATTGATTATGCCAAATTCATTGATAGCGCTCACATCTTGTATATCATTATCATTGTATGGCTATTGTCTGTTTTTACTTGTTCTCTCAATTATTGCCAGTAAGGTGTTGACATGTCTGACTATAATGGTGAGTTTCTTTATTTCTCCTTGAAGTTCTATCAGTTTTTGCTTTAACAGTGAAGCACTGTTAGTAGGTGAATAAACATTTAGAATTACTTGATAAATAACTCCTTTATTATAATGAAATGGCCATTTTTATCCTGGTAATATTCTTTATTATAAAATTTGACTATATAATAATCATTCAAACTTTCCTTTGATTAGTATTATGGTGTATATTTTCTCTTTTTTACCTTTAATGTATTTGTGTCTTTATACTTAAAGTGTGTGTATATGTGAGAGTGTGTGCATATTAGGCAACATAGAGTTAGATACTCTTTATCCAGTCTAATTATCTCTGCCTTTTGGCATTTAGACCCTTAAAATATTTTAATATGAGTATTACTACATTTGGGTTTAATTTAGAACCATGTTTTATTTTCTGCTTGTCCTTTTTATTTTTTTCAGATTTTTGCTGCCTTTTGAATTGAGAATTGTCATAATTCATATTTATCTCCTATGTCTGGCTTATACTAATAGTTTGTTGTTGTTGTTGTTGTTTTTTAAATAACTGCTCTCAGGATTATGGTACCCATTTTAACTTACTGCTGTCTACTTTCAAGTGATACTATACTATGTCACATATAGTATAAAAAAATTTAGAATATACATCCACTTCTTCCATATTGAACTCTGCCTTATTGTTCCTATATGTTTTACTTCTTTATATGTTATAAATCTCACAATACTTATTTTTAAAATTTTTGCTTTAAACATTCAGTTATCTTTAAAGATATTTAAATAATAAAAATTATTTTATAAGTACCCATGTAACAAACATTTCAGGAGGAATTTATTCTTTTATATAGATTCATTTTTCATCTGATACTATTTTCCTTCTTTATGAAGAACTTCCTTACATATTTTTATATTTTAGCATAGATGTACTGATGGTGAATTTTTATAGCTTTTATAAATTTGAAAAAAGTGTTTATTTTGCTTCTGTTTTTGAAAGATACTTTTACAAGATCATGAATTCTAGGTTGGCAATTTTTTCTTTTAGTACTTATCTTTATTTCACTCTTTTCTGGCTTTTATTGTTTTTTTGGCAAGAAGGCTGCATCATTTCTGTGTTTAGTGTATTTTTCTTCATTTTTTTGTTTTTGTTTTTGTTTGTTTTGTTTTTGTTTTTTTGCTTGATGTTCATTGTGATTTGGGGATCTGTGGGTACATTATTTTAACAAAAACTTAAAAGCCTGCCTATATTTCTTTAAGTACTTTTTATGTTTCACCCACCTCTCTTCTTCTTCTTAGGGATTAATATTACATTCATTGAAGTTGTCCTGCAGCTAACTAATTTTATTTTGAAAATTTTCTGTGTTTAATTCTGGATAATTTTTAATGCTATGCTTTTAGGATCATTAATCTTTTTTTATGTATTGTCAAATCTTCCATTAATCGTATACAGTGTTTTTTTTTTTAGTCAGCATTGTAGTTTTCATCACTAGAAAATTGATTTCAGTTTTATTAAAAAATCTCTTCCATCTCTCTACTCAACATGTTTGGTCTAGTATCTTGAACAAATGGACCACAGTAGTAATAACTATTTTAATTTTTCAATCTATTCTATCTTCTGTGTCAATTCTGGGTCAGTTTTGATTGACTGATTATTTTCTTCTTATTATTGATTGTATTGTCCCACTTCTTTGCACACCTGGTAATTTTTGATTGAATGCTAGACATTATAAATTTTACCATTTTGAGTGCTGGATATTTTTGTATTACTTAAAATGTTTTGAACTGTTCTGCCACAAGGTTATTACCTAGAAATAGTTGATCTTTTAAGATTAATATTTTAAGCCTTATTAGTCAGGATCAGAACAAGGTTTTATATGGGGCCTAATTTGCCCCAACTGTTAGGTCAGAACCTTCTGGATACTCTAACTGATGCCCCATAATTAATGACGTTTCTCATTCTGTCTGTTGAGAACAACAGCTGTTACTAGCATGTGTGTGCTCCAGTGGGTATTCACTCTAATCCTTTTGGCAATTTTCACTCTGGCCTCGCACTTTTAATGTGCTCATGCTAATTAGTACTCAGCTGAAAGCTTGAGGGAGACTTATCTCCAAAACTATCTATACAGTTATAATCCTTTGGTATTCTGTCCTGCAAGCTTATGGTTTACCTGGATTTCCAGGTCTATTTTCTCCATTCAGAGAGAACACTGGGCTTTGTCTATGTTTCCTCCTTGCAATGTCATGACCTAGACTCTTACTCTAGGCAGTAACTTGAGGAAATTGTAGGGCTCACCTATTTTGTTTTCCATCTTTCTAGCACTTCTGTCTTTTGTTCCTTGGTGTTCAATGTCTTGAATATTGTTGCTTCATACACTTCGTCCATTTTTAAAATTTTTTAGGTCAGAGGCCAAATCTAGTGATTTTGTACTGAAGTAAATATCTCTCCTGCTACATTAGCACCAAATTTTAGATGGATAAAGAAGGGATAAGAGAGGTTAAATAGCTTTCCCAAGTACATACAGGTAGTAAGTGACACAATTGGATTTGAATATAAATCTTTCAGACTTTCAAGATGATATTTTTATGTAAATTTTCTTTAAAGTTTATTTATTTATTTTGAGAGAGAAAGAACATGAGCAAAAGGGAGCAGAGACAGGGGAGAGAGAGAATCACAAACAGGCTCCTCACTGTCAGTATAGAGACTACTGCAGGGCTCAAACACACAAACTATGAGATCATGACTTGAGCTGATACTAAGAGTTGGACACTCAACAAGCTGAGTCACTCAGGTGCCCCCAAGATTGTATTTTTAATCTTAAAGCTGTTAAAACTCACATATAATATAAATTGATGTATATTATAATTGATGGGTGTATATGTAGATATTACATTAAAAAACAGTGAAAAATTTCTCATGGAAATTGCTTTCCCTTTTTCCCTTTTAAAGATATATGTCAGGAACGTGAAGAAGAAGTAGTTTTAGTTTCATCTGCATACGAAATAGATGTTCGTTCATGTCTTCTTAACCCAAATGAAAAGAAAGGCACTATAATTTGGTATAAAAATGACAGCAAGACACCTATATCTATGGAAGTAGACTCCAGGATTCATCAGCACAATGATAAACTTTGGTTTGTTCCTGCTAAGGCAGAGGATTCAGGACATTACTATTGTGCAGTAAGGTAAGAAAGGGATTAATATGTTACAAACATGTGTTCTGTGTGGCTGTAGCGGTTAAGGACTGAAATCTCTTTAATGGTGCTTAATTCATCAATTTTGATTTATTTTAGAAATGCAACTTACTGCCTCAAAATTAAGATAACTGCTAAGTTTGTGCAGCATGAACCTAACTTGTGTTACAATGCAGAAGCTATATTTACACAGAAACTACCCGTTGCAAGAGATGGACAACTTGTGTGTCCTTATCTGGATTTTTTTAAAGATGAAAAAAATGAGTTACCCAAAATACAGTGGCATAAGGTAATTTTATGTTAAGTACAGTATTTTACTTTTCTGTCAAATAAAATAGTAGTCTGTCCTGGACAATAGGGTGAATCTGTAGAATACTTTTTCATTTGACATGTTGTTTGCTTTTGTGTGTGTAACTTACTAGAAATTTTTTAAAAAGTTGTAAGACTACATACATTTAATTTGTAGCTTAATAAAAATCTTACTTTCTCTCAATTTAATAAGATTGAGAAAATTATAGTAGAAATAAAAGATATTTAAAAAGAAGACTTATTATAAATTTGAGGTTTTTAAGATATCCCTATTTATTATAAAATATTTACTTTTTTCTTTATTAAAAATATTAAGTGGTCCTTAAATAACTTAGTGGTCTTGAAAGTAGATTGACTAGCACTTCATGGAACACATTACATTTTTTGGTACCTTGATCTGCCTAGTTGGTTGGAGCTTGGGTGGGGAATCATCTTGCAGGGGTTAAGAAATACAAAATAAACAGTGTCAATGAAGAAAGGAAGTACAGTGTTACTAAGAAAATACGATGTTTCCTCAAACATGTTTTTCTTGCAAAGTACATTTGTCTTCACTTGTCTTCAAAGTGCATGGCTCATAGGCATAAACATTTAATATCCTGGAAACATCATTGTGAGTATTGCCGACAATACACTATATTAAAACTTGTACGTAAGGAACATAGTCATATATATATATATATTCATGATATATATATATATATATATATATATATATATATATATATATATCATACATATGCTGTGATCATGTGCCTGGTGCAAAACAGAAGAGAAATAAATGGGCATATGATGATTATTTTTGTAAATTTTTCTGGGATTTTCAATTCACATATGTATAAATATAAATTGTGTGTGTGTGTGTGTGTGTGTGTACACACACACTCATGCGTAAAACATTTACCAGTGTGAGAAAACAGTTTCTTTTGTTGGTAGGCTGCGGGAAATCATTAATTGGTTTTCAGTACATCCTTCTTCTCCCTCTGTCTAGGATTGCAAACCTCTACTACTTGACAATAAGAACTTTTCTGGACTGACAAATAGACTCATCATGACAAATGTGACTGCGGCACATATGGGGAACTATACTTGTCAAGCATCCTATACATACTTGGGAAAGCAATATCGTATTACCCGGGTTATAGAACTTATCACTCTAGGTGAGTCCTAGCTCTAATCCCGGTAGTTTGAATCTGGGAAGGCCCGGAAGCCATGATTCTAATATTGCCTTCATTGTTCATGGAGGAACCAAATCCAAGAACAGCTTGATGACCTGCCAGATGTCATGTGGCTTTAGTTTCGTTTTTGTTGCTAATACTGTGTCTGTGTTTTGCATTCCTGCTTCAGAAGCAAGGCTAATCAGACCAACATTAAAGAGCTGTTTTCCAACGGAAGTAAGAGGTGTGTTCTCTGGCATGGCTAAAGATGCTTCTTCCAGAGAGCTCTGTGGTTCCCTGTGGCCGGTGTACGAGGAAGAGTAGTTCCAAGCACTTTGGCTTGGGGAGTCTGAGTAGCAGTGAGAGTTGTTGGTGTGATGGGGTGAACGCTGATGGGCTTTGGATCACATTGCACTCCCAGAGCACGCTCTACCTCTTGTTAGTTTCTTGTTAGCTCACTTGACCTCTCGAAGCCTGTTTCCTGTTCTGTAGTGTGATACAGCCTTCCAAGGTCATTGGGGAGATTAGCAGTCAAGCATGCTCAGCTTGTGGTCATGTGCCCAGTGCAAAACAGAAGAGAAATTAATAGGAATATGATAATTATTCTAGTAAATCTTCCCGAGGCTTTCAATTCTCTATTAACTACGTATCACCTTAGAAGTTATTACAAGAAAATGCACTCCTACAAATTACCTGGGGATGGGCAGAATGCTCAACCTTTCTGCAAGTATCACATTTTGTAAGCTGTCAGTAATAGAAGAAGAGTTACTTTAATCAGGACTCTAAAAGTTAAAGGAGTCTTACTAGTAATTATGCTGAGACAAGAGGCATAAATGAGGACTATCTTAGATAATTCCAAAATATGATCACCCTACCTATAGCTAGGTGTTCTCAATAGTGTAATAATTTATATTTTTAAACATTAAGTTTATTGAATCACAATCAATTCCTTACCCACGTCCTACAAGCACCAGTGCGTTATAATTTCCAATAGTGTTTATATCACAACCACCCTGAGATTTTAGCAGCCCCTCTCTGGCCGTTGTGTAGCTCTGGCTTGTCTTTCTTGACATACAGCCACCAGAGCGGCAGACAGTGTTTTAGAGAGAACTAGGGAACTTTTAAGAGAGCTCAAATATGTTTTAAATACCCTCGGTCTCCTTTTCTGATCCCTTCTATAGAAATAATATACTTCATCAGAGATGAGGTCACATTTTGTTTTCATAAAGGCAGATTCAAAAATATTAACTGAGCGTCTCCTCTATGCCAGGCACACTGTTCTAGTAGGTACACATCAGGGGACAAAAGAGACAATATCCTGTTCTGGTGGGGCTTCCTGTTTTGTTGTTGCTTTGGTTTGGTTTGGTTTGACTGTGGTGGAATCCGGGGCATTCCAGTTCATAGTTTCTCTGGCTTGGCCACAGTTCAGCTTTTGAAGCTAATCTTCTTGTAAATAAAAGTCAGATGGGTTTCTGGAGCCCCTTAATGCTTTTCCGCCCTTTTTAGTAAATTATGCCAAATTGCTTGTCATTCCACTCTCGGGTCATTACTAAAATTACTAAATACAAGCAGGTCTAGCACTGGACGGTCTTTCTGGGTAATAATGCTTCATCCACGGAAGTACCTTTCCACAGCTACTTGCTTTTCCTGATTTGCTTTAAGAGAGGCACTTGTCTGGACTCCTGGCGATGTGTGTGTCTGTAGCACCAAACTTCAGGGGCTCAGCAGGACCCAGGCTTTCTGGCGGGCATTCATGGTTTTGCAACGGCCTCTGTCGTGGCCTCCTTCCTTCATCTCTTGCCTTCTCTCTCCTGCCATATATACACTGGGCTCTCAGGGAAATATTTGACCAGACTCCATGTGATATATTTTGGTATATTTTGCTAACTGTCGTCATCAGTTGAGATTCTGCTCTCTAAGAGACTAAGAAACCCTGCGGATGTTTGTCTTTCAGAGGAAGACAAGCCTGTGAAGCCTGTAATTGTGAGTCCAACTAATGAGACAATGGAAGCACGTCTGGGTAAGTGGGCTCCAATCAGGATATGCTCAAATCATTATTTTGAACTCAAGGGTTAGATCAACTCTGCCTTTACCACATGTAACCTAAATCATTTACCGAATATGCCTGTAATTAGTGGGAAACCGTGGTACAGTTAATGTCTTTAAATGTTTCTTTGGATTTCTGGCCTCTCAGGACAAAAATCTAGCCTCGTCTGATTTGTCCACTCTCACTCTCCTGTGGATACTTATTACCCATGGAAACACTAGCCAAAGGCCAAGTTCAACACGACTAGAAATGAGAAGTGTAATTTATCTGACTGGCACAGGATGGATTTCTTATGTCCGGAAAAACTTAAAGTTTTTAGACAGAAGAATAAGATAACAGACCAAAAAGGATAAGTATTTTTTTCTAGGATGACCATCAAGTCAGTGAAAATTTTTTATTGCAGGAAAAATAATCTTATAAATTTATATGTACATAATATATATATTACATAATCTTGTAAGCATCCAGACCTAAACTATATAGCGCAGTAACCACCAGTGATATGTGGCTGTGGACATGTAAATTTAAATTAAGTAAATTAGTTAATTTAGTTTGATTAAAAATGAGTTCTTCAGTCATGGGAGCCATATTTCAAGAGCTTAATAGCCATATGTGGCAAGTGATTACTGCATTAGCATAAATATAGAACATTTCCTTTGTCCCTGAAAATTCTATTGAAAACCACTGGTCCAAGCATAAATACAGACGTTTATATCAGGGGATCAAAAACCAAGCTGGCATGCAAAGTTCTCTTCTGTGAAGACCGTGAATAGTTATACAGAGATCAGAAGGTAAAAGTTTGTGACCAATGGATGCTGTATGTGTCCAAGTCATTATTAATGATGGAAGGTAATATAAAGGCATTCATAGTTATAAAAAGAACAAAGACGTGAAAACTCACAAATATAAGCCAACAGAATCTAGAGCAGTGTTCCTTAATCCATTTTTCCTCTGCATTATTTTGCTCCCCTGTAGAGCCTAAAAAGGTATTTCCCCCCTGCCCCCACCCAATCTTCTTCCCTTCTACACTTTTCTAATCCCACAGATATATTGTATATCTGTTGATGTGCCGTGCCCTTTGCAGGGCCACAAACCATTGCAATATCTAAGGATTTTCTTGCCTTCTTCCTAAGATCCACTTTTTGCCCTGGTGGCCATAGCCCCTGTTGGGAATTCTTATTCTAGATTGTGTACACTTCAGAGCACTATAGTTTAGGTGACATTGATCTCCAAATCTAAAAATAGCCCTATATTCAGAAACATATTTTAATATATCATATTTTATCATTTTTAATATATCATGTTGGTCAGATGCACACATCACCCTGTCATATGATTACCCTGAAGGTCGAACAGGCATTTGATAAGATTCAATATGAATTACCAGTAAAGTAACCGAGGAACTGAGGGATACTTCCTTAACTTAATAAATAATATCAATTCAAACCAATAGTCAATAACATTCTTTTTTTTAATGTTTTTTTTTTAATTTATTCCTGAGAGAGAGAGATAACGTGAGCAGGGGAGGGTCAGAAAGAGAGAGAGACAGAATCAGAAACAGGCTCCAGGCTCTGAGCTAGCTGTCAGCACAGAGCCCAACATGGGGCTCGAACCCACGAACTGTGAGATCATGACCTGAGCCAAAGTTGGCCGCCCAACCGACTAAGCCACCCAGGCGCCCTGGTCACTAACGTTCTTGATGATGAACCACTGTAGTGTTTGACTTTCTACAGGTATAGACTCTCTCCCCTCACTGAAGTTAAGAGCAAGACAAAGATGGCCACATAACCAACATTACTTAACATATTCTAGAAGTGCTCACTGATACATACTTACCTACTATAAGTAAGTAAGTAAGTCATACTTACTGTAAGGGAGAAAAGGACTTTATTATTAAAATTAAAATTAATATATTAATTGGCTAGATATAAAATTAATATTCTAGGTATAGCAGATGTCCCTCCAGCTGTGGTGGTGTGCCGTGGGGAAGACATGGATTTGTGAACCCCAGAGCAAGGGCTACCTCTTTGAGGTCACTGCTGTGCAGAGGAGACGCTGGGTGAAGCCATCATCACCATGTCTGACCGGGAGACAAAGCCTTCAAGTGGGGACTTGTGGGATAAGAAGGAAAGAGCATGCATTAAACTCAGAGTCGGACAGGATGGCAGTGAGATTCACTTTGAAGTGAAGATGACATGTCTCAAGAAACTCCAAGAATTATACTGTCAAAGACTGGAAGTTCCAGTGACTCCACTCAGGTTTCAAAGGTCAGAGAATTGCTGATAATCACAGAAGGAGCTGGGAATGGAGCAAGAAGTGATTGAAGTTTATCAGGAACAAACAGGGTCCTTCGGTGGCTTAGATATCTTTTTTCTTTCATTTTATTCCCCTTCAATCCCTTTTTACTTTTAAAAATACTTCTTTCATCTTGTGGTGTTCAACATGGAACTGAAGACTGGCACCTTACCTCTTTAAAACTTCCAGTAATTTGAATTCTAGTGTCCATTTGTCATCATTCGTTTTCATGGTGCTGATTTTTGGTGATCAAACCTCAGCCTCCTTCCTTCCTTTGTCCTCTCCTTTTTATAAATCACGTATGTGCACGGAGGGGCCATCTTTTCCAGGCCTGTGCATCTTCAGGCTTGTGGCGACTAAGACTGGCTGATGTGAGTGTTCATAATGGCTTTCCAATTGGCTCTGAAGTTCCAGCATGATCGCTTCTCTCCTGGACTTGTGGCTGTCAGTGGGAGACAGAAGTTTCTCAGAGAACTGAGCGGTGGCAAAATGGCCTTTCCTTAATGTAAAGCTGCTTTTAAAATCTGGGGGTCTGGACCCAAAGAAGAGGAATATCGGGTTGGAGTAGAGGTGACATAGAGATGGTGCAAATAGTAACTAACTCCAAAGATGGTGTCACTGAAGAGAAAGCGTTTTAAGATGAAAGAAAATCTTGTCAGAAGATCCCTGAAAAGTTCTGGTTTTCATAAGCAGTGAATAAAGTTATTCATTCACAAGTGTATACCACAGAACAGTGCGCTCTTTTATTTTATTTGTACTTTTTGGCCTGGGATATGGGTTTTAAATGGACATTGTCTATACCAACTTAATTAAAATAAAATGCTTGTAAAAAACAAAATCAATAGTCTAAAAATGATAAACTTGTTTGGCAATAACCAGCTAGAAAATGTAATGGCTTGGAAAGAGGTCCTATTTGCAACATGTCACAAAGATATCTCTAAAGTTTCTTAGCAAAATCTTTTTAAAAATAAACAGGATTTAGAGGGGAGAAAAGATTCTAACATACAAATCTCGGGAAAATTGAGATTTAAAGCATACATATTGACAAGGAGTGGGAGCTATGTTGTTTCCAATGAGGAGAAAATTTGTACTTAGTGGGAAAAAATCTAAATCAATAGATAGACTGTATGTCTGAGGCATTAAAGATTTATGTGGAGGTAGTCAATTAGGATAAAAATGTCTAAAATGGCTCAAAAGGGAGCAATAATGGAAACAATCTTGAGAAACACCAACTTAAGGAAAACTGTAATGGAAATGTATGTTTTTCATATATGGAAAATTAGAAATTATAAAGATATCAACTCTTAAAATTATAGCTTAAAAATTTTTTTTTAATGTTTATTTTTGAGAGAGAGAGAAAGAGAAAGCAGGGGAGGACAGAGAGAGAGAGAGAGAGGGAGGGAGAGAGACAGAATCCGAAGCAGGCTCCAGGATCCGAGCTGTCAGCACAGAGCCCAATGTGGGGCTTGAACCCATGAGCTGTGAGATCATGACCTGAGCTGCAGCTGGATGCTTAACTGACTGAGCCACCCAGGCGTCCCTAAAATTATACTGTTAATGGAATTCCAGAAAAAATATGAATGGGCTCAAAAGTTTGCAAGTGATTCTAAAATTAACCAAGAATATTAAAATAATGAGATTATTAAAATAATATTGACATGAAGAGCTCTAACTTATACCAATATTTACCCTAAAACTGTAGTAATTAAGATTGCGGTATCCTTGGCATCAGTATACCCACTCAGATCAACCAAGAGAATCCCAAATAAATATTTTATTTTATAACAAAAGTGGCATTACAAATTATTTTCCTTCGTTCTTTTTTTTTTTAATTTTTTAATATTTTATTTATATCTAGGAGAGAGAGAGAGAGAGACAGCTTGAGCAGGGGAGGGTCAGAGAGAGAGGGAGTCACAGACTGAAACAGGCTCCAGGCTCTGAGCTGGCAGTCAGCACAGAGCCCGACGCGGGGCTCGAACCCACGAACCGTGAGATCATGACCTAAGCGAAAGTCGGACGCTTAACCGACTAGGCCACCCAGGCGCCCCACAAATTATTTTCCAATAAGGGGTTCTGAAATGATAAATGAGCAATTTGGATAAAAACATGAAGTTAAGTCTCTCCTTCACACCATACCCAATTACATTCTAGACAGAGTAAAGAACTAAAACAGTCAAAACAATTGCAGCAGTATATACCTCAGTGAAAATGGACATGGATATTTTCCTGATTTGGTGGTAGAGCTTTAAGAAAAAATTGAAAACAGATGAAACAGAAATTTGATGAAAAAAAAAATCTACACCAAAGAATTTCCATTAACAAATAAAACAAAAGCAACAAACTCTGAAGGTTATTTGGAATAGTTTTCATGTATGATAAAAAGTTAATATCCTTGAAGAATAAAGAACTCCCATACAGAAGTGAGGTTAATATGAAAAGCAATTAAATAATGGACAGTAAGCATAACAAACAGTTCTTAACCGCAAACCAACACTGAGCTTCTAAAGGATGTCCATTCACCATGATTTCAAGAAATGCAGATGAAAATGTAAATTTTAAATTTTTTCAAAGTTTCTTTATTATTTTGAGAGAGAGAGAGAGAGAAAGAGAGAGAGAAGGGCAAAGAGAGGGAATCCCAAGCAGGCCCCACACTGTCTGCACAAGCATGAGATCATGACCTGAGCTGAAATCAAGAGTCAGATGCTTAACCAACTGAGTCACTCAAGCACACCAAGAAATGCAGATGAAAATTTAAATGGTGGTTTTAATTCTCTCATTGGACAATCATTAACCAAAAATATTTGGAATCTGGGGGGATTGGGGGTTAGCTAGCACTTGCATACCCTGCTGGACAGAGTGTAGACATGTACAGTCTCATTTGGAAGAAGGAGGAGGACTTTTAAAATATGTTTATCTCTTAATTCTACTTCCAGATTCAAAGTAATACTTCAGGGTATATACAATATTGATGCATAAGCATGTTCATTAGAATATAGTCCCAATAATGAAAAATTAGAAACAAATTGTGTTTAGCATTAGGAAAACCATTAATCATAGTAGATCTGTATTATGGAGTTCTAAGTATTCATGAAATGCCTTTTTTGGAAGGCTGAGCTGAAGTTCCCAGTATACAATGTTTATAAATAGCAGACAACAATGTTCCATTTTAAAAATTGCTCATATGCACAGAGAATGAGATAAATGAGGTTACTAATCACCGTTATCTCCAAGTGGTAGGTTAAAGGGCAATTTTTGTTTTTCTTTGTACTTTTCTAGAATTGAAAATTTTTCATCAATAGCCATTTACCAATCTAGATCAGATAAAAATCAATTGCTCTGATTAAAAATACATTGTTTTGCAGGATCCAAGCTACAGTTGATCTGCAATGTCAGTGGCCAGCTGAGTGACTTTGTCTACTGGAAGTGGAATGGGTCATTAATTGATGAAGATGACCCAGTGCTGGTGGAGGATTATTTGCCGTAAGTATGCTAAAAGCCTATCGTGCACAAAGAAGTTTTGATGTTAAACTTCATATCATGCTTTATACAACCTTAATGGTTTCATTGAATCTCGAGAGTTAGTTGGCAGTTGACTGGCCCTTGACCCTTTACTGCCCATATTGAGTTTCGCTGAGCTTAACAGGATTTATAAGAACTTATACACTTCAGGTAAAAACACATGTCATCCTGGTACAAATTCTGAACCACTTGGAAGGCTTTCTCTTGAATGTAGATAGATGTGTTACAGAATTCCAGTGAAACAACTTTCCTGAATTACCTTTTATGATATTCTTTTTTTTTTTTATTTTAATGTTTGTTTATTCTTAGAGAGCATGAGTGAGGGAGGGGCAGAGCAAGAGAGGTGCACAGAATACAAAGCACGCTCCAGGCTCTAGCTGTCAGCACAGAGACCAGCACGGGGCTCGAACTCACAAGCCATGAGATCATGACCTGAGCCAAAGTCAGGTGCCCAGCCGACTGAGCCACCCAGTCACCCTGATATTCTGGGTTTTTTAAAGCAGTTTAAGAAAGACTCATTAAGAAACAATGAAATCTGACCATGTGTAGCAACATGGATGGACCTTGAGGGTGTTATGCTGAGCGAAATAAGTCAGGCAGAGAAGGACAAATATCATATGTTTGCACGTATAGGAGGATTAGGAGGAACTTGACGGAGGAACAAGAGGGAGAAGAAGGGCGGAAATGGTGGGGGAAAGGGAGAGAGGCAAACCATGAGAGACTCTTGAATGCTGACAAAAACTGAGGACTGATGGATGTGGGGGGGAGGGGGTGATGGGCATAGAGGAGGGCACTGTGGGGATGAGCACTGAGTGTTATGTGGAAACTAATTTGACAATAAACTATTTGTAAAAAAAAAAATAAAAAAATAAAAAATAAAAAAAAAGAAAGACTCATTAAGTGGGCCAAGAATCTGGCACTCTACCTCTCAACTCTCAAGTGACTTTCTGTTTCCTCTCTCGGGATCAGCTCCTGACTCCTTAGCATTCTCCTTGCTCACCTGTCCCAATCTCCTGTTTCACGTATTCTCTGTGCTCCATGGCGATTAACATGTGCATCCATCTTTTTCTTCTTGGAAGCTGGTAATTTTAATATGATCTCTGCTACTGACTCTTTCACTGACTGTGATAGGATATAAAATCTCAGGATATAAAATCTCAGATCAGTGTTGCCAACAGCCTGATTATTATCCCTGTGCTTAGTGCTGGTGATAATGCTGCTGTAATTCACATGGCAAATAAAGAGATAAATCATGTGTATGTGTCTCGGTTGTAGTAGTTTTACTTAAACAACTTCATTTATTCTCTCTTTTTTGAACAGAGTGGAAAATCTTTCAGCCAGAGGAAAGAACACAATCATCACTGTGCTTAATATTTCACAAGTGGAAAGTAGATTTTATCTATATCCATTTATCTGTGTTGCCAAGAATACAGATGGTATGAATTCGGCGTATATCCAATTAATACATCCAGGTAAACAACAACATACTTGAAATGCAGTTTGGGTTTACTGTTGCAAGATTCCATGACTTTGAGATTCGCAATGCTATCGCCTCTGCTTAGAAGCTCTTGGATTCCTCTTAACCTGGCAAATTTCTATGCTTTCACTTGTCAGCTGAACTACTTCTAGGAAGCTTTCTCTCTTGCTGCCTGCTCTTAACAAGCTCTCTGCCCAAACAGATGAGGTTAGTGTCTCTGTTATATACTTTCAGAGAACCCTATGTCCCTGTCACAGTATCTGTCATACTTAGTTTTCTTTCCTTGAATTAAGTTCTATGTTGGTGCTGACCGTTTATCTTACCAATCATTCTGTATCCAGAGCTAGTAGTGACTTAAATCTGGTATATTGTAGGTACCTGATGAATATTTTTAGGTAAATGACAGCATAATGGATGAACAGGGGAAGCCTAAATATCCAGTTTCCAGAGAGGAAGTCAGAAATTACTAGTTCTCTTCAACTGTGTAATGAAACACAGTATTGAAAATTTTTGTGTAATATTTTGATTGTAGTTGAATAAAAATAGTGTATTTATAAATGTGTACATGGAGGAAAATGTAAAAACCTAGAGACAGATGATTAGAATTAGTAAATGAATTTGACACGATCACTAGTGTTTCTGTGGGTATGTGTTTAGCTGGGTGTGTTGTTGTGGGCAGGTTTATTCTAGAAGTCATATGGAAATGTAAAAGAACAAAAATAATCGAGATAGTCTTGCATAAAAACAAGAAATCTGGAAGATTTACACTACAGGTATCATGATCTTGTGTGAAGCTACAGTTATTAAGGCTATAAATGTGAACTATCCATTGGACCAGTTGGATATGGGTCTGGAAAATGTGCAATCCCGATTTCTAGTTCATACCCGAATCACCTGCAGATGGACTGAAGACCCAACAGGGAAATTAGAGTGATAGAGCTTTTAGATTCTCTTTTCTGGATGCTTGCATGGTCCCTGAGGTTTAGAAGGCACTTTCTTCTTTCTTCCCTACACCGTACCCGTTACCCCTCCTTCACCTTACTTTTCTGCCCCTCCTCCACTGCAATCTTTGGGTGAATAATTAGAGAGTGAAGCTAAGAGAGTGTGGAAGAGTGAAACATACTGTATGGGATTCCTAAGCCCTTTCTTTCCTCTCCCAGACTTCAGGTTTCCCCAGCTAACTCTTGTACCTCCAGAAACTTTTGTAGACTTTTGAGTGACTCTGACTTGTTTTCCTCTGAAATGCTCTATTCTGTGGTCTTTGGCATTTTTTATTATGTGGCTGTATGCAGTGGGCCCTTGAACAACATGGGGATTAGAAATACCAATGCTCTCATTCCTGGTCAAAAATTGAGTATAACTTTGACTCTCCCAAAACTTAACTACTTATAGTCTATTGTTGACCAGAAGTGTGCTGGATAACATGAACAGTTGAGTAACACATATTTTGCATGTTGTATGTATTATATACTGTATGCTTATGCTTACAAAAAAGTAAGAATAAAAAGAAAATGCTACTGGGGCGCCTGGGTGGCTTAGTCGGTTAAGCGTCCGACTTTCGCTTGGGTCATGATCACGCGGTTCGTGGGTTCGAGCCCCGCGTTGGGCTCTGTGCTGACTGCCAGCTCGGAGCCTGGAGCCTGTTTCAGTCTGTGACTCCCTCTCTCTCTGACCCTCCCTGCTCACGCTGTCTCTCTCTCTCTCTTAGAAATAAATAAAAATATATTTTAAAAAAGTTTAAAAAAAAAGAAAATGCTATTAAGAAAATCATAAGGAAAATACATTTGCAGCACTTTACTGTAAAAAATGGACCCAGAGAGTCCAAACCTGTATTGCTCGAGGGTCAACTATATTATAATATTTAGGTGGAAATTTAATACAATGTACCTCAGTTTTATACAGTATCAATTCTAGACAGCTTTGTACATTAGTATGCATTACTAAGTTGTGATAATGAATAGGTTAATATTGTCTGGGATTTGGGATTGCAGGCCAATCCCAAAAATGGTCTCTTTGGGATGATAATATTTAATTTGGTATGCTCCAATTTTTAATTCTTCTGGTTCCAACGTATTTTTTTCCTTTTTTCTTCCATAGTCCCTGATTTCAAGAAGCACACAATTGGTATATTTGTCATGTTAACTCTAGTAATTACATGCTCTGTTTTCATCTACAAAATCTTCAAGGTTGACATTGTGCTGTGGTACAGGGATTCTTGCTATGATTTTCTCCCCCCAAAAGGTACAATTTTGTATTCTATTCAATATTTCCTTGTTGGAGATAAGGGGTAGTTAAGCAATGTAGAAGAGAGCTGAGAGGGTTTTTACTTAAATTGTAAAATGAAATGTGGCCTATACAAGAATAGTAACTATTCTTATATATAATTATAGTTTTGGAACTGAATAGACTGAATATCATTGTTTTCCAAGTTACTGCTTTGGTGTTCACACTGGTGGGATAAACAGGCACTGAGAGCATCTGTTGGTAAATCCAGGATGTGTTGTTTGAGCACCTGCTCCATGCTGGTTAGGACATAGATGACTCCATGATCTGCCTCCAAAGGAAAGAAATGATGATTTTCATGTGTCAGGGAAGCTTTCACCTTCTCCTTTGTTTAAACCTTGCAAAAAAAAAAAAAAAACTACAATAATACATAAAAGGAAGAATGGATAGAATTCAGGGCCAAGACAACTGAGAAAGAAGAAAAGACCAGTGACAGGGAGCCTGGGTGGCTCAGTCGTTTAAGCTTCTGACTTTGGCTCACGTCACGATCTCACAGTTCGTGGGTTCGAGACCCACATCGGGCTCTGTGCTGACAGCCAGCTCAGAGCCTGGAGCCTGTTTCACATTCTGTGTCTCCCTCTTTCTCTGACCCTCCCCTGCTCACACTGTCTCTCTCTCTCTCAGAAATAAATAAAACATTAAAAAAATTAGAAAAGACCAGCGAGGCAAGGATAGTTCCCAGACCAAGAGGTAAACAATCTCTGCATAGGAAATGGCTGTTCAGCAACATAAGAACACCTTCATAGTAAAGCACAATACATAGAAACTTGTAGATGAACACTTCAAACAGTTATTAGACTTTTGGCATCGCTACTTCATTCATACCATCACACACACATGAAATTAATAATTCATTCTGAAGTGCATGTTTGGGATGCTGACTTTACCAGATTTCTTGTTGCAAATGGACTGGGTCCAAATACATCTAAATATTTTTATGTTTCCCCCTCAAGCTTCAGATGGAAAGACCTATGATGCATACATACTATATCCAAAGACCCTTGGGGAAGGGTCCACCTCGAATTCAGATACTTTTGTGTTTAAAGTCCTGCCTGAGGTCTTGGAAAAACAGTGTGGATATAAGCTGTTCATTTATGGAAGGGACGCCTATGTTGGGGAAGGTATGTGTGTCAAAGAACAAAAAATGGTTGTAAAAATAATTGCTAAAGCTAGGTTTCGTCTTTCAGGAAGAACTGTGGCATTAGGTGTGCATATTTTGTAGTTTCAAGAACTTCCTCAGTGGTGGGTGTTGATGATTTCCACATCTATTAAGTGCAAAATGTACTACTTACTTTTCTTGTATGTTGTCGGCACAGGAATTAACAAAGTTTTATTTATTTTTGGAAAACTTCAGAACTAGTTAGATCTGCTAGTTGCTTTACAACTGAGACAGTAAAATAGGAGTGGAATAGATCAAATGGTTTAAGGTTTTAAAGTTTCTACCAGGAGTATTCTGAGTCCTAAATGAAATCTTGAGCTTTTGTGGGCGGGTTTTAAGCTGGTCTATAAAATCAGAAACGTCTTTAATTAGGATGAGAAAGGAACATTGGAAGACATAGGGGATGGGGGTCGGCTTTTGGCTTGGGAGAGAATGATTATAAATTGAAATTTTACGTACTCTGCCGGGCTTCCTGTTTTTCAGACATTGCTGATGTCACTAATGAAAACATAAAGAAAAGCAGAAGACTGATCATCATTTTGGTCCCAGAAGCATCAGGATTGGGCTGGCTGGGGAATTCATCTGAAGAGCAGATAGCAATGTACAATGCTTTCGTTCAGGATGGGATTAAAGTTGTACTGCTTGAACTGGAGACAATCCAAGACTATGAGAAAATGCCAGAGACCATTAAATTCATTAAGCAGAAACGCGGGGCCATACGCTGGTCAGGGGATTTTAGAGAGGGCGTGCAGTCTGCAAAGACAAGGTTCTGGAAGAATGTCAGGTACCACATGCCTGTCCAGCGGCAGCCACCTTCGTCCAAACACCAGTTACTGTCCCTGGCTCTGAGACCAGACTCTAAGAAGAAGCTTCCGAGGGAGGCGCAGGTGCCTCTCGGGTAGCAGGGAGAAGCTTGACCAAGAATTCCTTGTGACTCCTGTCCTCAGGCATCACAGGCCAGGCTGTGCCCGCACTGACTGTACAGTCATAAAATGCCCGCGTAGAGTCCCTTATCCTTGAGATCACCTGGAATTGGATTGCTCAGGGAACAGGATGTGGTGATGGTAGCAGGTCAGGGCAGTTCAGAATGAGGGCTCGCAAGTCCTTTGAAAGGGCCCCGGACGTCCCATCTGAATGTTTGAACTGCTGAGAACAGACACCAGGACAGCAAAGAACAATAAGAACAACTAAGAACAATCAGGAAACATTTATCCTCCAGAAAAGGTTTTTTGGCGCTGTCCACAGTCCAGGGAGGGCAGCTGTGGCCCGGCCCGGGGACGGCACAGTCACTGGCACCCCCAGGGGCTTCCCTTGGCGCTGCTGCAGGCCAAGTGAGACTGGTATTTCACAGAGGAGGAAAGAAGCATGCTTGGAGAACTTTCCATTTGCTCTGCACTTTCCCTACTCATCGACAGCTGGCAGTCAGTTTCCAAAGACTGAATTTCATTTCGTGGCCCTTTAAAATTCTCATTTCAGTAAAGAAAGGATTTCACGTTTTTGAGATCACCTTAGCTTTCTGCTGGAGAGAGAGCATTTCCGAAGCAGGAGTAGCAGAGAATTGATCCACCTCCGGACGCCATCCCCCCTGGAATGACCCTTCTGTCGCACCTTCCTCTTGCACATTCCACTTGACTCATCTTTGGAAGGACAGCTTCTCAGTCCCTTTCTCCTTCCTCTCAATCGCACACCTGGGCCATGGGTTCACCTTCCTTCATAAAGTACTGCTCTAAGCTCCTAAAAACACCTCTGCGGGCTCCTCCTGGTTTAGGACTTAAAGCCCAATTCCCCACTTGCATTTCACCGCTGCCGCCCCCTTCCCTACCCCACCCCCCCCACCGCCCCGGTCTGTCTGCACAGCTGTGCCCCTCACTGTCCTGCTCTGTGAACTCCCACATCAGCCTTTGGGCCCCTTCATACCTGCGCCTCGTGCTCCTTCATCTCTGCTTCTCCTTCCTGTCTCCTCTGACCAAAATGCCTTCTGGAATTTTCTCCAGCCCGCCAGAGTTGTATGAAATTCAAGATTTACCCCAGCTCTGTTTCTCGAAGAGATTTCCCCAAGAAACTGCCGTAAGACACCTGCGGTCTGGTGTCGGCCTGACAGCACGTAGTCCATTGGCCATCACTTAATGAGAAGGTTTTTCTGTGTCCAGCTAGAGACCCTGCTGTCTGCAGGAGAGGCTGGGGGTGTGTCTCCTGTAGACTGTGGCGCCTGCACTTGTGACATAGGTTTGTGTGGGGCTTTCTTGTTGAAGAGTGTCCACAGGTTCTCATATTTAAGTTTTGCAATCATCCGAATTTTACAGAGAAAATAAGTGACCTGTCTTTTTAAAAACCACGCTTAGTGCTGTCTGACCTAAGGCTTCTAGCTCTGTCGCTGGCTTCTTAGTGCGCTGTCCTGAACGCTTGACTTCAGGTCATCGAATGTCCCCTTGGCCCCTACCCTGGCACTTTTGTGAGAAGAAATGACCGTCTTCCGGGAGGGTGGCCGAGTCTAGAGATGCTCTCATTTAAGAAACCAAATTCTAAATTTCTGAGCGTTGGAATTTCCAAAAATTGTTTCGATTTTACGGAAAATGTTTTTGCTCTCCTAGATTCTTTCCCAAGAGGTAAAGATATTTCTTAGTGAATTAAAAATGAGAGCAAGTTGGTGTTTTGGTCCAGGACATGGTATTTTAAAATGTGATCATAGTCCTCAGAGAAACCCTGGAAAACTGCAAAGCCAAGTTCACGTGCCATTTGCTGAGGGACATGTGTACCATTTTAGAAGTTGTATGAACATGGACAGGCCCTTTGTTTTTTTAATTTTTTAAGTTTAACGTTATGGGTGAACACAGTCTCATATAGTATATGTTTCTCCCCGAAGGTGGTCAGAGCCAGACAGAAACAGAGTTGAACGCTTTGCCTCTCCTCTCTCCACCTGCTTTTTCTTGGATCCAACCTGATAGCACTAAGTAATAGTGCTGTTTTGCGACTGTTGCTGCTGTTGTTTTTAAAAAACTGCCTTACTTTTATTTGCCGGAACACACGGACTGTAGCGAGAAGTCTTAGGGGCTCGGGTGGGGGGGCTGATGCTTAGAACGTATAATGTTGTTGATCATTTGTAGTCTGTCATCTGTAAAATATACTTGCCGTGTAGTCCCACGAAAGCCAATTCTGAATATTAGACTTGGCAGCAAAGTTGGCCAGAAAGTAAGGGAGAATAACCAAGAATTGCCAGTGGCATTTGCACCTGGCATTTCGGAGGAGACAAGAACCAAGGGATGTTTCTGGGATCCAGTCTGACAGCAGGAGGGACTGCTGGGGACCAGGAGGAGCCCCAACGGGAAAGTGCATGTCATCATGTCACTCCCGGTGCTCCCAGGGGAGGATTCGGGGGGAAGGAGCTACACTCCTAGCTCCCTGGGAACTTCCTTTGTTTTGTTGTTTTCCCTGAAAACCTCTTTTAAGCTCTTCCTTTCAGGCCTTTCCCATTAATTAGATTTTACTGCATTATCCGAAGGTGATTTTTTTGTTCCTGTGAGCTTTTAAAGGAAAGTTTGCCACAAAGCATTTCGCTTCCAGTTGTCCAAACTGGCTTAGCAGAATTTATATCTTCCTTCTCTCCCCCACCCCCCTTTGTTTATTTGCAATAACAGAAAAGGTAGTGAGCCATTTTTTCCCCAGTGGTATTTTTGATAAATTATATTATTACTGGGTGACGATGAAGGGTTTTTTAAAAACTTGTTTGTAACATTCGAAGTAGATACCAAGTATTTTTATATAGGAAAACATCAGATTCGTGTATAGCACGTATCACTGATCGATGGACTGTACTTGTTTTCCAATAAAATTGGCAAAAGCTGGTATTGAGTCTCCTCATTTAAATCCGTTTCCGTGCCAGCCCTGCCCTGGGCTTCCCCGGCCACACTCCCAGGTCTGATGTAGGGTGAGCACACCTTCTGTCTGGGGAATTCAGGAACCCTGAGCCAGCCAGTGAGCCCTGAATCCCATCTCTAGCCTCAAGTCTACTCCACTTGTTTGCTGGCTTCTAAAATGGATTAAAACGTGAGTTTTATTAGTGTTAACCCTTTACTAGTCCCAAAAAGACAAGGGCAACATTTGTATGGGCTGTTGTGCATTTTGCTTAGGGTTTCTGTTGATTTCCCCCGTTGACCCAGGAGGTGAACAGAATTGACAAACGTGTCCACAGTGCCAGCTCACAGTGCTCACAAACTGTAATAATGGTCAGAGAGCCCTCTGCATGGTCAGTGCTGCTCTGTTCTCACCTCGGAGCAATTCTCAGCAAGCAGGTGGCTCTGGCGGCAACTGGGGAGTGGGCTTGAGGACACAGGTCAACCGGGAGTCTGAGGACCCACCCTACATCCTGCCTCCAACTCGCTGTGCAAACTTGGAAAAATCATTTGAGCACCAGTTTCCTCACCTGTAAAATGGGTATAATATCTAATTCATAGAGTTGTGAAAGGATCAGAAAGATGAAGTATATTCTGACAGGCACCATGCCTAGCGGGGCCCTCACAAAGTGGGAGCTTGGTGAGTAGCCATTTGATGAATAAACTTGGGTATCTCACATCATATTAGAATCTGCAAATAGAGTGGAGGGAGGAGAGTAATAAACCAGAAGTGGCAACTGACACCAAGGAGGAAGTAAAGCAATCAGAAAAATAAAGTACAAGTGGCCAGATGAAGCTGCAGGACACTGAGCCAGGACCCCTGTTCCCCTCAGCCACAGCGTCTCTGTGTCACCGAGGGGCAGTGACTGATGTTCATTCAAGCTGACCCTCTGCCGGCCTTGGGCTTTGATGGATGTCTAATGTCTAAAGATAAGGGATTCCAGGGGTGCCTGGGTGGCGGGTGGCTCAGTTGGTTAAGCGTCTGACTTTTGATTTTGGCTCAGGTCATGATCTCATGGTTCTTGAGTTAAGCCCGTATTGGGCTCTGTGCTGACAGCATGGAGCCTGCTTGGGATTCTCTCTTCTTCTTCTTCTGTCTCTCTCTCTCTCTCTCTCTCTCTGTTCCCCTTCGACCCCCCCACCATGCTTTCTCTCACAAACAAAAAAAAAAATATTTTTAATTAAAAACATTTTAAAAAATAAAGAGATTTAACACATTCCTGAAGGACTTTTCAATAAAAATGAAAAAAATGCAAGAACTTCAGAAAATTTCAGGATCAGCTATCCAGAAAACTTGCTTATACAGAATTTCTCACTGGAAAAATTCAGAAAGCTTTTTACTATATTTTGGTTATTTTACCAGTTAATATTTTTTTTAGCAAACAAAAAAAAATCAATGCTAACCATTTAAAAAATTATTTAAAATGGGGCACCTGGGTGGCTCAGTCGGTTAAGCAGCCGACTTCAGTTCAGGTCATGATCTTGTGGTCTAGGAGTTCAAGCCCCGCTTTGGGCTCTGTGCTAACAGCTCAGAGCCTGGAGCCTGCTTATGATTCTGTGTCTCTCTGTCTCTCTGCCCCTCCTTTGTATGCTCTCTCTCTCTCTCAAAAATAATAAACATTAAAATGTGTATATATATATATATATATAAATAATTTGAAGTGGGTTTTTTTTTTTGTCATGAGGATTTTTATTCTCTTAACTAAGTAGCTTCCTTAGAATGGGGTTTTTGTTTTCATGTTTTCTTTTTTTTTTGTTTTTGTTTTTGTTTTGTTTTGTTTTGTTTTTGTCTCTAGAAATGTTTCTTAGTAGGGGTGCCATCTGGTGGAAAAAACATGAGTATAAATTCCTGCACTGTCGTGGTTTTGAAACTAGAGCAAAGCACTTGTTTGTTTTGTGCCTCCATTTTCTCATCTGTAAAATAAGACTTCCTGTGTTTCAAGGTGTTTATATGTGGAAAGACTCTGGCTGGTATCTGAGAAAGAATCTCAAAAAATATTTTTTTTTAATGTTTTTTATTTATTCTTAGGAGAGAGAGAGAGAGAGAGTGTGAGCAGGGGAGGGTCAGAGAGAGAGGGAGTCACAGACTTAAACAGGCTCCAGGCTCTGAGCTGGCAGTCAGCACAGAGCCCGACGCGGGGCTCGAACCCACGAACCGTGAGATCATGACTGGAGTGAAAGTCGGACGCTTAACCAACTAAGCCACCCAGGCGCCCCTCTCAAAAAATATTTTAAAAAATGTTTGCCTTTTGATCCATACATATAAACCAAAAAATTATTTTTAAGTTTTTAGATTTTTTTTTTAATTTTAGAGAGAGAGAGAGAGAGCACGTGGGGGAGAAGGGCAGAGGGAGAGAGAGAATCTTAAGCAGGCTCTACACTCAGCATGGAACACAAGCTAGGGCTCGATCCCATGACGCTGGGATCATGACCTGAACCGAAATCAAGAATCGGAGAGGGACTGAGCCACCCAAGTAACCCCTCAATTCATTTAGCCACAACATACCTTTTCCAGATTATAGAGTTTTGGGTGTGGAGGGAAAGGAGGACATATTATCTTGATGTTAACTTCTAAAATTGATAATAGCTTTTACTTGATCCAGTTTCAGCAAGTCGGGATCTGGCTAGTTATTTTTAATGTACACTTGACCCCGGAACAATGCAGGTTTGAACTGCACGTGGTTCTAGGGTCACCTGTTGTGTAAGTTTCTCAAATATTAAGTGGAGGGCTTATAAGTATCGTATAGTTATAAAGCCAGATTTCCTCAGGCTAATTTGTCAGAAGAAAATCTTTTCACTTCTGAGACAAGAATCTGTGAGTGTGGTACATTGGGCTTGATGTGAAAGCCACAAAGGAGATGGAGGTGGGAAGAGAATGTTCTGGAGCTGGAATGGGGAAAGTTGTTCCTAAGATGCACAAATGGATCACGACAGTAGCCAAAATTCATAAAACAGGAAAAACAGATTACACAAAAATGTACATGGGGAGATGGGTAGGAGGGATTTTTTTTTTTGGTACACCAACATTTATTTTACAACCAAAATATGACTCTGTGTGCACACACATGTGCATGCGCAAATATTAGTTTTAGGGAGAAGAGTTACAGGAAATAAAAGACACTATTTAAAGTGAGTATTAACCTTTTAAAACCAAAACATGCTCATCTTAACATATGTGGCTCAGGGTTTGGCTGAAGTACATTAACACTGTGTGTTCACCTTAAGTCTGCAGCCCAAATACTAACACTGTAGTCAGGAATATTTGAACCTGCTAGACCAGTTGAGCCTGTCCCACTTGAATCTAGCCCCACGGGATGCTGTTGACTCCTTCAGGCCTGTGCTGGGAGTTGGGAGATTAATTTGCTCAATGAAAGTCAGCGAAGCTTGTTTTTCTCAGAACCTTTGCCCTGGAAGTGATCCCAAGTGTAGCTTAGTTCACACTCCGGGGTCTGAGATGAGCTGCATGAAAACCATTCCACAGGCTTCGCTGGTTTTCCTCTCACTAAATTTATGCTGAGAAAGAGAGGCTCCCAGGACTTCTTTAGTGAGAAGGGATTGCATGTTTAACAGCTTCCGTGGGATCCCACTTCTGCTTCACCCGCATGGCTAATCCTGCCTGGCTGCCACTCCTGTTTCTCTCGCTGCCAACTTACATCACTCATCCTGCTTAGCCTGAGAAACACGCGGCTTCTCGGGTGCCTTCACGGCTGTGCATAGTGGCCATCTGTTTGAACACTACTGCTAAGAGGACATTTATAATTCTGCCTTCTTCTGAGCTCTTATTTCTGAAACCAGGACCCCACGTCCTCCCTTAGGTTCTCAAACATAGGGGAGATATCTTTGCTCTCAAGTTTACTTTTGGATTATTTTCAAAGGGCTAATTATGTGCCTCACATGATGCTAGACACTGAGAAAATTCTAAACTCAGAAAACACTTAAATCTAGTCACAGAGAATACTGTGAAGAGAAAGCACATCAGGAAATGAACTTGTGTAGTAGAGGGTTTTAAATCCCTGACTAAAATATCTGCCCTTTGCTATTTGGAGTTGGTATAGGGAGCTATTAGAGGTTTTGGATGGGGTAACATTAGGCATAAACAAAGTGGTTGAGGGGGGTATAATGATGTAGGGGAATTAGGGAGTAAAAGTTTAGGGAGGCTGTTAGCAAGTAGGGATAGTAATGCCTTTATGAGTTGATTGTAGGAAAGTCATTTTCCTTAAATGAGTTAAAAAAAAAACTTTTTTGTATTATGGAAACAATATTGGTTTGAGAGAATACAGAAATTTCTAAACAGTACACGTAAGAAAAAAGTCACCCATTATCTTACAACTTAAAAACTATTACTAACATTTTATTGTCTTTCTATTGATAAAAAAACTGGGATCATATAATATGAGCAGTTTAATACTCTTACTTAGTAAAAGTATTTGCCTATGTTACTATTATTTGAAATGTGATCTCTGGGGGCGCCTGGGTGGCTCAGTCAGTTAAGCAACCGACTTCGGCTCAGGTCATGATCTCACAGTTTGTGGGTTTGAGCCCCATGTCGGGCTCTGTGCTGACAGCCAGCTCAGAGCGTGGAGTCTGTTTCAGATTCTGTGTCTCCCTCTCTCTCTGACCCTCCCCTGCTCACACTGTCTCTCTCTCTCTCAGAAATAAAACATTAAAAAAAAAGGAAATGTGATCTCTGAGTGATGATTAAGCCTGTCAAGTGGATGGTCCATAATTTAGCTTTTGTGCTTTGGTTGGACATTCTTTGATCTACTCCAGTAGCCTCCTACTCAAGGCCATGTTTCTCCACTTGCTACCCAATTCCTCATAACCAATTCTTCACACTGTATCCAGAGATAAATTGCCTTTGATTTTTTTCCCCTTTATTGGAGTATAACCTACATCTGGAAAGGAGCACATACAGAAACAGGTCCATGAAGTTTCATAGGCACATTTCGCCCATACTGCCAGCATCCAGATCAAGAAAGGATGACGGTCAGCATGAGAGCAACCTGGTTATGTGTCCTCCAGAATACTTACAGCCCCTGGCCCAAGGGAAACCACCATTCTGACTTTCAATGGCAGAGATTAATTTTTCCTGTTTTTGAAATTTATATAAAAGGAACCAAGTAGTATGATGTCTTTTTAAAATCTATTTTCTTTTGCTTAACATTATATAGATGTGAGATTCATCTGTGAGATCCATCCATATTGTTGCCTACCCTTGTGCGTAGTCCTTATTCATAGCTCTACAGGATTGCATCGTGTGAATCAACCACCCCTGTTTTATCTATGTGATTGTTGATGGGTATTTGGGTGATTTCTAGGTTTTGACTGTTGTAAATACTACTGTTGTGAGTGTTCTAACAAATGTCTCTTTCGTGAACATATGCATACAGTTCTACTTGGTGTGTTCCTCAGAGTAGATTTGCTGAGTTAGCTTCCGAACATACTACCAAATAGGCTTCCTAGGCGGTCGTGTCAATTCGTGTTCCCATCAACAGCATATGATAGCTCCAGTTATTCCACATCCTTGCCAACACTTAGTATTGTCAGTTTTTAAAATTTTAGCCATTTTGATGAGTTTTTAATGGTCAACGTGACATTCAAAAAATGCAAATAAGGTTATATTTCTTTTCTGCTTTAAACCTTCTAATAACTTTTCATTTTACCTAGAATCAAATTCAACCTTCTTTTTATTACCTACAGGCCCCCTGGGTGCTCTAGCTCCAGCCTACTCTGGAACCTCGTTCAGAATTCCTGCTTATTCACTCTATTCAGTTCACACTGGCCTGGCTTCATTTATGTTATTTTGAAACGTGCAAACTCTCTCCTCCTTCAGAAACTTTGTTCTAGCTGTCCCTTCTAGAAGGAGAACTCTTTCCCCAGATAGCTACCTGGTGGACCATTTGTCATCACTCAGGCCTCAGCTATGCTGTCGCTTCCTTAGTGAAGCCCTTCCCAGCACCCTGTCTACCATTTCATCATATTTCATATCCTATATGGTTCTTGCCAACCTGAAACCATCTCCTATTCAGTGTTTCCCCCACATCTATTGTCTCCTGACTCCACACTCTAGCCACTGGCCTATAATTTCTGAGAGGGTCTGAGAGTGTTTCCAGCACTCAAAATGCCACCCAGCACACAGTGGGAGCTATATAAATACTCAGTGAGTGAATGAATGAACAGATCACGGAGCCTGGGGGAGGGGCGGGCCTAGGACTTCAGGAAACCAAAGTTGTCACCTGCTGCTTTTCTCATCTCTGGAAGCTATGTCATTCCAGCAACAAAAGCCTGGCACAGAATTGCTGCTGTGCATTTCAAGTCTCCCAGAGAGGACAAATGTGAGCACTTAAGAACCTGCAAGGCATATAGATCTCGGTAGAACCTCCACCCGTGCCCTCCCGACCTCAGCCTAACCCCGTGTTTCAGAGCAGTTGACCATTACATGTGAACATGTCTCTACTTCATCCTCACTGGGGAAATTGATGTGCGGGTTGGGGTCAGTGGGCAATCATCAGACATTCAGCTCAAACAAATAAAAGCCACTGCACATTATATAAAGTACACATTCATGTATGGGGTCTTTCATAGAAATCATTGTCTTACTAGTCTTCTGAATACACATCACATCCTCGTCTGAGGAGCAAACAGACTGAAGGCGAAAGTCAACCCATCTGAACTCAGTGATTCCTCCATTGCAGATATTGCTGCTTTACACCTGCTCTTAGGATGAGGTCAAGGATCTGCAGAGAAATGGTTTCACTTCATAAAAATAAATAAATAAATAAATAAACAAACAAACAAACAAACAAACCATTAGAAAGAGTCCATTGACCATGGCTCGTGCCTAATGGCAATAACTTCTAAGAATGTTCCCATCGCAAAAATATCTGCAATTAGGGAGGACTGATGAGGAGGAGTCAGTGGGAGAGTGAGGACAAACTCCAGGCTTATCAAGTATTTACTGCCGTCAGGCACCTGCAACTAGGGTTTCACAAATGTCACCTCTGAAAAGTGGGTCTAATCATCCCTATCTCATAGATAAGGGCTGCTGCTGGGGTGTGAACTCCCGGTCAGGGAGAGGACAGTGAGGTTCCTCTGTGCCTCCCTTTGAAAGAAACAACATGAGGGGCGCCTGGGTGGCTTAGTTGGTTAAGCGTCCGACTTCGCTTAGGTCATGATCTCGCGGTTCATGGGTTCGAGCCCCGCGTCAGGCCCTGTGCTGACTGCCAGCTCAGAGCCTGGAGCCTGTTTCAGTCTGTGACTCCCTCTCTCTCTGACCCTCCCCTGATCTCTCTCTCTCTCTCTCTCCTAGAAATAAATAAAATATTAAAAAAAATTTTTGAAAGAAACAACATGAGACATCAGAGGCAGAATTTAATCAGTTCTCTGCAGATCAATAAAACGAAGGCAAAGAACCAGGCGGATAAAAGGGCAAAACATGTGAGAAAACATTTGCCAGGGGATACATGAATGGCCAGGGCACATAGGCAAAGATGTCCCATCTTACTAGGAATTCAAGAAATTGTCAAATAATATCACAGGATAGCTCTCACCTCCTGAGACTGGTGATACTGGCAAAATGGAAAAGTCTGACATGACCAAATATTGCCAAGAACATGAAGCAATGCAACCCTTCTGCTCTGAAAGGAGCCTAATGTGGAGAAAATGGGGGGATTTTCTAACACAGTCACAGATGCATCTACCCAGTGATGCCGCAATTTCACTCACGAGACAACCTCTCAAAAAACCCACACAAGAGAACATGACAGAAATGTTCACCACAGCACTATTTTTAAGGGAAAATATAAATTTGAAACAATCTGTAGGTCCATCGGAGAGGGATACATAAACTGGAGTACAGTCAGATAATGGAATATCATACAGTAGTGACCTTGAACGAACTAGAACTAGAACTACACCCCTCAAAAAGTTTGCATTTATATTGCTTAAGGAACACATACACACACACACACACACACACACACACACACACACCACAGAATGATAAGTGATAAGCACTAAATAGCATAGTGAATTTGGGTAGGGGGAGAGATATATACAGGAAACTTGGTCATTGTGATTTCTTAGGCCGAGTCTTGCTTCCATGACTTGTTTTGAATTCCTTAGCTGTTAACCATTGCACATTGCACATCTGAAAGGAAATTTTAAATGTGAAAATCAGAGAATAATAAAGTGATTAAACTTGGAATTTCCCGCATTAAAACAGCGATTTTAGCACCATTGTAAAGAAGCCTCAGCTTAGCCACGGAAAACCTTCATAAAGAAATTGTTTAAATTCTTTACTCCCCTTTTCTCATTAGCAAACAATGCTCTCCAGTTTCTCCAATTTTTCAAGGTAATTAAGAGCCTGCCATAAATGTTTTGGCTTTCTCTTGTTTTTAATTGCAACCTTTACATCCTCCTGATAGGTTTTCCCTTGAGAGTCTCCACGTATCAGGAAACACAGGCCCACTAGAGAAAGAAAATACCAGAAATGTCCCTTAGAGGTGCCGAAGGGGTGGTGGTGGGGGGCCACGCTGGGATGGCACACTGTAGTTTCATAAGCTTTGAGGCAACTCTACTGATTGGATTTGGTGTGCGTGACTATTGTCCAACTATAAAAAAAATAAGATACGCCCCCAATTTTTTCATAAGGCAGAAACTGAACAAGACAATGAAAATTAAGAAAAAAAATTGGAACTAAACTTTAACCCTGCTTACAACAATAGTTCTGTACGTGAGTCACTTGACGGTTTTTGCAGTAACAACTTTGTTTTGTTTTGGGTTGGTGCCTAGACCTTGCAGAATGGATATGTATTGGGGAACCTCATGTAATGATGATGTTGGGGGAAGTAATACACATCTTCATTAACAGCTTAACAAACGGACCCTCCAAGCACCAGAGGCCTAAGGGGGTCCCAAGATCTGTGAAATCGAAACTATTTTCATAACAGTATTCAGAACTTCTTTGTCTTTTTAATTCTCATTCTGTTTTTTCACCTGAAAGTGGACTTTTCCAGAGGCTGCCTGACATGTTACATCCTGAGAGACTTGATGGAGAAGCAGGTGTGAGAATACAGCTGTCTTCTGTTAAGTCAGACGTTAAAGAGACTTGGGAATCATATGGGGCGCCTGGGTGGCTTAGTTGGTTAAGCGTCCGACTTTCGCTTAGGTCATGATCTCACGGTTAGTGGGTTCGAGCCCCGCGTCAGGCTCTGTGCTGACTGCCAGCTCAGAGCCTGGAGCCTGTTTCAGTCTGTGACTCCCTCTCTCTCTGACCTTCCCTGCTCACACTGTCTCTCTCTCTAGAAATAAATAAAACATTAAAAAAAAAATTAAAAAAAAAAAAAATAAAGAGACTTGGGAATCATAAGCAGGGGTATATGGTGGTATGTAGAACAGTATGACTTTTCTTGATAACTTTGTTTGTTTTGGAAAGTTCAGTTCCGTTCTTTTTCATAAAATGTATGACATTTATGTTAACACTTACGTTAACGTTTATTGTTTGTATTTAAAATAAATAAGAAAATGAATGTTTTCAATGCTCTCCATTTTAATTTCTGATATAGTAAATCTTGACAGCCGTAACCCACATAAACAAACACTTTAGAATCCTCAATAATGTTTAAGTGTATAGCAACTTGCAAACCACTGGCCCCCAGCCCATCACGGAAAGCTGTGCTGGTAATGAAGTTGCTGAACTATTTCTGCAGTTGCTTCTGTCTCGCTGTTTCTAAAACCACAAAGTCGACCGGGAATAGCTTGGCCAGGAACCTGCTAAATGGCAATTACATTTCAGATATGTGTGTGTGTGTGTGTGTGTGTGTGTGTGTGTGTGTGTGTGTGTGTATGAGTCCCAGTGCCCTGCACGGTTATCTCTGGGTATCTCCTGATGGCCAGGGTAACCTGTCCTGGTTGATAGCATCTTTGGAAATTTCAGACAGGAGCGACTTTGTGCTCCAGGTATGTCAAGATCACCCTGGATGTCTGCTGTTCGGAAGTTAACAGCAGGACTCAGGCAGGTAAATGCTACTCCTTAGGAGCCACTTGGGGCCGCTTCCACTTTGGGGTATTCTATAGAGACCAACGCAGGGCATGGAATAACTGCTCAAACGGGGTTCGGAAAGGAAAGAATTCATTTATGGGGACAATTCGGAATAGATTTAAGCAGACACGCCTGCCAGGGGAAGACCTGTCAGCTGACAGAAAATCAGGTAACGTTTAAACCCACTTCTTAGTGTGATGGCACCATTCCTTCCTCCACTCCCCCAGGGAAGGTAGGCCTGCCCTGCCCACGGTGGCAAGGAAGTAGCTGGTATGGAAATGCCACGCCTGGGTTCAGTGCCTGTCTCAGAGTCTCCACTCTGCCCGGGATCCTGCCTGCTCCGGCCAGTCTGGGAGGTAGACATCGGCTGGGAGCGTGCGGCTGAGCCAGGCGGATGGGGCGCCAGCCATCGCCAGGGTGTGGAGGGAAAGAGGTGGCTGGCTAACACGTGCGCGACCTAGAAGCCGATCCGGACTCCCCTGCGGTGGCCCCCCGGCCTGCCGGGCGACCTTGGGGGAGCGGACTCCGTCTCTGGGAGAAGGTGTGCATCTCCCGTCTACCTGCAGGTCCGGCGGCGCTCTGACTTCCTCTCCCTTTCCCTGCCGCCCTTTGCCAGGTCGGCCTAAGCTGGCTTCTCCCGGGTGAGCGGGTGGTGAGGGCTGCGTTTGGAGCCCCGGGCGCAGGCGGACCCCGAGGCTAAGGCGCGCAGGGAAGAGGCTGCGCGGGACGCACAGGTGAGGATCCCAGGTGGGGGGCGTGCGGCTCACCCGGCGCAGGACGTATTACCCCGCCTGGCTGCCAGATAGCAGAGGTCACGCCACCGCGGCCCCAGGAGAGGCAAAGGCGCACCCCGGAGCTGGGAACCTCCCTCCCTCCCTCCCATCACTTCCTGGCCCCGCGCCTCCCAGCTCCTCCCGCCGATCCCTCTCCAGCCCGGATGATTCTGGAGGTCGGTCTGGGGGCGGGGAGTCTTTGGGGGCACGTCGGGTAACTGTGGGCTCCTCGCGAAGAAGGGAAGTCAGCGGCCTGGGTTAGGGTCTCTGAGATCCGTTGTCGCCGTCCCCGCCGGCCTCATCCGCTCCCACCTGTTTCTTCCTTCTAGTTCAGCGGGGGATGCTGGCCCTGCTGCTCTGCGGCGTGTCCATCGCGCTTCCACCCTTTGTCGCAGCAGGTACGTTGGGCTCCTCGCGTCTCAGAGGCCACCATCGCCGGCCTGCCTCCTTGCGGCTCCGAGGGAGCGCGGGCGCGGCTCCGCTGGGGGATCGCAAGAGCCCCCAGCCTCGAGGTGGCTTCTACCCCTGGGGACCAAGTCCAATTACACCGAGTGGGGAAACAGTAAGTTGCCAGCATCTGCTCCGCAGCCCCAAATGTCCCCCTTTGAGTTTGGGAGGGGTGGAGGGAGAGGTTGGGTGGGCGATGTGAGGAGGAGGTGTGGATAAGCAGATTTGGAAGTCTTGAATCCAAATGCTCAAGTGTATATGATACTATTTTATATGACAAAGGGTCATTTTATGACCCAGGGTAAAAACAAAGACACCGTGAGCAGAACAGACAGACTTCTTCCAAGAAGAAACGCTGTGCAGTGCAACGCTATGCCGTTCAGTAGAAACGAACCTTAACATGAGTAGATTTGTAAACAATCCTTTCTGGGACGAAATACCTTTTATTTGAGACAGAGTGACATAACTGGTGGCAGAGCACAAAGAAACAGAAAAGAGGGTTCGGAATAGGAACGTTTGCTCAGGCAGGTGGAAGGGCTCAGGGTGTTAGAAAAGAAGGGACAGAAAGAAATCATTCCAGTTGGGGAGGATGAGTAAATGTGTTTTATGGACATATTTTTGTCCATAGATCAGATGGGCAGACTATCATAAGGAACTCCCACACTGAGAAAACTCTCTGATACAATTTCAAATTGGCTAGAAAATTAAAGAGGCATTTGTTAAGACTAATTATAAATAGCACCAGCATTCTCTTTCATGATTCCGTCCACCCCTTTCTTTCCCTAGACGCATGCACGGATATTAGGATGTACAAGGAGACACCTTCCGCTGGCCAGCCATTTGCTTTTAATTGTATAAACCTGTCTCCAACATCTGGGAAAGTACACGTAACGTGGTACAAATATCCCAGCAAAAGCCCAATATCCAAAAGCGCACAGTCTAGAATTCACCAGGAGCAAAACTGGATTTTGTTTCTTCCCCTGACACAGGAGGACACTGGGATCTACCAATGTATTATAAAGTAAGTTTCTCACTTAAAATAAAACTAAGTCCCTCTGTCTCTCTGTCTCTCCCTCTCTCTCTCGCACACACATGTGTGTATGATAATAGAATTCTATGATATAAGAATTACATATATATATGTGTATATATATGTATATATGTATATATGTATTGGGAAAATTCTTCATAAACTGTTAATAAACATAGAAAGCCCAGTGAGAAGGGGTGCCTGGGTGGCACAGTCAGTTAAGTGTCCGACTTTAGCTCAGGTCATGACCTCACGGTTTATGAGTTCAGCTCAGGTCTTGACCTCACAGTCTGTGAGTTCGAGCCGGGCATCAGGCTCTGTGCTGGCAGCTCAGAGCCTGGAGCCTGCTTCCGATTCTGTGTCTCCCTCTCTCTCTGTCCCTCCTCAGCTTACACTGTCTCTTTCTCTCTCTCTCTCTCAAAACAAAATAAAAATATTAAAAAAATATTTTTTAAAAGAAAGTTCAGTGAGAAGAATAAAATACGGTTTTATAATTGTTACCAGATGGTTTCCAGTGAACACATTTTAAAACAGAACCGATTTGTAAATCACTTGTTGGAACATGAAATGCATCTTTTCCCATTGAAAAAAGGCCACGGGCCAGACCAGCTTGAGAGTCTGTTTCTCCTATTGTTACTGCTGCTTTTTTTCTTAGAATGCCAGAAGTTTTTGTGACACGTGGCAAAATCGGGTAGGAATACACCTCCTTTGAGCACCTTTTGGTAATGGCTTAAAGGAATTTAACAGTGACCAGGCATCAGATATGTCCCAGGCCCTGTGCTAAGCCTCATGCTAGGATGTAAATGAGTGACCCAGGGCTGGGAGTATGGAGAGGAGAACTTTGGGCCTGGTGAGGGTTGTGGGGAACCAGAAAGCATGTGTTGCACCAAAGGCAGCGATCTCTAGAGCACAAGTCCATTTACTAATTTTTCTAGGGAACCTGGAAGTGTATGAGTGTGTGTGTGTGTGTGTGTGTATGTGTGTGCGCGTGTGTGTGACTTTTCAATAAGCTTTGTGAGTATGGCTTAAATAAAACCCATTTGTGGACAAATTTTCCCTAAGGGCCTCAATTTTGTTACCTTTCCGTATGGACATGCATGTCTTTAACAAATGATTTCATCTCTCTGAGCCTTGCTTTTCCTATCTGTAAAATGGAAGTAATGCCGGCCTGACAGGGTTGAAGGGACAATTAGCTGAGGTTATGTGTGAAATCGGTCCTCCAGAAAGGTGATTGCGTTTGCCCAGTGGTACACCAGTGGAAGTGGCCGTGAGCCCCCATTTCCTGGCTCCTTCCCACAATTTCCCTGACTGTGTAGATGACGGGGCCAGCAAGGTGTCTTGTGGAGGTCTGCAGTCCTGTTTGATGCTAGGTTATGAAATAATAGAGCTGGAGATGGTATGGCACGCAGATTCATCAGCTGTCTGGGCTGGATTTAAAATAGGAAATCTGGCTGCTGTGAAACAGGGAAGATAATCTTTCCTGGAAAGTAGACATAGATGCTGTCTGTCATAGAAAAAAATAAACGTGAATTCTCACAAAGTATTAACGTACAGATATGAGATGTACTTAGTAAACTGCGTATTTTTACATGGAAGTAATTTCAAGTTCATGCAAAATTTACAGGAATGGTATAAAGAACTCCCATCTATCTTTTCTCTAGATTCCTCATTATTTTAACATTTGCCACATTTACCTTATAATTCTCTGTCTCTGTCTCTGTCTGTCTCTCTCTCTCTCCATATATGACTGATGCCTGAACAACATGGGTTTGAACTGCATAAGTCCACTTATACACAGATATTTTTTGATAAATACAGTACATTGCTGTAAATGTATTTTCTCTTCCATATTATTTCCTTAACATTTTCCTCTCTAGCTGTATTATTTTTTCTTTTTTTTCCTTTTTCTTTTTTCATTTTAGAGAAAGAGAGAGCATGAGCAGGGGAGAGGGGCAGAGAGAGAGAGACAGAGAGAGAGAGAAAGAATCCCAAACAGGCTTCCTGCTCAACGTGGAGCCCAAAGGGGAGCTTGATCTCACGACCATGGGATCATGAACTAAGCTGAAATCAAGAGTCGATCACTCAAATGACTGAGCCACCTAGGCACCCCTCCCTCTAGCTTACTTTATTGTAAGAATACAGGGTCTCCTGGGTGGCTCAGTCAGTTAAGCATCCAACTTTGGCTTAGGTCATGATCTCATGGTTCATGGGTTCCAACCCCGAGTCAGGCTCTGTGCTGACAGCTAGCTCAGAGCCTGGAGCCTGCTTCAGATTCTGTGTCTCACTCTGATCCTCCCCTGCTCACGCTGTCTCTCTCTCTAAAATAAATAAAACATTAAAAAATGCTTAAAGAATACAATATATAATCCACACAACATACAAAATATGTGTTCATCCACTGTTTATGTTATCAGTAAGGCTTCCAGTCAATGGTGGGCTATCAGTAGCTCAGCTCTATGTAGATTTTCAGCAATGCACAGGGTCCAGTGCCCCTAACTCCCATGCTGTTCAAGGGTCAACTGTATATGTATATTATACGCAATATGTTTTTTCTAAGCCATTTTTTCTAAAACGCTTGAGTTGTATGCATCTAGTTCCTTTAGCCTGGAGTAGCTCCATGTGTATTTGTTGTCAAGAATATTTTCTTCCATAAACACGGTGTAGTTATCATATTCAGAAAATGTAACTATCATATAACATTTTTATCTAACTCCCAATTCATACTATAATTTTGTCAATTGTCTCAATTTTTCTTGACACATTTCTTTCTTTCCTTTCCGGTAGAGCATCCAATCTTGGATCACGTATTGCATGTGGCTGTCATGTATTTTCAGTCTCTTTTCATCTGGGATAGGTCCTCTGTCTGTTCTTCATGACATTGACATTTTTAAGGAGTACAGACAGTTGTTTTATATACTATCCCTTCATTTGGTTTTGCCAGACTTTTCTTCTTGAGTACATTGAGGCTGAGCCTTCTTGGCTGGAATAGCATGTAGTTTGTGTCTTCTTCAGACAACACACAGCGGTTCATGGTGTCCATTTGCCCCTCGTTGGTGGTGTTCAGTTGAATCACTTGTCCGGGGTTTCCACAATATAAATATTATTTTTCCTTTGTAATTAATGATTTGTGATATGTATCCCACCTTGTCTGAGGCAGAGGGCTTGTGCTATATCTTGAAGATAATTTGGCAGTCTGGAGATTCATCTGATTTTGTGACTGTTGGAGTTTACATGGTTTCAATTTGCCATTTCTTACAGCTACACAAACACCTGTCACAGAATCCATGTAAACCTAACTGTGTTGAGAAAATATTGGTATTGTGTTTCTGGAAACAGTCAACTGATTTTATCAGATGAATACAAACAGATATTACATGTCGGAAAAGACAGCAGCCTTACTTGTCATCTGAACTTCCCGCAGAGTTTTGTTTTGGATTCAATAACGTGGTACAAGGTAAAAAAAAATAATTTTCCTATTGATATTTTTCTACTTCTTTAAAACTTACTTGTTTTGGGAGCATCTGGGTGGCTCAGTCTGTTAAGCGTCCTACTTCATTTCAGGTCATGATCTCACAGTTCATGAGTTTGAGCCCCACGTCGGGCTCAGTGCTGACCGCTCGGAGCCTGGAGCCTGCTTCGGATTCTGTGTCTCCCTCTCTTTCTGCCCCTTCCCTGCTCGTGCTCTGTCTCTCTCTCTCTCTCTCTCAAAAATAAATAAACATGAAAAAAAATTTTTTTAACTTACTTGTTTTTAGTTTAAGTTGTATCTTTTAAGCCCAGAGTTGGTAAAGAGACTTGTGTACCTAAGACAGATTTGTTAGCCAATTGCTATTGATAATTTTACCATGGTGATTATTGATTTTTAAATTTATGGTTATTATAACTTTGTAATATTTTATTCCTTGTATTTACCACCTCCCATTATATATTTTTTAGAACTATCCTCAGTTATTCTTTTATTCTAACAGATTAATAAATTTGTTTGAATGGGTACTACATGCACATGATTCAATAATCACAAAGTGTAAAACATCACCCCTGGAAAGTGTCTATTCACTTCCGAGTTGTATTTGCCCTGAACCCATCACATCTTTCCTGGCATGTGGCTGCCTTTATTAGTTTCTTCTATTTGCATTATTTTTGTATTGTGCTATCCAAGCAATTGAAACTACATATATGTCTTTCCCTTTTTATGCAAACACGAAATCCTTGACTCACCTTTCTGCACCTTGTGTTTTCACCTCGAACATTCTCTTTCCTTGGCTGTACCAGCAGATGTTAATGTCTAAGACATAATCCTAGGCATGGAGGAGCCCAGTCTGGTTATTTAAGATTGGATTAGTTTTCCTGTAACTCTGCTTGTTAGCACCTGTCAATACAGCCATCTGGGGTGTGAGTGTTCTCTGTGGAAAGTTTTTTATCTACCAATTCCACTTGGTTGATGGAGATAGGCTTTTACCAATTTCTTATTTCTTCCTGAAAGAGTTTTGGTAAATTTTCCTTTTTGTAGGAAATTGCTCATTTCATTAAATGTTTCAGATACTCTGGCATGCAACAGTTCATCACCTTAGCTCTTTTAATGCCTGTTTCTGCCAAAAGGTTCTTCTTTTCATCCCTGTTACAATGGATTTGTCTCTCACTGTTTCACGGAATTAGAGACTCTCTCATAAGAGAGTTGTCAGTTTTATTTCTTTTTTCACAGAATCCAGTTTTGGCCTTGTTGATCCTTTCTATTATATGCTTCATGTTCATTCACTTTGTCTCTATTTTCTGCTCTCACAAGGACTGTGGCAATGAATGTCCTTATGTGTTTTAAAGCATGTTTGCTGATGCATAAGTTTTTTAGGGTACATTCCGATTAGCTTTATAATTGTTAGATTGTAGGGTATGTATAAAATATTCAATTTTCGATGCTGCCGAGTTCCTTGACAAAATTTTTTTTATCAGCTTATACTCTCTTCTGCAATATTATAGACTTCCTAAAACCTTTATCTAGAACTTTGTATTATAAGATTTATATTTTTTTTATCAGCTTGGTGGGTATAAATGTTACTGTGCTGTTGTTTTAGTTTGCTTTTCCTTAATTATTGTTGAGATTGAACAACCTTTGCATATGTTTATTGACCATTTTTAAAACCTTGGAACTGCTAAATACTATCTTTTGCCCTATTTATTTTTTTTATTTTTCTTGCCATTTTGTAAGACTTACAAGAGATTTTATATATTTATATACTCTGGGTACCAATGTTTGGAATGCATGAGGAATTTTCATTGAGGTTCAGTGTATGTATAGAAAATTCATGAAGCATAAGTGGACAAGCTTGATGGATTATCAGAAAGTGAACCTACCCTTTGGTTACCCCTTCCAATGATCAAAGTCAAGAACTGAAACACCACTAGCACCTCAGAAGGCCCACTTCTGCCATCTTCCAATGGACTGTACTTCCCTAACCCCCTGGCTTATAATAGCATAGATTAGTATTGTCAGCTTACGAACTTCATTGAAATTGAATCATATTGTATGTAGGACTTTGTGCCTGGCCTGCTTGGCACAATGGCAAACTTGTGAGAATCATCATTTGAAGTTGGGATTGACTCGGTCTTCTTTTCAGGCCATGATGTTAGTGGTTTAACCAAATTGCATGGCCATTTCAATCCCAACTGATGACTTCAGGGTTTCACAGGATGTTCCTTATTGTCGGGCCCTGACTCTTGCTTTTGTCTCCTACACCCATAGATCTGTCAAAGCACTGTCTTATCAGTCTGTTGGCTGTCCCCTTCAGGGTAATTTGGGATAGTTAGTTCTAAACACCCAGCTTTCCATGAATGAGACTTTCATCTTTATAGACATTATAACTACCACCTGTGCCTTCTTCACTTCTGAGGCTAACACCTGGCCCTGAGGAAATGTTCAGTAAATTTCTACTGAAAGGGTGAATGGCTTCAGAGTTCTTTCTATCTCCAATATTTTACATTTTTCTTATTAACTATTGGGCCAGTAGAAAAAAGTGCATGACAAGTATTCCTTTAATGTGTGTCAGGAAGTATAATAAACAGTTTGCATACTCTCTCTCATTATCCTCTTATTAACACTGGCTCTGACTACAGTTTAATAATTAACAATAATCCTGTTCCAAGGAATGCCTGGCTGGCACAGTCAGTAGAACGTGCAACTCTTTTTTTTTTTTTTTAATTTTTTTTAATGTTTTATTTATTTCTAGGAGAGACAGCATGAGCAGGGGAAGGTCAGAGAGAGAGGGAGTTACAGACTGAAACAGGCTCCGAGCTGGCAGTCAGCACAGAGCCCGATGCGGGGCTCGAACCCACGAACTGCGAGATCATGACCTAAGCGAAAGTCAGACGCTTAACCGACTAAGCCACCCAGGCACCCTGAACGTGCAACTCTTGATCTCAGGGTCATGAGTTCAAGCTCCACGTTGGGCACAGAGCTTTCTTTGACAAAAAATTCCCTGGCTGTATTCCTGTCCTGCTCAGAAGGTACTTATTGCCAGGCCACAGTCCCCTCAACCTCAGTTGGCTTTGACTGTGGCATTACCCACTTTCCAAGTCCAACTTTGGCTTTCTCAGGATATGGTGTCACACGGTCTTCTCCATGGCTTCCACCTGTTCCTCCCCCAGCATTCTGTCTCCACCTTGCAGCCTTGCAACAATCACCTCCTGGCATGGGTATTATGACCCTTTAGAGTCTTGACAGTAGAACTCTTCTCGAAATTTTTTCCATGTGTCCTGGACCTGTTGTGGTCATAGATTTGAAAGCACTTGACGTTTGGAGAGAGTTAGATTTTTAGAATCAACTTTGTCATGACCTCAGTATTAAGAATGGATTTTTTTTTAAAGCACTCGCTTGGACATGGCTTCTACTTCCTCAATTAGACTATCCATGGGTGAGGTTCAGGCATCTTTATTTTTAAAATATCCACTCATTTTGAGCAGATCGGAGACTAGGAGCCAGGCAGTATGAAGGGGAGAGGTTGTTCTGAAACTGCCCCACCAGGACCTCTGTTGTGGCTCTGTTTTTGCTACTATCTAGTTCAGACCTTGAGTTACTTTTTGGGACTCATTGGTTTCTTTTCTGTCAAATGAGAGCATTGGAATCAATTCTCCAGGCACTTAGAGCCTATTATCTGTCTGGTCTTTGCCAGGAAAATGCTTTGTAAAGGAGGTGAGCATTGCACTGCTGAAAGAATGAATACCAATGAAATTGGGGGGAAGCTGAAAAAGTGATGGTAGTTAGAAAAAAAACCCAGCAGGTGCAAAGGGATCAGGTAAGAAAGAGAATGGTGTTTGGCGACATTAATTAGAGTCCGGGGTCCATGTCAGAGTAGGGTAAGGTGATGCTAGGAAGTAGAAGATCTTATATGCTAACCTGCACATAGCCTTTCCCCACTTCATGTATGTTCAGAGTGAATCACACTATTAGGAGAATGACATGCTAATCTTCTTTACGTGTTAGGAAAGTCCTCACAGAGGTACTGCAGGGAACAAATTGGAAGGACTTGTGGATGGTGTTGTGTGGATCATTGAAGCTATTTCAGAAATTCAGTGATTAAACGAGGACCATTTAGGAGAGTGTATGAAATAGAACAGACAGAATGAGAGGAAAGGAGAGGAGAGTAAGTGGAGGGAACTCATTCCTGGTGGCCCTTCTTTTCTCCTTTAGTTGGAGGGAGAGGTTAGGTCATTTAGAAAGAACAGTGCAGGTGAGTTGAAGGCAAAGAAATTCTAAGGTGAGGATCATGAATTAGTAGTGGTGCCAAGACTCATGGTGATGTGGTTTTCTCCCACAGTGCACATCGGATTGTAGGCATGTAGGAGAGGGATGGCGGGCCCAACCTAGGATGGGGTTTTGCAGGCTGAATATGCTGGAAGGATAAAGGACAACAGTGTTGAGAGATTTTGAAAGGGGGTCAGTAAAGTGATGGCCACATGATGGGAAAGGAAATGATACCTGAAGGAAAGTGGTAATTAATACCAAATGGAAGGGTCAAGAGGACTGATTCAAGAGCAGATAGAAAAATTGGTTTGATGGATAGAAAGTTCAGGTAGAAAAATAGAATGAATATGGTGGGTAGACACTCACTGTCCATCGTGAGCCTCTTTAAACACTATCAAGGCTATAAAGCTAAAAAGAAAACAAGAACAAAATCAAAGTGACCGAACACACACCCTACAGTGTTCCAGGGTTTCCTGCACCTAAGGTTCCAGATGTGACTTCTTCAGTTGGCTTCCCTGAAAGGGTAGATCAGCCAGCTTTGCCTGCTGGACAGTGTGGGCATGGGGGTTTTTCTGCAGCGGTGTTCCAGACCTTGGCTTTGTGGGAGCTGAGAAGCAGTGGCTGTGCCTTCTGATGAGGTATTTGTTGGTGTGGTCTTACTAGAGGCGGCATGACTTCACACACATGAGTTGTGTAGTGGCAACTGCTAGTGTCTGACTTGCAGGTGATGTATTTCAGAGTCTTGATTCCCACCTCACCGTGATGCCAGAGGTAGCAGGGATCCAGTGAGCTAGTTCACCAGCTTGGTCTGGTTTAGATCTCACTGCCTGAGTACTTCTTAGGATTTTGTCAGCGCCTGTGTTAAATCCTTTTCTACCTAAAATAGCTAGAAGGCTTTTGCTTTCTGCAACTAAATCCCGTTCGAGAGATATGGCCTCACAGACTTGTTTTGAAGAGTAAATGAAATCATCTATCTGGTAAGCCCTTAGTTCAGTGTAGGTACCTAGTAATTACTGAATAAATAAATATCAGATATGACTATTTGGTTAAAAGAAAGGAATGGAAGAGATGGAATAATAAAAAAATGATCATCAGAATGGTATATTTGTTTTCAGGAATTTAGAAACATAGTAGTTCTGGATAACGACCAAGCCCAGCTAGTGGCTGGGAGAATTGAAGACCGAGAGGAGTAGAGGTGGTCCTTGAAATTGAAGGGTTACGGAGGAGAAGACTCAAGTATTAAAATATCTATTCTCTGGGCACCTGGGTGGCTTAGTCAGTTAAGCATCTGACTTGTGCTGAGGTCATGATCTCGCAGTTCGTGCATTTGAGCCCCGTATCAGGCTCTGTGCCGTCAGCTCAGAGCCTGGAGTCTGCTTCAGATTCTGGGTCTCCCTCTCTCTCTGCTCCTTCCCAGCTTGAGCTCTGTCTCTGTCTCTCTCTCTCCCTCAAAAAAAAAATAATTTTTTTAAAAATAAAATAGTCTATTCTCATAGACAGTGAAGTATTCACATTTGAAAAGTAATAATGTCTCCAATCTTTTTTCAGTTCCAAATTCCTTCTCAATATAGTGACTTCTGCTCCACTACTAGGCTGACTCTGCACTTCCTGAGATCATTCTCAAAGGCAAATATGATCATCTCATTCTCTTGCTGGAAAAGCTGCAATGTTCATCCCATTTTCATGGTTTTCTATGATTGGGCTCCTGGCTGCCTGACTGGTTCTATCTCTATCCCTCTCCTATAGGTGCTGCATCTTAACCAGATGCTCTGGGTTATTTTATTCCTCCAACCACTGCACGTGCTAGGCTGAAAGTGTTCTTCTTGGTGCTTGGGAGACAAAATATATTCCAATATTGCCTGCTATTATTATTATTTTAAGTTTTAATCTTGTTAGTGAGCTGCCACTCACAGATTTGTATGTAACCGTCAAGGCCTTCTGAGAATTTAAACTCGAAAATGGTGCCCTCATGGACTACCAGAGAAGCAGTCCTAGTTACTGTAAGCAGACAGGAGCCATCAAGATTGCTTCTTAAATGAGCAAGAGTGGATTTCCATATGAGTAAATATTTTTACATTTTGATAGGATGAATGAGTCAATCAGAAAGGGACTGGTCAACGATGGAAACATAGAAAGGGATATACGTATCCACATATTCAGGGCTGTCAGGAATTGCCCCTATCCAGGCCCTATCCAGGGAAGAATGTTTTCATAGTCCGAGGACTCAATGCTTTTTGTATGTCCCACCTCCAAAGAAAGTGGCAGCACATTATGGGATCTGACGTCTTCACCCATCTGACCCTTACTAATAATCCCCATTCTGTTTGTTAAGTAACTGTCCAATTGTAATTGGATTTCCCAAATGGGGAATAATGTAAGACTTCTAGAAATTCACACTGTAAATAAACAAACGCTCATTCTGGCATTATTGAGTTTTAGCTTCCAAGGTAGATCCATTCATGCTATTCCAGTGCTACTAAGTATGGGGTCTGCTCCGGACCTAGCTACAGCTGATTCAATGAGGCGAGAGCTCAAAACTCAGGCAATTAAATCTTTATGAAGGTAACCCCTAAAGTCTGTCCTCTATATTACATGACTGTGAGCTGTCAGGGACTGTATCTCATTCCTGCATAACAGGGCCTCTCACTGACTAGCAAAGAGCAGGAACTTGAATGCTTTAATGAATAAATGGACTCAATAATCCAAGAAGTCACTCTGTGGAGTGGCACTTCCCAAAGAAAGGGGGCAACTTTTGAGGAAATGTTCAGAAGTGGGTTTGTGAGATGGAAGAAGTGGCAGTTTGCATGAGAACGTGAGCCTCTGACAGACGGATGGAGGTTGAGGCCTGCCCTATGGGTGGTTGCTGAGGATGACAAGTGAGAAAGGCATTCCTGAGACCAAGCCAACCTCACGCTGGCTTGGGGCGAGGTTGTTCTTGTTGATGCAGCAGCATGGGTGACGTAACACGTTACGTGACATCTGCCCATAAGCCTAGCTGGCACACTTTGACTATTGCTCGGGCCATAGGCAGAATGTTCTGGAAGAGTTATTTTAGACCTCTGTGAAGTCCAATCCCTGACAGGCTGAGAAGGTGTATTTGGGCCTGGAACACAGTGGAAGCAGTCATTAATCACCTAGGCTTGCAGTCTTGGCAAAGGGGTGTGGTGTCACAAAACAGTGGTCCACTGGGAGATATGGTCCCCTGGGGGTGGAAGGCATTCCTGCCTGTTCACACCCTCCTCCTGCACTCCTCTGTGGACCCAACCCAATCCTCCTCCATATAGTCTTCCTTCTAGCCCACATAGGCTTCTCTCCTCTCAATTTCTATTCGACTTATTATTTACAGCATTCACTGTAGCTTGTAACATATTATTTGCCAAATCTTCTGTAGATATTTATCCATCTTTCTATGTATGAACAGATATAGATGGGTATGGATGGATAGATAGAAAATAGAGAGATAGTAGATAGATAGATGATAGATAGATAGATAGATAGATAGATGATAGACAGATAGATAATCATCTTCAGTTAGATTATAAATTACCCATGGTCTAGGAGTCACATGTTTTTTGCATCTCTCCACAGTTCATAGCATGGTGTTAACTAGGAATGTAACTGATACACCAAAATACTCTTTGAATTACAATGGACATATATAAAGGCTCCTGGGTGGCTTAGTTGGCTGAGCATCCGAATCTTGGTTTCGGTTCAGGTCATGATCCAAGGGTCATGCGATTGAACTCCACATCAGGTTCCGCACTACACACAGAGTCTGCTTGGGATTCTCTCTCTCTCCCTCTCCCCTGCTTGTACTCTGTCTTTCTCCCTCTCTCAATAAATAAACAAACAAATAAATAAATAAATAAATAAATAAGATATGCATGTATATGTATTTTCACATTTAGGACTGTAAAGAGATTAAAGGAGGACGGTTTACTCATTGGAGAATAAAGCTCTCAGTGAGCAACGTTTCGGCAGAGGACGGAGGGGACTACGCGTGTCAAGCCTGGCTGACACACAGAGGGAAGCAGTACACTGTTCTAAACAGCATCACTGTGAATATCAGTAAATATTCTCATATCCATTGCCTTGGCTTCTTCTTGGCTCTGCGTGAGATGGCTGGCTTTGGCAGCAGTGATTCTCAATCTTGATTTTCCTGAGGGTTAGCAGGCTCTCAAAGTTGCTATTGTTAGAATCAGAGGGGAGAAAGAAGGGGAGCAAAGGGCACAAGGAGCTCAGTTTTCTCATCTGGGAAAACAGAATACTCAACATGCTTGGTATGGAAATGAAATGAAAGCACATATGTAAAGCAGGTAACGGGGTGCCTGGCAAAGTATAGGTGTTCAGAACATGGTAGATATTATTGTGACTCTTATTTTCCTCCGCTGTCACTACTGTGACTGCTTTGCTGGGCCATTCCAGCTTTGGCCTCCTCTCCCGTGCACACAGAGTTCAAGGTCTCTGGATTTGATGCTCGTGGGGCATCAGTTCTCAACCTTGGGAAGCCAATTGACTTGAACATATGACCTGGAGACTTGAACGCAGAATCTTTGGGGTAGAAGAAACCCTAAAGATAATTTAGCTTAGGCCATTGATTTTATAGAGACCCAGGAGGGGGTAACTTAGGAAGCTTGGAGAGCCGGTTAGGACAGAAACAGGGCGGGGACTAAGGCTTTCAGTGGTCACATGAGCCTTACTTCTTTTCAACATGTTCAGCAAAGAGTTCTTGCTATTGCCATTTGCTCTCTTGTCAGTAGATAGTTGTTTTCTTTGCTTATTCGTCTAAATGGGAAGAACTGAAGACTGAATATTTCTTTGACTTAGACCGTTATGTTTGTGACTGATTTCTCTCTGACTCCATAATGCTGGGTGGTACCTAGCAATTTCATAATGGTGTGGCTCTCTTGGGGGCACGTGTTCAGTATGAATGGCTTCCTGCTTCCCACCTAGAACCCTTTAATTAAGAAAATTAAGTGTATTACATATGATAATTTAAAAAATATTTTAATGTTTATTCAGCTTTGAGAGACAGAGAGCAAGAGCGGGGAAGGGGCAGAGAGAGCTGGAGGCACAGAATCTGAAGCAGGCTCCAGGCTCTGAGTCATCAGTGCAGGGCCTGTCATGGGGCTCTAACTCAAGCCATGAGATCATGACCTGAGACAAAGTTGACCGCTTAACCAACAGAGCCACCCAGGTGCCCCCATTTGATGATTTGTATACTTTTAACGTCTTTGGAGAGATAACGTCACCTTTTATCTCTCCAAAGGGAAGCAAAAGTTGTCTTGTTCCCAGCTCAATCCTCAACACCTAGCCCAGTGCCTGGACTAGACTAGGCACAGACCTATTTATTAACAACACGATTGACGACTCTCATGCTCTAGCTTTATATGAGTAGCCAAAGGAATTTGTTGAAACATAACATTTCAAAGGTTACCTCAAGAGGTCATTGAGTTCAATAGTCTATATTTCATGTCATTGCAATAAGCACTTATTTATGATCTATTATGTGCCCCAAATTGTTAGAACCTGATAATTAAAAAATGTTTTAAAAAACACCCCGTCAACCCATTGTTTCTTCTGTTGAGAAGCTCTCAGCTTGGCAGTAGTGGAGCTGGAGGCATAAATCAATCATTTTACCATTATGTGGTAAGGATAGAGTTATAGATTATGTCTGAGGAACAGGAAAAGAATCAGAAGTAGCCACAAGAGTAGCAAGCAGGTGGCCTTGGAAGGCTTCCAAGAGGAAGTATCCTCTCAGCTGAATTTTGAAGGATGAATCAGATTTATAGAAGTAGAGAGTGAGATGGGGCAGAGGGACTAATCTAAGACAAAGCATAAAATTGTCCACCAGTATACTTTGTGTTGGATCTAAAAGGAATTTTGGTAGAGCATACGTGAGCATGGAGCAGAGGGAGCTGAGGCCATGGAATGAAACAGGGTCAAGATTAAGGGAGCCAGTTACACGCAGGCTTTACTGCAGAGCCGTTGCAGAGCCTTCGGATGTAGAGGGATGAAGCTGCACTTGTGGCGGACCAGACCAGTCTTGAGATGATTGAGCAAGAGCTGAAGAGGGGCCCGGAGCGGCCCGCTTCGGCCATCACTGCGACTGGAAGCTGCTGGAGTGCCTACAAGAGTGCTGATCATCAGAACCTGAGTGGAATTGGCCGGGGGTCCTTCTTCAGGCAACAGTTTAGTGGCTCTTTACTAAGTGCCTGCCAAGGCTGGGTCCTGTTCTTAGTAGAGAGAGCACGATAAGGAGGAAAGTGGCAGCTCCGTGACCGCTGCTCTGATGGAGCTTTGAAGTCTGAGGTGGGAGGAGAGGCAGAGATAAGTCAGATAATATGCTAGCGAGATGTATAATTACCAAGGAGATTAAGGTAATGAAGGAATGGAAAATGTGAGATCAGACAGACAAAGACCCGTTGAGAAGTCTGTGGGTCAGGGAAAACTTCGTGATAATAGTGATGCTGACAGTCAGGAAGCATCAACTGAGTAAGGGAGTAGGCGGGATTTTTCCAGACTGGGAGAGGAACTGAAGTGAAGGCCTTGTAACAAAGCAGACCATGGTAGGTGTGAATAATGAGAAGCAGGCAGGTCGGCTGGAGTGATGCTGAGTGAGGGACGTCATGCGAGGTAATGAGGTGACAGAAGTAATCAGGGGCCAAGAATGGGGGGGGGCATGCAATCCAAAGCAGAGAGCATGGAGTTCATTCCAGGAACAATGGTAAGCAGCCAGAGGGCTGAGAGCAGGAGGGCAGCATGATGGGACTTACGTTCCTGAAAGTTCAGTGTGGCTGTGCACAGAACGATCCCTACAGAGGTAGGAGTGGCACGTCGGAGGCAGGTACAGAGATACAGGTGAGATATCAGGGAGGCACAGGCAACATGGTGACACTGAAGATGGAGAGATGTGGCTGGGCTCAAGGAATTTTAGGAGGTAAAACCCACAGGTGTTGGCGTTGGATTGAATATGAGGTAAAAGATATGGCAGGGTCAAGGGAGCTAGGTCTTTCGGCATTCTCAACAGCCTGGCTGGTGATATTATTTGATGAAATAATATAACTCTGAAGGAAAACTGGATTTAGGAGAGAGATCATGAGTTTGGTCACTGGCAAGCTGAGTACCGGGAGGTGCCCATGAGGAGGTGTCAAGTAGGCCAAAGCCATGTTCTAGAGAAAGGTCTGGAGTTGCAACTTTCAAAGTCCTTAGCCATTAGATGGTAATGGAAGGGTGGAGATGACTAAGAGCACTTAGGTAAGAGCAGAGAGTGGAAAATAGAGGGTTTAGCTGTGAAGAAGGAGGCACACATGAAGAAATTAGCTTGACTTGGTGATTGATAATTTGAAGAAGTGAGAGAAGGGCTGTTGCCTAGAACAACTTCCAGATTTTAGCTGTGTACGATCCAGAGCAAGGTGGTACATTAACTGGCCGGTGATGACTTCTGTTTGGAACACACTGAATTTGAACATTTTGTAGAAGGTGCCAATATTGTCATTATAAAGGATGTTTGGTTTTGCATTTTCCTAGCTTCCTTGGTATAACTTCTCCACATCCCACTCCAAATATAGAGGAAGAATATGGGGCTAGGCAGGTGATTGGTAAATATTGATGGACAAATTGGGAAGGGAAGAAGAGGAGAAAAATGAAAGGCTGGGAAGTCAACACAAGGCAAGACAGGAATACAGTAGTGAAGAGATGAAAGAGCGGAAGAATAACGGAAGAGGACAAGATGTGAAGAATATGGGAAAGCAGGGATGAAGGATGGAGCAGTGAGATGTTAGGATCATTATCTCCAACTAGGACCCAGGCCAGGGCTCTGCTTAGAGTCACTGCTTACAAACTGCATTTGGATTATTAGCTAATGAGATTTTATTACACAACTTCATCAGTTATATATACCAAATACAGGACAGTGAAGAGAACTCTCCTGGTAGCCCAGCATTTAGGGCTCTTCCTTAGCAATTCAGCTATTTCTAGTTTAAAAATATGCATTCATGGGGTGGTATTTCATCATGCCATGAATTTTGTTTTTTCCTTGACTAATGTTTATTAATGTTTCCTTGACTAATGTTTAGTGCCATGCTTTCTTTACACTGGCATTGGATAAGTAGTTGGGAATGTATCATACCTGGTTCTAATGCAGTTTCATGTGGGTCTGATTTCTTAGCAGAAATACATGGATATGCAGGAAGAATTCCTAAAATCATTTATCCAAAAAACAATTCAATTGAAGTACAACTTGGTGAGTAAAATGGTTGAAGCCATTGAAATCACTAGAGGCAGAAGAATTTACATGTTTAATATAAAACCAATTAAATTTCATTGACTGTCCTGAAATTTGATGAGGATTTTTAAAAATTCATGTCAAAAAATGTTGGAAAAAGTTGGCAGGAAACAATTGAATAGAAGAAATGAAGAGGGAAAAAAAAGAAGAAATAAAGTGAGATCTTTTCTAGTAAAGCTATAATAAGTGAATACTGATATTTGTATACAAATAGAAAGATTAGAACAACATAATGGAAAACAATAAGCTTATGTCAGAATACACAGAAATTTAGTAGAGGAGATGTGTAGAGAAAGAGATATAGTGTAAGTGTGATATTAGTAAAACTTGTTAAATGTGAAGAATATGTAGTTCATTCTTTACCTCATATCAGACACAAAAACAACTTTTTTGATGAATTAAGGAACTACATATAAAAATAAACCCTCAAAAGTACAATTGGAAACAAAGATAAATCAGGGCACCTGGATGGCTTGGTTGATTGAGCATCTGACTCTTGATTTCAGCTCAGGTTATGGTCCCAGGGTCAGGGGATCGAGCCCCAAATCCTGCTTAGGATTCTCTTTGTACTTTTCCCACTCACAAGCACTTATTCTCCCTCAAATAATAGAATAATGATGCTAATAAAAGGTAAATTTATGTCCAACCTCAGAAAGATGTACTTTCTACACAAAAAAAATCAGTGGAAGAAATCACAGATTAAAAATTAGACTATCATAAAAAATTTAAATGGCTGTGTATATGAAAAATGGTCAAATCAAAATGTGAATGATAAACTAAGAGACAATATTTGGAACAGAGATTAAAAAACAGTTACTATAATTTCTATCAAAAATAGCAACAAGTCAAGGAATATGAATAATCCAAATGGAGCAAATGAATAGTTCACAGAAGAAAAAGAAGACAAAGAAAATATGAAAATATATTCATCTGCAATAAAGGAAACATACACTAAACCAATGATATCTATCCATGAAATTGGTAAGGATAAAACACATATAATACCAAATATTAGAGGGTGTTCTAACACATGACCAGCCACGAAAAAGAGCAATCCCTTTAAAATGTTTAGGTTTAAAACTCTCCAGAGGTTTCCCATCTCACCCAGGGAAAATTCAAAATCCTTGCATTCCACGCATGGCCCTCCGTGGTTGGCTTCCCCTTGCTGGCACTTCACAGGTGTTTGGACCGTGTTGACTGCAGCTCTCCATTCCGCTCTGCTGCTTTGGGCACACTGCTGTACCTGCTGTTCCTTAACAGTCAAGCCCACTTCCACCTCAGCGACTTCACACATGCTGATTCCTCTACTTGAAATGCTCTTCCACACACATCCCCATGGTCTGCTTCTTCACTTCTGTCAGGTCTCCAATGAATGTCATCTCACCTGACCACTGGACTGAAATAGCACACATCCCTCACCGTCATGCTCTATCCCTCAAGCTTTCTCTATGTTTTCATAAAGTACTTGTCATGACCTCACATACTTTGAAGCTGTCTTGTTATCTCATTCTATTTGAATCTATCGTTCTTAAGAGAAAGCTTTGCATCTGGTTTGTTCCTTCCAATATCACCAGTGCTCAGAACAATTTCTAGAACACAGAAGATGCTTATGGCGCCTGGGTGGCTCAGTCGATTCGGCATCTGACTCCTGATTTCAGCTCAGGTCATGATCTCATAGTTTGTGAGATCGAGCCCCGCGTTGGGGTTTCTGCTGACAGTGTGGAGCCTGCCTAAGGTTCTCTCCCTCTCTCTCTGCCTCTCCCCTACTTGCTCTTTCTCTCTTTCTCTTTCTCAAAATAAATAAATAAACATTTTTTAAAAAAGAAGATGCTCAAGAATAGTTGCTAAATATATAAATAAATCAATGGACCTGTATAAACTTTGCAGAGGGTAATTCCAGTATGTATTCAGACCCTTCGCAAATATTTATAACTTTTGATTCAGTAAATTCTGGATGGTAGACCACATACAGCAGACACAGATCCCCAGGGCCCTATATATATATACAGATCTGTATATATATATATATGTATTGTGCTTACAATGTTCAAGGAAGGAAAAGACATGATTGACCTTTTCAAAAGACAATTGCAAACTTTTAAAAAGAATAGCATATCAGATTTGAAAAAGAACAAACAAAACACCAAGATTGACAAATATAATCACCAAAACAAAAAATTCAATAAAGCATGTAATAACATATTAGACATTTGAAAAAAGAACTACTGAGCTGAAATATAGTTTGGGAGAAAATGCCCAGAATTAAGCATGGAGAGAGAAAAAAACAGGAAATACAGAGCTTACAGAAAGAGGATCCACAGAGCCAACATGTACATAACTACAGTCCTAGAAGAAAGAGAAAAGAGAAAAATGAGAGCAGAAGCATTATTACTTAAGCGATTATCTGAGAATATTCCAAATGATAGACACATCAATTCAAAGACTCTGGAAGCTAGGAAGACCCAGCAGGATAAAATAAAACCCAGCCCACACCTTAAAATACCATCGTGAAACTGCAGAAAACCAAAATGAAAGGAAAAGTATCTTAAAAGTTAGGGAAAACAGAAAAATAAAGGAACCCTCAGTGTGCAATGGTAAAACCACTGTTTGAATCTTTAATGGAAATAACAGAGCTTGTTTGCTGAAAAAAAACATGCTAATTTTATAATCAGTGAAAATATGACAAACTAAAAATGGCAAAATTTGCCAAGCCTAGTCTTAAAAGGAACTACTGCAATGTTTTTAGGCAGAAGGAAATATTTCCAGGTGGCGAATCAGCTCTGTCAGAGGGAATGAAAGAGCAATGTTGGTGTAAATATGTGAGCAAATCTCAATGAATCTTGACTTCATAAGGCAATAATAATGACGATTGCTAGTGGGATTTAAAATATATATGAAATTAGAATTCCTAACAGCATTTGCCTATATGTAATTACATTCTAAGACTTTACATTCTCTTAGAAGAGAGTAGAGGTATCAGTTGTATCAGACTTTGATACGTTTGAGGATCTATGTTTTAGTATTTAGGGTAACCTAATAATAATTTTTAAAATAAAGGATTATATGGAGTAAGTAAGTAGGAGCAAGGTAAGAAGGTAAGTTCCAAAAGAAGGAACAAAAGAAAGCAAGGAGGAAAAGACAGATATAGGACAGATGCTACAAATAAAATATCTATATGAGATAGTTGATTTAAACACACATATATCACCAATTACATGATGCACTAAATGCTCCAAATTAAGATTGTTGTACTGGCTTTGAAATAAGACATCAAAACTCTGAGCTGTTTACAAGATACTGGAAAAGACTAGAAAATGATATATTATATAGACACTAGCCAAAGTGATGTTGGTATAATTATACTAATATCAAAGTAGATCCAAAGGCAGAATGCATTATTAGAGGTAAACAGAGGTACTTCATAATGATTGAAAGTTCATGTTTGAATCTGCAGATACATGATAACATGGCCTTAATGGTGTGTGTGTGTGTGTGTGTGTGTGTGTGTGTGTGTGTGTGTGTGTGTGTGTACATACAGAAAGAGAGAAAGTTAGTTCAGGATTACAGGGAGAAATGGATAAATCTACACTAATAATGGGATAATACTAACGACAATTTTTACAGTCGCCAATGAAAGAGACAAATAAAACATCCTATCATGGCAAACAAAAGGTGTCCAACGAATGGCCTGATGTGCATATTACAGAGTCCTGTGCCCAGCTACTACAGACTATACATTCTTTCTAATCAAAAAGAAATGTTTGATAAAATAGACCATATATTGGGCTAAAACAACAGATTGAAAGCATATAAACTACATATTGTCAGACCATAAGACACTTAAGTTAAAAATAAGTAATAAAAAGACAATTAGAATAACCATACAGGCTGGAAAACAATCAAATAAACAAAACCCTCTCAATAGCTCATGGATAAAAATAGAAATCAGAAAATTATTTGACAATGAATACTAATGAAAAGATTACACTGAGGTCCAGGAGATACAAAGATTTGATCAGTGCACACTTGTTAACCTGAATTAGGAAAGGAAGACGGTTGAGGTATCTTTGAACTGCACACTCACCTCTGAAGACAGAAAAGGAGAAGCAAAGTAAATCCAACAGAAATGGAAGAGATGAGGTGAAAAGTAATAGCAGAAAATAGTGAAAGAGTAAATGAATGTGCAGTTGAGTGACTAACAAAGAAGTTGGCTTTGTGAAAGTGGGACATGATGGCTAACCCTTAGATGATTAAGAAAAGAAGGAAAGGACAATCTGAAGGAAAAAGGCCATCACCATAGATCACAGACACATGAAAAAGATTATAAAAGGTTATTCTGAAAAACTTCATGCCAAAAGATTTGAAAATCTATAAAGAAATGGGCAGTTTCTATAAAAATCAGCACAGAGGACCTGGCACAAGATTTTGGAACACAAATAAGACAATAAATTTAAAAATCTTGCCACGCGAACAAAATTCCGGATCTAGTTGGCTTTCCAGGTGAGCTCTACAAAGCATTTAAGAAAGAAATTTAACAAATTTAAACAAATTGTTTCACAGAGCAGGAAAAGAGAAAACAGTCATTAATTCATTATATGTCAGGAAAATCGAACTCTTAAAACCCAAAATGAACATTGTTACAACGGAAACTTCAGGCCAATCTCATTTGTCAACACAGATGAAAAATTCTAAGCACATTTTTAGCAAACTTATTTTAACCGCATACATAAAGAATGGTACATTGTGGCTAAATTGGACTTACATGAAACAATGCCAAGTTGCCTCCTATTAGGTAATTCATTCTTTTATTCTGCGTTAACAAACTAAAGGAGAAATAATAATACACTTACCTCATAGACACTGAAAAGCCATGAACACCTGAACTAGGAATTTATTATTAAAAAAAAAACAAAAAAAAAACCTTCCTTTAAAACCAGGAATATATGGGAACATCCTTAATCTGATTTTTAAATATCTATCTTTAGAAACCAATAGAAGAAATAACACATTCAAGACTGAGCTACTAAACACATTTCCTTTGTTTTGAGGGAGAGCCAAAATCTCAGTAAATTTTGTTTTTGCTGAATTTGTTTATAATGTTGGTGTGGAAATGTGAAGACTGACTAATAGTTTAGACACTCTTGTCCAAATAGGCTTCACTCCCAGCACAGAGCCCTATGTGGGGCTCGATCCCACGATCCTGGGATCATGACCTGAGCTGAAATCAAGAGTTGGATGCTCAACTGACTGAGCCACCCGGGCGCCCACCCCCATGCTATTTTCTTGATGGGGTGAAGGTGGTATGGATATTTGCTTTACATTTATATTCTATTCATTTTAACTATACATATGTTATAATTTAGAGGTTTTTTTTTAAAAAAAAAACTTAATTCCAGCTAGAATAAAGAAACATGAAGTAGACTATTTAGAAATAGAGTAATTTTTTAATGTCGTGTAAATAGATAGAATTTATTAGGCTCATGGGACCAAACAAAATAAAAATATAAAATAAATACATATAAAAATAAAATATAAATATAAAATTGTTCAATATAATTTGTGAATGTGTGCAGAGTCCGAGTCACATTGGTGAAGTATTTGGAAGATTTACAAACAGAAAACCAGAGTTTATGTCTCATTTCTTTCCCGAATGTGTGACCTTGGGGACAAGTCACTAATCTATCTGAACTTTGGTGTTCTTATCTGTAAAATGGACCTTATAGCACCTCCTCTTTCTTTTTTATTGTAGGATAGTTTTGAGGATATCAAGACCTAAGGGGACAATGTGTGTGAAATACTTTGTAAACTCTAAAGTTCTTTGCCAAGTTTCCTACGACCAGAACTAGTATTTGTGTCCCTAATGCTTTGGAGGACATTGGCCAGATGCTGGTGACATTCGGCAGCATGTGTATATCTCTTTACAGTAGACACCCTGGAAGGCCACTTATCCCTATGATTTCTGTCCAGGGAGGGAATGAAGTAGATTAACATTGACCTCCAAGGTGGATTTTTGGTAATGAAAAGATATTCTGGGCTCAACAGCAAGGGGTGTTTGTTTAGCTGATTATTTTTATAGATTTTTCGTGTAATATTTATGAATTTGTTTTTACAGGCTCTCCCCTTACTGTAGACTGCAATATAACAGACGCAAGGGATAATACAAATCTCCGATCCTGGAGAGTCAATGACACCTGGGTGGATGATTACTATAATGAATCCAAACGAATCAGAGAAGGATTTGAGTAGGTGTTGTGGTTCTCTGACTTCACTATAGGTTGGAAAGAATTTCTTCATTTAAATTATTTTAGGGGTGCCTGGGTGGCTCAGTCAGTTGAGCACCAACCTCAGCTCAGGTCTAGATCTTGCAGTCCATTGGTTTGAGCCCCACATCGGGCTCTGTGCTGACAGCTCAGAGCCTGGAGCCTGCTTTGGATCCTCTCTCTCTCTCTCTCCCCCAAAAATAAAATAAACATAAGTTATTTTGATGCTAATGCTACTGTCTTAGATGCTTCTCACTGATTCCTTATCACTCCTTTGGCTTTTTCTCTCAAAGATCTTTTTTTTTTTTTTAATTTTTTTATTTTATTTTATTTTATTTTTTATTTCTAGGAGAGAGAGAAAGAGAGACAGCGTGAGCAGAGGAGGGTCAGAGAGAGAGGGAGTCACAGACTGAAACAGGCTCCAGGCTCCGAGCTGGCAGTCAGCACAGAGCCCGATGCGGGGCCCGAACCCACGAACCGCGAGATCATGCCCTAAGCGAAAGTCGGACGCTTAACCGACTAAGCCACCCAGGCGCCCCTCTCAAAGATCTTTTCAGTGCTATGCATGGCCAAGCCTCTGGTTCGAGTGTGAGGTGTTCATGTTATCAATCCTGCTTACACCCTAGTCGGACAGATGAGGCAAAGCATCAGGTATGGCCTTCATGCAACAAGGCCAATTTCTCACAGCTTAAAACCAGCCTCATTCCTGTTTAGTTGTATCACGAGCTATAGACCTTCAAGGGTTCAGTAGCAAAATAAACAGCAACACAGGGACTCTTGGGGGAGACAGGGCTTAATCATGAGCTAACTGAGCATTATAAACCCAATTTGTGATGGTTTAAATTGGGTGACGTAAATCAGGACCGCTGAAGTCAGAGGGCAGGAGAAATTGTGTTAGATTCTGCAGGGTAGCTAAGTTGGGGTAAGTGGAGAGAACAAGCCTGAGGCTCTGGAAGGCTGAGGGTGCTGTCTATAATTAACAAAGCCACACTTCCAGAAGAAAATGCAAATTGTCCACACACCTCACTGAGCCACACCGTGAAGCCTTCTCAAGGTAACACGATGGCCCAAAGGGTTCTCTGGGAGAGACTTTTGTTCTCTAGACTGAAGATGATACGGTATGTTGGGTAAATAAGACTCACATATAAATGGGTGGCTCTTTTCTTTTACAGGTCCTATGTTCCTTTTCAGAAACATATTTTTTACACAGTGAACATAACCTTCTCGGAAGTGAAAATGGAAGATTATGGCCATCCTTTCGTCTGTCATGCTGGGGTGTCGGCAGCATACTTTATTTTAACACTACCAGGTAATCATTGGGCAGGGTTCGTGCTATTCAGAGGGCTCAAAACCATGACAAGGAGACACATATGAAGATGGCGTCATATAAAACACTTGGCGTGAGGCTGCAGAGTGATATTCAGTAGAAAACCTCAGCATTCATTTCCTGTTTGGAATTTGATGGTTTTAAGCTCATTTCCAGAGCAGAGGATGTCAATACTCCTGAAGGCGATCAATGGCCCACTCAAGAATTTCTGGCCATCACTCCTGTCTACTTACTAGGGGCTTTATGAATCTCATCAATATTGTATTGCATGGTCTTCTTATCATGACCATTACAGTACCAAGATCCACGAAGTCTTTACATTATAGGTTCCCAGACTTGGGTCCCCTCAAAGGGTGGGGTGACCCTGCTGTTCCAAAAGCTGGGGAAGGAGGCTGGGTGGGAAGGGCGGCTCCATCTAACAAAAGCTAGAGGTTTAAACGAGTGGTCAGGGTCAGATTGGGCACCAGCTGGCAAAGCAGTTCCACTCAGTTGTGTGGGGATTTAAGCAGTGGATTGCTATTTCTGTTGACCCAGAATGTGTTTTAGTTACAATGCTTCCTTTTGCCCTTTATTTAAAGACATGCAGTAGTGCACGGAGATGTCTTCGACCTCAAACTGTTTGCAGTATGCCGTGACCTAGGGCAGGTCATGATAAGCTCTTTAAGGAGTATTTTATTTTATTTTATTTTATATATTTATTTATTTATTTTTTAATGTTTTATTTATTTCTAGGAGAGAGAGAGAGACAGCGTGAGCAGAGAAGGGTCAGAGAGAGAGGGAGTGACAGACTCTGAAATAAGCTCTAGGCTCTGAGCTGGCAGTCAGCACAGAGCCCGACGCGGGGCTCGAACCCATGAACTGCTAGATCATGACCTAAGCGAAAGTCGGATGCTTAACTGACTAAGCCACCCAGGTGCCCCTATTTAAGGGGTATTTAAAAAAAATTAATGTGCTCTGGGGGATCAAAGCAAAGGGAATTTCTCCTTCTACCCCCGGCTATCCCCTACACACACATACATCTTCTAGTGGGGACTGGAGCATCGGGAAGGGGCTGATGAAGGAAGTCATGTATGCGGTGGGTTCCAAGAATGGAGAGACTTTCTCTTCCTCTGTCCTTCTTCCTCTTTTCAAATTCTCTCCTTCCTCGAGCTTCCTTCCATGGCAGCACTGATTTGGGCTGCGGTAAGGGAGAAGGCTGTGTTCCTCTTCTTGGTGGTGTGGGAGCATGTTTTTAGGGACTTGGCATTCCAGAAGAACTGGTTCTGCTTCTTGGTCACCTCCCACCCCCTGCGTTTGCCATAATTGCTCTGTAATGTGTTCCCAGAGCAGAGCAGGGGTGACGCCCTTCCTCAGATGTGCCTTGCAGGCAGACCCCCAGCCCAGACCTGGCTGGCACAAAGGGGGCAGTCTGGCTCTCAGCCAGTTCAGGGGAGGCAGCTGATGGCTCCTTATTTATGACAAACATCCTGCTGCTCAATTTGGAGTGGCTGGCAAAGCAATTATAACAGTGGAATAATCAGGAATGTGCAACAGAACCACCAAGGGAGGTCTTCTCATAAATGTGCTCAGGTTCTGCCTCTGGAGAATCTCGAGTTGACTAAGTAAGACCTGGCCATGTGTGTTTAGGGAGCAGTTCTCACGCATAGGAGCCATCCTGTATCTACCCTCAGAGCGAGGGGTCTGCAGAATTTCCTTCCCCAGGTTCCCAAGAGCTCATCTTCTTCCTGTAATTCGTGGTCCACACTAGATTATTCTACTCCCACATACTTGTTATGTAACTGTAAAAAAAAGATATATATTTAAGAGATATCCTCATTGACCTCTAAACCATTCCCATTTGGCATTTGTAATGGGATCTGTATAAGGAAAGTGTATAATTGACCCTTTGTATTATAATCAGCATCAGATTATGTATGCATTTATTTGCTGTCATTTATAGCTCCAGATGTTCAAGCTTACTTGATAGGAGGGCTTGTCACCCTGATAGGTGCGGCCGCATCTGTCACGTACATCTACAGCATTCTTAAGATTGACATTGTACTCTGGTATCGAAGTGCCTTCCTTTCTGCTGGGACCGAGGAAGGTAAGTATGGGTAACCTATGAAAAATGTCTCATTCTAGGTTTCTGCTCCTCCATGAACCCATTGTAAATATACTGTCACATATTTTGCTAGCTTGCCTTTCATGTTGTTGGCAAATTTGAAAGAAGGAATCTCCCTGGAATGTCTCGTGTTTCAGGGAAATTGGTCTATGGTCACCGGCGTTGTTCAGTTAAATAAAGCTTGCGGGCTAGTAGTGACTGAGCAAACATTTGTGAAGCAATAGAAACAAATCATCCTCTGGGTCCCACTGTGACCATTTTAGGGAGGTCATCACGTCTCCTTGTGTTTGGAAAAGAAGAGTTTCTCTTAAAATGACCAGGGGCTCCCCACCTGTGATACATCTTCAACATAGAGGACACATGAACAGAATTTACATTACGAAGAGTGCTGGAGCTCTTTCTAGGCCCCGTGCTTGGTACCTGAAAGACTTAAGTCTCTCACTCTCAAGGCTGGAGAGAGATCTGGGTTTGCATTTGACTCTCCGCTTATTCCCATGAGATCTTAGAAAGTATTTAAGGTTCTTCTCTTTCTTGCCTATAGAATGAAAAGAAACAGGAAGGAAGGAAGGAGGAAGAAGGGAGGAAGGAAAGGAGAGAGGAAGGAAAGAAGGAGAGAGAAGGAGGAAGAAGGGAGGGAGGAAGGGAGGGAGGGAGAGAAAATGATCAGAGTTTGCCTCACAGAATATTGTAGAACAACTGAGTTCAAGTCCAGGGAAGCACTGAGCAAGGACCGGGGGGCCACACGGGGCGTCTTGTGGTCTGAAGGCCAAAGCCTCCTGCTGCCCCTGCCACTCTGCCTGGTCTGTGGACCACGCATCCTGCCAGCACTACTCAGCACACACATGCCTGCAAGATCCTGAAACTCTGAGGACCAGGCATTTCCCACCATCATGGTGTGTTTGTTTTTTTTTAAATAAAGTTTATTTATTTATTTTGAGAGACAGAGAGAGTGTGAGAAGGGGAGGGGCAGAGAGAAAGGGAGACAGAGAATCCCAAGCAGGCTCTGTGCTGTCAGTGCAGAGCCCAATGCAGGGCTTGAATTCACCAACTACGAGATAGCGACCTGAACAGACACCAAGAGTCAGACACTTAACTGACTGAGCCACCCAGGTGTCCACCACTGTGGTTTTTTAACTCTATTTTTTTGTTGTCTCAGAATAGCTGTGATCTATTAAGTCCTTGAAAAAAGCAGTAAGTCTGCTTTGAAGTCCCCTGATTGGATGGAAAATTAACACATGGCCCAGGGAAATCTACACACCTCATGTGCATGGAAATATGCACATTTATACTGTTCAAGTCCAGAGACTAGTAATGCAGATGAGAGCGGGAGTTCAGGGAAGTGAGTGTCCTAGCGTGTTTTAGGAGTACCTACTCTTAAGAAGGGCATTATTTACACCAAGTGCCTGGATTGCATATAAAAAACACAGTACAAATTGTCCATGTGTTTGAGAAAATAGGTGTCCTAACTTGGACTTTATTCTAACTTAAATTTCAAAATTCAAAATTGACAGTCTTTGTGCAGCATAGAAAGCAATGTGTTCTTTTTTTAAAATAATTTTTAGATGTTCATTTATTTTTGAGAGAGAGAGAGAGAGAGAAAGGAGAGAGAGAACGAGCAGGGAAGGGAAGAGAGAGGGAGACCCAGAATCCAAAGCAAGTTCCAGGCTCTGAGATGTCAGCACAGAGCCTGACATGGGGCTGGAACTCAGGAACTGTGAGGTCATGATCCAAGCTCAAGTCGGATGTTCAAACGACTGAGCCACCCATAATTCTTTTTTGATGGCACAGCTAAGTGATGGAAACTCAGCTCTGCGTGTCCAGTGCAGCCTGAAGTGCCTCTAGATTGCCGACAGTCAGCTGAATGTGGGGTTTCTCTTTGGGCTGTGGTCCCTGCAGAGCCTCCTGTCTGCACATGGGGCAGGAGACCAGTGCCTGGCCACTCGTTTTTTCTGACACCAGCGTGAGTGGTCCAGCTGCCCTCTGTTTAATGACTGACAGGAAACTGCAGGGACTTTAGTGACGTTTCCAGATCTCTGGTCCTGGTGTTTGGCTCACTCCCTGACTCCCTGGGACTCCCAGGACTCTGAGAGTTAAGGGGATGGAGCAGCTGTCTGCTGGTGAGGTGGGGTTTTGAAGGAGGAGATACAAGGATTAGTGACTCATGCAGAGCGGGGAGAGCTGAGCAGATGACACTCAGGGAGCCCCACCCTCTGCCGTGTGTGGGCTACAGCCCAAATTCAGGCTGAGAATTTGGACATCAGGGCATATAGTCAGCCAGGGCTCTTTTTTTTTTTTTTTCTCCTTAATTCAGAGAAGTACTTGCGTACTTTCTGATTAATCTCCACAGCCCCATCTATGAGAACTACCCCTGTAATTCCTCTCTGAGTGTTGGCTTTGACAATGAGTTAGCGATGAGACAAGATTTGTCCCTGATGCTATTTCCAAGCATTGTATCCCTTAGGGATATTTCCTGAGTTATTTGGGAACCGTGGGGTAATGGGTGGCAAATACAAATGAGGAAATAGATGAAATGTGTCTTTCTTATTATAAATTATGTACTCCAAAGAGATTAGTTATGCTGTATAACATGAGTAATAGTTAGGTGTGTATAACTCAGTTTTACTGAGTCATCGACAGCCCCAGTGACCACGAGTTCTGTATGTTCTCTATTCAATTATAGGAGCTACTTTAAAAATTCTCCTTGCAGGCTGTGCATGTGTGTATAAGAATATAAGAGTCAGTTTACACATCTCCTAGAGAGCTTTGTGTATGCCTGACCTCCTTCCATATAGGTTTGCAGAGAACATAACAATGAAAAACAAAAACAAAGTAGGTACAGTGAACACAGGGTAGAATGGTAAAACAAACCTTGGGGATAGACTCAATGACCAATTTTGGACATTTTTTAAAGATGAGCTTGCTTTAGAAGTAAAGGCAAAGCAATGACAAGATTCATTGTGCATTTCTCACAAATACCCTTCCATTGCTCATGACAGCACACGACTTTGTCTGGGACAATTTTCCAAGGAAATGTTTTTGTAGGGAGTCCTTATTTTTAAAAGATGTAATATAATGAATCTTGTCTGGAACAGCATTCCCATGGTAAGTGGGAACATAGCATGTTTAATGTGGCTTTTTCTTCTAGTACATTCTATGGTAGGGCTAAAAGGCCAAACCTCGTGCAATTCAGTAAAAACACCTGAAGGCCAAACAGATTCTATCTGATTTCTCCACTGGTCCAGTTTGATCAGGTTGGAGATTTAGCAATAATATAAGAAAAGAAAGTAAGGGGTTGAAAGTAAGGCAGTCCTACATAAATATTAATTTATGCAAATAAACATTGTATTTTTGCCAAGAGCCAAAAAAGGCATATGCAGATGCCTTGACATCAAAAGTAGTGCCGAATCTCCTCAGGAAATAAAAGAGGCTTGGCCAGAACCTACATGAACTGTTACCCCACCACTCTATAGAGGCAGGCTATGGGAGTATCTACCAGAAGGCCAGTTTCTCAAAATATTTACTAGTAGGTCTACATTTCTACAGTTTTTGAATGAAATAGACAGTTGGAGGGTGTGTCCAACTCATCATTATCTATTGCCATTCATTGTCACTTTCCCAATTGTTGTTCCATTTGCTATGGCTGGGAAGCAAATTGCCTCAAACCTTTGTGGCACAGGGCAGCCATCTGTATTGCTAATGGAATCCGTGGGTCAGGATGTTAACAGGCATAGTGGGGATGGCCTGTCCCAGCTCCTTGATGTCTGGGGACCCAGCTGGTGGACTGACAGTTGATTTTGGCTATCAGCTGGTGGCCTCAGTTTCTCTCCCAACAGCTTCTCCTTGTGGTCTCTCTGTGTGGGTTCCTGTGGCTTCCACACAGCATAAGGATGGTGATTGGCTTACAAGGGCTAGCAGGTGTTATAAGAATAAGAGAGCCAGGAAAAGCCATATTTTCTCTTATGACTCAGACCCTAAATTTCTAGTGTCAATTATACCACGTTCTATTTGTCAAGGCAGCTAGAGAGTCCTAGCCAATTTTAAGAGAGTAGAAGTAGATTCCACCTCTTTGTGTGTGTGTGTGTGGGGGGGGTGTCATCAGTTCTGAAGAGCCTGTGGAACTGGAAATATTGCTAGGACTATTTTAAAAAAATGCTGTTTGACACACTTGCACAAGACTAATCAGGGAAAAACTTTGTGATATTTCCTCCTCCCAAGTCTCATCTCAGCCACACCAGAGGGAGCACTGGACTTGGGTGTGAATCAAGGCTGTGCACTTAGCACCTGAAAGACTGGAGAAATCATGCAGCCTTGTCTCTCTCAACTTCCTTACCCATAATCTGAAGGTACAAATGTGACCCTCACTGTGACTGTGAGACACAGCCATGAAGTGCTGGTGAACAGTTGTCTAAGAGTGCTCTTCAAAATGTGGGTGAATGCAAAATGCAAAATGGCCTCAGCTTTATTTTTTGCTATATTGGTCAATGAGCTATGAGTTGGTCATTTGGAAATGACAAGAACCCACTGCATTTTGGGAACAAGTCATGAAGATAAACATTTTTACTCAAAAGCTTTGAAAGAATAAAAGGATTACTAAAAAATTGAAAACTTTTACTGGGGTAGTGAGAGTCCCTCGCTACCCAAGTGTCCACTGTCTCAAAGTCTGCACAGCATAGCACAGAGCACTCATACCTTCAGATACCTCACTTAAACACAGAGAACTGGAACACTGTCAAAGAGAGAAATCAGGGAGTGCCCAAATGGTCAGTCAGTTAAGCATCTGACTTTTTGACTCATGTCATGATCTCAAGGTTTGTGGGTTTGAGCCCCACATCAGGCTCTCTGCTGTCAGTGCAGAGCCTGCTTCAGATCCTCTGTCTCCCTCTCTCTGCCTTCTCCCTTTTGCACTCTCTCTCTCTCTCAAGATAAATAAATAAACATTAAAAAAAAGAAGAGAATTCACTTAGCAAGCATAGTTTTTTGTTCTCTTATTCCCCCCCCCCTTTTTTTAAATTGAGAATGAAGAAAGAGAAATAGCTTGAGAGAAGAGAGACACCAGTGGTAGGGTTTTGGACAGAAGTGGTGATGAACATAGATGTTCGCTGTAGTTTCTAGACCATAAAATACTGTATTTATTGGGGAGGCTTTGTTATGTGGTGAAGCAAGTGCCATGCTAACCAACCCTTTACCATAAAAAGGAAAAATATAATCATATTTTAAGTGAGAAAATTTATTTCTTTTCTAAAATGTTTAAAAGCATAAAACCTTTATGAAATCTTAAAAAAAAATTTTCATATGTCCCCCAGCTTTAGAAAGTCAAGTGTATGACGTTAAACTTAATACAGAAGAAATCCACTTACAGAGTAGTGGTATGGACTAGTAACATTGAAGACATTGCATAAGGAGTTTCAACTCAGTTGAGTTTTTGCAAACTCTAGACACAAATTAATCATCCCTTTGGTACCTGCCTTATGACCCTAGTTTATTAAAAAGTGAAACCTGCTCATGATATGAAACTTCTCTCTCTCCCTCATAGTTGTAACCTCCTTGAGCCTCTGTAAAATCAAGCCCCACGCAGATATTTGGCAAATACTGGTAGAGGCCTCCTCTGTCATGGTTCTTGCTCAAGGCACTGAAGGCAAGATCACGCCAAAAAAACGTCTCCATTCTCACCCAGTTTCCTTTCATGACGGGGGTGGGGAGACTGAGGAAGAGTGTGCACGTGTGCACGTGTGTGCATTACCATTTTCCACAGGATGACCAGGAAGGATAGGCAGAGACCAGAAGGTTGTCAGTGGTTGGGGTGAGGATTTACGGAAAATGAGAAAAGGCTACATATCCACTCTAAAGTTCTGTACACATTTGAACTACGATCTTCCTTGATTCATGATGGCGTTACATACCAATAAATCCATCACGAGTTCAAAATACCATAAGTTGAAAATGCATTCAATTCATTTAACTTGCAGAACATGATAGTTGGCCCAGCTCACCTTAAACGTGCTCAGAACACTTACATTAGCCTACAGTTGGGCAAAATCATCTAATACCACACCTATTTTATAATAAAGTATTGACTGTCTCATGTGATTGAATACTGCCCTGAAAGTGGAAGACAGCATGGTGTATAGGTACTGCATGGTTGTCAGTCTATGGATTGTTGACCCTCAAGATCATGGGCTAACTGTGAGCTGTGGCTTTTTACTCTGCTGAGTACCAGAGGGAGGAGAGGATCACATATCATTAGCCTGGAAAAGATCAAAATTCAAAATTTGAAGTATGGTTTCTCCTGAATGTGTATTGCTTTCATACCATCAAAAAGTAAAAATATCATAAATTGACTGTCCTAAGTTTGGGGACAGTCTTTAGACAAAGACTAGAAGAATACAAAATTTTACTTTCTTTTGTTAGGCTCAGAGCCATCCCCCTTTTCAAGTCTATTCAATCCAATAAACTTCCATAAACAGGGAATAGAAGGCGATGGCTCTCTCTACAGTTCCTTTTTTAAAAATTTTTTAATATTTTATTTATTTCTAGGAGAGAGAGAGAGACAGTGTGAGCAGGGGAGGGTCAGAGAGAGAGGGAGTCACAGACTTTGAAACAGGCTCCAAGCTCTGAGCTGGCAGTCGGCACAGAGCCCGATGCAGGGCTCGAACCCACAAACCGTGAGATCATGACCTAAGTGAAAGTCGGACGCTTAACCGACTAAGCCACCCAGGCGCTCCTTCAGTTCCTTTTTTTTTAATGTTTTTTTTTAATTTTTTTTTAATGTTTTATTTATTTCTAGGAGAGAGAGAGACAGCGTGAGCAGGGGAGGTCAGAGAGAGGGAGTCACAGACTGAAACAGGCTCCAAGCTCTGAGCTGGCAGTCAGCACAGAGCCCAGCGCGGCTCGAACCCACAAACCGCGAGATCATGACCCAGCGAAAGTCGGACGCTTAACCGACTAAGCCACCCAGGCGCCCTAAATGTTTTTTTTTTTTTTAATTTATTTCTGAGAGAGAGAGAGAGACAGTGTGAGCAGGGGAGGGTCAGAGAGAGACGGAGATACAGAATCCGAAGCAGGATCAAGGCTCTGAGCTAGCTGTCAGCACAGAGCCCGACGTGGGGCTCGAACCCACAAAACATGAGATCATGACCTGAGCAGAAGTCGAACGCTTAATCACCTGAGCCCCCCAGGCACCCCTCTCTTCAGTTCCTGTTAGGTTGGTTGTAAATTTATAAATAGCCTAAACATAAAAAATCACATTTTCTTTTTTTTAAGTTTATTTATTTATTTTTTGAGACAGAGACAATGCAAGTGGGGTAGAGGCAGAGAGAAAGGAGACAGAGAATCCTAAGCAGGCACCACGTTGCCAGTGCTGGAGCCCAATGTGGGGCTCAAACTCATGAAACCATGAGATAATGACCTGATCTGAAACCAAGAGTCAGACGCTTAACCAACAGAGCCATCCAGGCATCCCTCAAAAATCACATTTTGTAATGAGATGGTCACTCAAATCTTCTAGCTCTCCTAAACTTTCTTACTCATTTATATGACCCCTGATTAGAGCATAAGCAGTCCCCTTCCATGCGCTTCTCAAGCTCTTCCTCTCCTTGACCTTCCATTTTTCCCTTAAGCCCTTTAAACTCCAGGAGCTGCCCTACATCCTTTGTGAATTTTTCTCAAGAGCTCCAGACTGTGGGGAAGTTTCTTTTCTTTCTGTTTCTCCACTTCATGAGGCCATTTGTTATCTTGTAGTGTCTCGTATTTCTATTTCCAAGTCTGTGAATGGCCTTTCCAGTTAGATGTTGTGTCTTATTCATCTGACACGGGTGAGCACAGTGACTGTTACATGCGGTTGATTGCTCAATAAATGCTTGGCTTGTTCTGGTGATGATGAAATGTGCTGTCATGTTGGACTTCTCAGTTTCACACAGCAGTTCCTAGAGTCTGCTCAGAAGTTTGGTCTCCAGAGTGCCATGTGCAACTGCAGTGACGGGATTCACTGATGGGCCTGAATTGCGAGAGACTTGCTCAGTTTTGCCGGGTACAGTTACGAAAGTCCGCCATTGCCCAGGACCCACTGAGGGTAACGGAGACTCCTGCTTTCAATTTTCATTTTCACCACAGGGAGTGGTGGACTTAGAGTCCAAGAAGCCAGGTTGGAATTGGGGCTGTGTGACCTTGGAGAAGTGATGCTTATGTAATGGTGACAAGATCATCCTCCTCATAGGTCAAGGCCAGTGGGGTAGGAAACCCTGAACTGTAATTGACAAGTCACTGGAGGCTCAATGTGGACAAATCTGAGACTTAGAATCTTCACTGGGACCTGGTCAGAAGGGGTCAAAGCTCACACTTTTGTGAGTTTTACCTCCAGAAGCCTGACCTGGCTCTGACAATAAATATCCCATTCCCAGCCAGGGGAGGAGAAAAATCATTCTGAAATATCCTAGAGCACTCTGTTCTTATTAACAATGTATGACCTCAGGATAAACTAGTTAATTAAGCCTTACCTGCTAGAGTGTTATCAGAGCCTAACTGATCTGCACAAAGAGAAATACCCAATTCCAGCCAACCTAGCCATCCTGCCCCACCCAAATGGGGATGAAAAACTGAGCAATGCTTGTGAAGTTCATAGTCCAAAGTCACTATAAGACTGAGATCTGATCATAGGATCACAGACTGCACACCTCACCACCACATTACTTAAGGACAGTTTATAGTACTTTCTTTTTCCCGGAACATTTTATCCAGCTATCAGGAAAAAGCATGAGTCATGTTAAAAGGCAAAAACACAATTTGAAGATACAGAATGCATCAGAGCCAGATATGGCAAGGGTGTTGGAATTATCAGACTGGGAATTTAAAGCATTCCTGATTAGTATGCCAAGGGATCTAATGGATAAAAACAGACAGCATGTAACAACAGACAGGTGACGTAGCAGAGAGATGAAAATCCTAAAAAGAACCAAAAAGAAAGGTAGCAATTAAAAAAAAACCTGTAATAAAAATGAAGACTGTGTCTGATGGGCTTCTTAGTGGAGTGCATATGGCTGAGCAGGGAGTCTCTGAGCTTGAAGATATCACTCTAGAAACCTCTGAAACTGAAAAGCTAGAGAACAAAGATTGAATAAAAGAAAGAATAAACTATCCAATGAGTGTGGGACAACCACGGAAGGTGTAACACAAGAGTAATGGGAATACCAAAGGAGAAGTAAGAGAGAAATATCTGAAACATGAATGACTGAGAATTTCCCTGAATTAATGTCAGACACCAAACTGCAATGCAGGAGGCTCAGAGAAGACCAAGTAGGGTAAACAAACAAACAAACAAGCAAACACCTGGGCATAACATTTTCAAGCTGGAGAAAATCAAAGACAAGAAAATCAAAACATCCTAAAAGAAGCCAGAGGGATAAAAACACCTTACCTGTCAAGAAACAAAGGTGTAAATTGTATTCAACTTGTCCTCAAAAACTACCCACAGCCAAAGACAGTGAAATAAAATATCTCAAGTATTGAAAGAACGAGGGATGCCTAGTGTGGCAGTGCTTTGGCACCAAGCCAGCCAGCTGGGCACTCCAAAGTCATTGAACCCAAGGTTCAATGGGTTCAACTGAACTCAGATTTTTACTGTGTTAACATAAGAGAATGTGGTAGGAATAATCCCATGAGTGTATCCCATTTCCTTTTCAGATGGGAAGCTGTACGATGCCTATGTCTTATACCCCAAGCCTCAAAGAGAAATCCAGAGCCATGAGGTGGACACACTGGTGTTGAGGATTCTACCCGAGGTGCTGGAGAGGCAGTGTGGATACAAATTATTTATATTTGGTAGGGATGAAATTCCTGGACAAGGTATGTTTTGAGTGTGAAAGGTAGAAAAGCAGCAGATAAGAAGGGAGAGGGAGGTCTCCTTTCATTCAGGTTACAAATGGTGGTGTGTGTGGGGGCTCTGCTCGCCTTCCCTGTGGACACATGGGGAGTCCTACATTTCCTCAGCCCGCAGCCCCTGAGTGGAGTTAGGACCAGCCCTCTCTGTCTGGGGTCTATTCCTGCAGCAGGGTAACTGGGATTCCTGGCTGAAATAATGTGACTCTCACTGTGAGTACCATGACCAGGTAGTGGATGGCAGCATTAGCCAAGAGGCTAAATGGAAACAAGGGGTCATTTGCCCTCTTGCCCTGGAGACTCACTGCTGAGCACATTCTATCAGCTTGAAAATATAAATCAGCTCATGTTTAAAGTTGATTTTATCTTGGGGCGCCTGGGTGGCTTAGTCGGTTAAGCGTCTGACTTTCGCTTAGGTCATGATCTCGTGGTTTGTGGCTTCAAGCCCCGCGTCGGGCTCTGTGCTGACTGCCAGCTCAGACCTGGAGCCTGTTTCAGTCTGTGACTCCCTCTCTCTCTGACCCTCCCCTGCTCACGCTGTCTCTCTCTCTCTCCTAGAAATAAAAACATTAAAAAAAATATTTAAAAAAAAGTTGATTTTATCAACTCAACCCCGCCCCCCAGGCTTTTCCTACATAAATAAAACAATTCATTTATTTAGATGTCCCATTGAGCAGGAGTGAGGCTCTGGGCAATGCAGGCATCATCTCTGAACCTCAGTTGTCTCATCTGCCAGATGGGGATGAGAAGGCTTCCCTGACTTGGCCAAGAGAGTGAAATGAGGCCAAACCTGAGTGGAGACCATATGGAGCTTAGCACATATGAGACATTCAACAGATTAAAGTTTCCCCTTGACATCCAGGTTTTCCTTCCTGGAACTCTATAAAACAAATGGCTGAAATTTGAAATAAACATCCTTTCCTGGTCAAGAGGAAACCAAGGTTACCTCACAGGATTTACTAGTGGCCTGTTCTGGGTCATTTGCAGAGGTGGCTAAGTACTTTGGGTTTGTAGGCTGCTTGTGTCCATGGCAGGCTACAACTGTATCTCAGCCCTCATCTCCTCAAGTTATAAAATCATCTTCCAGAGGGGCTCCTGGGTGGCTCAGTCAGCTGACTTCAGCTTGGGTCATGATCTCGCAGTTCGTGGGTTCGAGCCCTGCGACGGGCTCTGTGCTGACAGCTAGCTCAGAGCCTGGAGGCTGCTTCAGATTCTGTGTCTCCGTTTCTCTCTGACCCTCCCCTGCTCACACACACACACACTCTCTCTCAGAAGTAAATGAAACATTAAAAACATCTTTAAAAAAATCATCCCCTTGAGGAAATGAAAATTGGATCTTAGGCTCGCCATATACATGTGGAAGCACTTACATTTCTTTTCTTTATTTTTTTTAACGTTTTATTTATTTTTGAGTAAAAGATAGAGAAAGGATGAGCAGAGGAGGATCAGAGAGAGGGAGACACAGAATCCAAGGCAAGCTCCAGGCTCTGAGCTAGCTGTCAACACAGAGCCTGACACAGGGCTGGAACCCACGGACTGTGAGATCATGACCTGAGCCAAAGTCGGACACTTAACTGACTGAGCCACCCAGGCACCCCAAGGAAGTGCTCACATTTCATAAGCAAGTTCTATTGCTCACGTATTCAGCAAATATTTATTGAGCACCTACTATGGGCCAGGTAATATTCTAGGTGCTAGAAATATAAAAATAAACCAAAGGAAAGAAGAGCCTGATCTTGGGAAGGTCACAATCTAGTTTTATATTCTAAGAGTAAGGAGGATATAAAACTTAGTATTTATTGCTAAAAAGACCACGTTTCACCCATAGCTGGATATTTCAAGAACTCTCTCCAAGAAATCATCAGGGGATGTTATTAAGTTGCAAGTTAGTCCTATAACTCCTAGGCCTTTAAGTAGCTGTGAAGCATAAGAGGAAAACACAAATAAAGATTAATACAGTGTGTGAGCTATCTACATTTCCCCTCTCCATTTAAAATCTATTTATTTAAAAAAATAGGTTCATCATCTAATATATAGCAGCCCTTCAGCTAAGTTGGAGATACCAAGTTGGGGATGATAAGACTCTTGTTTGGAGTAGTTCAAGGTCTATGGGTGGAGCCTGAGTAAAGTGACAACTAACTACCAAAAAATAGAACTTATGAACATGAAGGACCAATTTTTCAGGGAAAGTCAAGAAGGTTCCCAGAGGATATGATAAATGTTAAAAACAAAACAAAACAAAAACCCTAACTTTCATTGGGGAGGCCTGGGTGACTCAGTCAGTTAAATGTCTAATTCTTGATTTCAGCTCAAATCGTGATATCACAGTTTGTGAGATCAAGCCCCATGTCGGGCTCTGTGCCAATAGCGTGAAGCTGGCTTGGGATTCTCTCTTTCTCTCTCTCGCTCTCTCTCTCTCTCTCTGTCCCTTCCCCGCTCACTTTCTCTCTCTCTCTCTCTCAAAATAAAGAAACTTAAAAAAAAGTTTATTAATCCATTCCTAAGTCACCTTTATGACAGGGACCCATTTCTAAATTCTCAATAGCACTGAGGTCTAGTCTGGTTCACTCACAAGATACTCTGCATCTTCTTTCCTTGTTTCCAGCTGTGGCCAATGTCATTGATGAAAACATCAAGCTGTGCAGGAGGCTGATCATCATCATAGTTCCCGAATCCCCAAGCTTTGACCTGTTAAAGAGCATGTCAGAGGAACAAATCGCAGTCTATAATGCACTCATCCAGGACGGGATGAAGGTCATTCTGATTGAACTGGAGAAGGTCAAGGACTATACGGTCATGCCGGAATCAATTCAGTACATCAAGCAGAAGCACGGGGCCATCCTGTGGAAGGGCGACTTCACAGAGCAGTCACAGTGCGCAAAGACCAAGTTCTGGAAAAAAGTGAGGTATCACATGCCACCCAAAAGGCCTCCACCATCTTCTGTCCAGATGCTGAAGCACAGGTACTGAGACCTATCACTGGAAAGTGGGGGGCCAAAGTGGGTTTGTCACCAGTGATGGCATTGTTGGCACGGGGTGGCTTACCGACGGACAATGGTGTATCACATTTGGACCATCTGTGTGAAGCTTGCCATTGAATACTTGTGGTGAGGGGGCCTGTGTCTGTTGCTTGTTTTGATCAGAGCTACCTCCTTAGGGAAAGACATCACCTCTCCAGAAGGCCTTCCTTCCCTTACAGGCTCTGATAAACATGCCCTGAACACAGAGACATAGCATGTGAGCCCTGGGGAAATGGGATACGAGGACTGTAGAGTGGCAGTTGAGATGTCAGGAAACTGGGCCCATGGTGTGGAATTCACGGGGTCAGAGGTGGAAGTCAGGGGATGGCAGGAGGCAAATCTGTGGGGAGGGTGGGCCAGGATAATGGCACTTTTTTCATGACCACGGTCTTAGCACATTGATCCTGGAAGCCACTTAAAGGTCACATAGACTACTGGGGACCAAGTATGGCACCACTGGGATTGCACATTAGTTCCCCTCCTGCTGGGCCCCAGTCTTGAAAGATGTTACTGATCAAATCAAAACAAGTAACAGTTCACTTGTTTTTCCAGCTGGCCTGTGAAGGCCAGAATTCTGAGCCGCATGTGAGAGACCCAGTTAGCCCACCAAGATGATGCAATTCTAGTCTAGTCAACGAACCTGCGGCTTAGAGAACGTCCAAGTCTCGTTCTGTGGTTGATGACATCTCACCCTAACAAGGGACCGCTGTTCTCAGCATGTTTGTATCTCCCAAATGTACATCTTGCAACCCTAATCCCCAATGTCATGGTATTGGGAGGTGAAGCCTTTGGGAGGTGATCAGGTCATAATGGTAGAGACCTCATGAATAGGATTAGTACTCCCGTAAAAGATACCCCAAGAGGTCCCTTGCCCCTTTGGCTATGTGAGGACACAGCAAGAAGCCTGTGATCTGAAAGAAAGCCCTCATCTGACCATGAAGGCACTTGATCTCAGACTTCTTGCCCCCACAACTGTGAGAAATCGATTTCTGTTGTTTGTAAGCCACTCAGTCAATGGTGCCTCATTACAGCAGCTCAGACAAACTAGGGCATGGCCCTAATGAAGAGTCATGGAGACTGGGAGGGAATCAGCCAATGGGCAGGACAGGGGAGGGGAAGGAGGGGTGGGAGCATGAGCGGTGAGTTGAGAACAAAGACCCTAGCATGAAGGAATGAGCAGAGTGGATGGAGTCGGGAGTGGGTGCAGGAATAGGTGGCCGTGTGGCCTTCTTCACAGGCTGCAGACAGTGTAAAGTGTCTGGTGGGATCTTACATGATAAGGAGCCCACTCCAGTCTTAGAATTTAGGTTCCAAGGTGACCTAGGGTTATACATTTCTTTGTCATCACACGCCATTTCTCACTCAACATCAAGCCCCTCTTTATTTTATTTAACATTTGCTCTTTGAAGTTTTTTTCACTGTGCTAAATATATATAATGTGAAATTTACCATCTCAACCATTTTTAACTGTACAGTTCAGTGGCAGTAAATATATTCACCTTGTACAACCATTAAAACCCTCTCGGAGCACCTGGGTGGCTCAGTGGGTTGGGCGACCGACTTTGGCTCAGGTCATGATCTCACAGCTTGTGAGTTTGAGCCCCTTGTTGGGCTCTGTGCTCACAGCTCAGAGCCTAGAGCCTGCTTCGGATTCTGTGTCTCCCTCTTTCGCTGCCCCTCCCCTGCTCCCACTCTGTCTCTCAAAAATAAATAAACATTAAAAAAAATAGAATCCTTTGGTTCCAGAACTTTGTCATTTTCCCCAACCAGAACTCTGTCCCCATTAAACACTAACTCTCCCTCTCTGCTGTCACAGCTCCTGCAATGTTCTGCTTTCTGTGTCTGCGATTTTCTTGACTCTAGGTCCCTCATGTAAGTGGAATCATACAGGATTTGTCCTTTTGTGACTGGCTTATTTCACTTAGCCACATGTCCTTAAGAGTCATGTGTAATATTTGCTTTCTGTTTCATTATTCTTATTTAGTCCCTCCTTCACTTCTTTCTTGTCTGCTTGAAGAGTAACAGGTGTCTATTTTACTACGGGGATGAGGACAACCACCAGAAGTAATAAGCTTATTAGGGTCCTTCTAATCTGATGTTTGTAAACTCTTTGCTTCTTGGCCTCTCTATGACATGGGAGTCATAACTTCTCATGGAGAGTTTGCCAGTTTAAGGAAAAGAAGCTATTTCTCTTGATGTACCCAGAAGCAAAGTGATGGCCACCAGTGTGTCCCTAATTCTGTTCCCCTCACCGCCTCAGTTTTCTTTTCTCTGCTTGGTACTTGGAGATTGCTATAGATGCCAGAGAAGGCTTGTTGGCTGCAGAGGTCACAATAGCACTTTGACCTTCACTTTATTCAGGTGGAGTTCATCCCCCAAAGCCTCCTTCCTTCCAAGCCCTTTCTTTCAGGGGGTGAAGAGAGAAGCCCCAAGAGTCAGGAGACAGGGCGAGAGCCTTGGACATGTCCTTAGTGAGGTTGTCCTGGCAGGCCTAGGAGTTTTAGGAAAAGATTCTCCAGGATTCTTCGGTGGCTGACCTTTTATAAATAAATGACTGTATCCACACAACATGAGTTGAGGGTCTTAGAGAAAAGAAAGACAACCCATCAGAAGCAAAGGTATTTTCTGAACAATCTCCAACTTCTAGAAGGCCAGCACTGTGGGTGAGGTTTTTAATTGGCATTGCTTTTCTAAAATTTATTTTTAATTTATTTTTTAAATTTACATCCGAGTTAGTTAGCATATAGTCCAACAGTGATTTCAGGAGTAGATTCCTTAATGTCCCTTACCCATTTAGCCCATCCCCCAGTGGGAATGCAAACTGGTGCAGCCGCTCTGGAAAACAGAATGGAGATTCCTCAAGAAATTAAAAATAAAACTACCCTATGACCCAGCAATTGCACTACTAGGTATTAACTGGCATTGCTTTTTACATCAAAAACTTCTTTCCCCTCCAATATGTACCCTATGTTCCTTTTAAAAGTATGTAAAGGTGTATTATTAATGCAATCACATTGATGAGTTACATCAGGGTGTTGCAGTTTTATTGTTATCAAATATATTTTGTGTCCTACGTAAGGTGTTCCACTTCTCAAGGGTTCCGGTGTTTCACAAATTTGGACACTGTGCAGGTGCTCCCAGGCTTGAATATGGTCTCCTGGTGATGGACCATGTGGTCTGAATTGGGATTTGTACAATATAGCTGCATGTCTGAAGGGATGGATAAGACTTATCTTATCCTGGTAAGTTCTGTCCTTATTTAAAATTTTATTTTTTATTTTTGAGAGAATCCTCAGCAGACTTCATGCTCTGTGTGGAGCCTGACTTGGGGCTCAATCCTATAACCCTGGGACCATGAGCTGAGCCCAAATCAAGAGTCAGATGCTCAAACAACAGAGCCACCCAGATGCCCCAAGATCTGCCTGTTTATTTTTTGAGAGAGACAGCGTATGAGGTGGGGAGGGGCAGAGAGAGAGGGAGACACAGAATCCTAAGCAGGCTCCAGGCTCTGAGCTGTCAGCACATACAACATTATCTTAGTTTTAGGTGTACAACATAATGATCTGACTGATTTACACTTGTAAATACTGTAAAATGATCACCACAATAAGCCAACATCTTGCAATGAGAACTTTTAGGATCTACTCTCTTAGCAAGTTTCAAACATGCAGTATAGTAAAGTCACCACACATCACTTTTAATGGTAGCATGGCATTCCATTGGATAAATGTATTATACTTTATTTAATCCTTGATTTATGGATGTTTAGGTTGTTTTCAGTTTGTAACTTTGGCAAACATGCTGCATTCATCTGATGATGATATTTCCTCACGACGTGTCCAGAGCCTTAGGCCTTAACTTGGTGTGAGCCATGATGTGAAAAAGATTAGGAAACAGATTCTAGTCCAGGGGAGACCCGGCAAAGTGAAGGGAATAAACTAGAAAGGCTCGATACTGTGTCCAGAGCTGGGGCAGACGTGTGGGTCTTCTCACTGGGCCATGGTTCTTACCCTAAGGTAAAGCCTGACCCTCTCAGCACTGTGATGCCAGCCACCCTTTGGAGCTAACTTCTAGAAACCTGGGGATGGACTTCTAGAAGCACACACACAATTCAAGCTTCTGAGGGATTTCCCTTGATTTACTCTGGGCCTTGTCAGGAGCACACATATTTTTGTTTGGTTTGATCTTGTTTTTGCCCAGCAGTAAACAAAACAGTAGCATTTAGGTTCATTTGAAATTTACCATTCAAGAGTAAGAATTCCTTCAATGTTTTACCTTTTTAAACTTTTTATTTATTTTGAGAGAGAGAAAGGGCATGAGCAGGGGAGGGGTCGAGAGAGAGGGAGAGAGAAAATTCCAAGCAGGCTTCGCACTGTCAGCACAGAACCCAACACGGGGACTAGAACTCATGAACCATGAGATCATGACCTGAGCCAAAATCAAGAGTAGGACACTTTTTAAAAAAAATTTTTTTATAGTTTATTTATTTTTGAGACAGAGAGAGACAGAGAATGAGCAGGGGAGGGTCAGAAAGAGAGGAAGACACAGAATGTGAAACAGGCTTCAGGCTCTGAGCTGTTAGTCCAGAGCCCGATGCGGGGCTCGAACCCATGAACCGTGAGGTCATGACCTGAGCCAAAGTCAGATGCTTAACCGACTAAGCCACCCAGGTACCCCAAGAGTAGGACGCTTAACCGACTGAGCCACCCAGGGGCTTTTTGGAATGGATCCCTCTGAATGGTTGGAAGTTTCAGGTGAGAGAGGTCGATGAAGGAGCCTCTGTCCCTTCCTAGGACAGCTTTAGCTGAGACACCTCCATCACACAAAGCATTGGAGTTAGCTGAATTTCACCTCTTGCCTGGAGACCCAGGACTGCTTGGGAATCTGGAATCTGGGGCCGTGCCTAGTGGGGAAAAGCTTGCATTTAAAATTTGACTCTTTCACAACGTGTGGGGCCTTTGAGAAGCTGTCCAACCTCTCTGAGCTCCGAGGGGGGGCTTTGAATATTGTGCTTGCTTACTGCTTGGTCTTGACCGTGAGACGCTCAGGGAGTTTTGAAGCCTAATCCTGGGAGGTAGGTGCTAGGAATAACCTTCCGCCATGGCCACTCACCACACAGTATCCAGGCCAGAAGAGTGTTTGAAGGCAGTACCTGACTG
>JAESUZ010002408.1:0-331042 GCA_017311185.1 Proteles cristata cristata
ACCACTTCATTTATGGTCAGATTAACAAAGTGACAGTTTTCTTACAATACTTAAAATTAAGGACTTGGTAAGAACTTAAAGGTTAGCTATTCAGTCTATCCCTCATATTCTCATATTACTCATAGAAGCCTAGAAAGATTAAGTGGTCAGATTCACATTGCAAATTGGCAGAATCAGGATTATATTGAATCATTCAATTCCATGGTCCATTTTTCTTGTACTTGAACACACTAATTTATTTTTAAAATATTGTTAGTATAGGCATTTCAATCAATAATAGATTCTTTTACTTCCAAAATCTGTTTTTAAACTTTAGACTCATGGATTTGGGAGTTTGGAATAATTTGGAAATTGTCCAGTAAGTTTTGCCAGTCACAGCTTTTAATTGGAAATGACAAAAAGCCAGAGCGGGTGAAAAGGGGATATCTATCTATCTATCTATTTATTTATTTATTTATTTATTTTTAAAACTCATGTAATTGTAAAGCTTCAGTACTGCTACATCCAGGTACTCACCTGACTCCAAAAATGTTTTTCTTTATCCCTAGGCTCTTGCTTTCTTTTCAATTAAATTCATTCTTAGGCTGACATTCTCCAGGTTTACATTCAACCAGCTCAGCAGCCCCAAAAGAAAGCACATTTTCTTTTGACAGTCTCAATGCTGGTTGTCTTTGGCTTGGCTTGGCTGGATCTTGTTCATCTTTGAATCAGTTAATTTTTAACCAAATCACCAGGACCCAATTATATTCTCACCCTTGGAGAGTTTCCCCTTGAAATCCCCTGGATTAATTGTCTCCTAAAAGGTCTCCTAAAATGTAGGGCCTGGATCCATGCCAGGCATATAAAACAATGGCCCTTACATGAAACCCATATGTCTAATCAGCTTACCTGGGTTGAGACCACATTGAGTTAATTTATTCAAAATGGAATCCGTTTCTTACATTGAAAGGTACTTCAGTGGATGGAAGGGTTCGAGAAAGTATCCCACTGTAATGATCACCATATCCCTGACACGGGTTCTTTATTGAAGTCTTATAGTTTTCTATATTAACTCAAGCCTAAAGGAATAAATGGTAAGTATCTATAAAGGCTAGTAATCTTTAAGTTTTTATTTATTTTGAGAGAAAGTGAGCAGGGAAGAGGCAGATAGAGAGGGGGAGAGAGGATCCCAAGCATGCTCCATGCTGTGCAAAGCCTGATGTCGGAATCTAACTCAAGAACGTTGAGGTCATGAGTTGAAACCAAGAGACAGATGCTTAACTGGCTGAGCCACCCAGACACCCCAAGGCTAGTAATTTTTTTAAAAGATATAACTTAAGTACAACATTTAATATGATTGTTTTAAAATAGTTTTTCTTTATGAAACTCTGGCATCTAATTGTTGCTTTACTGAAAAGAACTGTTCACATTCTAGATTGTTCTTCCTAACAGAACATATTTCCAGATGCACTTTGATTAATTGGGGAAAATCATTAAAAACAAGGAATCGTATCAACTCTCAGTACACTATATTAAACCATCTCTACATTGTATTCACTGTTTCATATTTAGTCACTTCTAATTAAAGTGAATTCCTCACTAGAAAGTAATGCATAGAAAAATTGTTTTAGTTATTGAAAAGAACTTTTGAATCCATATTTATTTTGCTTTTATTAACTTGTAATACAGTTTATGTTCTGTTAAGAATCTGATTTTGTGGGGCGCCTGGGTGGCTTAGTCGGTTGAGCGTCTGACTTTCGCTTGGGTCATGATCTCACGGTTCATGGGTTCGAGCCCCGCGTCGGGCTCTGTGCTGACTGCCAGCTCAGAGCCTGGAGCCTATTTCAGAGTCTGTATCTCCCTCTCTCTCCGACCGTCCCCTGCTCACGCTGTCTCTCTCTCTCTCTCCTAGAAATAAATAAAAAAATATTAAAAAAAAAAAAGAATCTGATTTTGTGTCTTCTAATAAACTTTGTATACTGATTTATTCTTGTAGAAGTTACTCATACTGATTAAATCCAGTAAAATATGTTAGTGGTTCCAAAATGTCTTGCAACACTTTTTCCTAGTTCTGTTTCTGTGTAAGGAGGTTTGCAGTGAATATAAATTTAAGTAGTGACTTACATGTGTGAACAAGACTGTAGTGATTCAATATGACTTTTATGATTAATCCAGTTGATAATTAGTTCCCCTAAAATACACATATCTGTTATAAAGCATGTACAAAGAAAGGTTGTTTAATTTAATGAGGATCAACAGTATCACCAGTTTTAAAGTAGCCCTGGTTTGTACGTTTGTCTCATGGAATTTGTTTTTGCCTTAGTAAATAAGTCTCGGTCTCTTCAATTTTTTTATTTTAATGTAACACTTTTGCCCCATATTCCCAAGCAAATCCATTCTTGAGAAATGTTGAAAAACTTTTTTCCAAACTTGATTGGTTTGATTTCTTGCCATATTGTGAACAAGCATTAATTACCAAGAATGAAGGTCTTAGAAAACGCCTTATACTTTGATATAGTTTAAGATCTATAAGAAGTTGCAAAAACGGTAAAGGGAGTTCCCATGTACCCTTCATCGGCTTTCCCCAATGACAGTATCTTACATTACCATAGTACATTATCAAAAGTAGGAAACTGTTGCTGGCACAGTAGTATTTACTAGATTACAATCCTTCTGTGGATTTCACCAGTTTGTGTGCGTATATTGTATTCAGAAATTTTATCACATCTGTAGATTTCTGTAACTGCTGCTATCAGAATATAGAACTGCTCTATCATAAAGAAGCTGCTACCCTTTTATAGTCAGAATCTCCTTCCAACTCTGAACTTTGGCAACCACTGATCTTTTATCATGATAATTTTGTCATTTCAAGAGTGTTAAATAAATGGAATCATATAACATAAAGTCTGTGCATTTTTGTTTTAAAACTGGTTTGAGGGCGCCAGGGTGGTTCAGCTGGTTAAGTGGCGACTCTTGATTTCATCTTAGGTCAGGATCTCAGAGATCGTGAGTTTGAGCCCCATGCAGAGCTCTGTGCTGTCAGTGTGGAGCCTGCTTGAGATCCTCCCTCTCTTTCTGCCCCTCCCCCACTCTCACTCTGTCTGTTTCTCCCCAAATAAATAAACTTTAAAAAAAAGTATAAAACTCTTCTTTATTTAGAATGTGTACATGTGCATTTTGAAAAGCACTTGATTAATTTGACTCAAGATTTTGCTTCTCCAGAAACATAACTAAAACCAGGAAGTAAAAACCACATGAGACTGAATGCTAATTGGGCAGGAAAGAGTGACACTTTTCACACCGACTTTTCTGTCAGGTGTTGCCTTGTAAGATTTTGAGTTAACAATCTATATGAAAGAGTGTGGATTAAGTAGTTTTTGTTCCTTGCTTCTGTTCCTCTCTTAGCCCATTCAGGCTCCAACAACAAAAATACCATAGAGTGGACGGCTTAAACACTTACTTCCCACACTTCTGGAGTCTGGGAAGTCCCAAGATCAAGATACTGGCAGATTTGGTGTCTGGTGAGAGCCTACTTCCTGATTCATAGACAGCCATTGTCCGCTGTGTCCACCCAGGGCAGAAGGGCAAGGGAGCTCTCTGAAATCTCTTTCAAAAGGGTGCTAATCCCATTCATGAGGGCTCTGTTATCCTCACCTAATTGCCTCCCAAAGGCCTGCCTCAAAGTACCATTACATTAAGGATTAAGGTTCAACATATGAATGAGGGGGTGGTAATCATTCAGTCTACGGTAGATCCTTTGGGGTTTTCTACCTGTCTTAGTTTGGTATGTAGGCATAAAATAGAAATTTTAGAAAAGGAAAACCTTGTACTGGTTGTCCTGAATACCCTGAAAGTTCCCATTACTACTTTTATGAGTTCGGCAATAGAGTTGCCACGTTAGTCCAATTGACCCTTGAGTAAGGTGGGTTTGAACCATCCAGGTCCATTTAAACATTATTTTTATTTAGTTTTTAATGTTTGTTTATTTTTGAGAGAGAGCGAGCATAAGCAGGAAAGGGGCAGAGAGAGAGGGAATCACAGAATCCAAAGCAAGCTCCAGGCTCTGAGCTGTCAGCACAGAGCCCAACGTAGGACTTGAACTCACAAACCGTGAGATCATGACCTAAGCTCAAGTCAGACGCTTAACCAACTGAGCCACCCAGGCATCCCTGCTTATTTTCTTAATAACACTTTCTTTTCTGTAGCTTATTTACTCTATTGTAAGAATACAGTGTATAATGCACATATAACAAACTTTGTGTTAATTGACCACTTATGTTATCAGTAAGGCTTCTGGTCAGCTGTAGGTTGTTAGTAGTTAGGTATTTTGGGGAGTCAGGTTACTCACGGATTTTCAGTTGTGCAGGATTTAATACCCCTAACCCTTGTGTTGTTCAAGGGTCAACTGTATAATCTACAAAAGCTTTGAATTTTACCCCAAGTAAACATTGTGGTTGTTAATAGAAAAGTCAACAAATATAGAGGACCAAGGTCACTACTTACAAATTCATGAGAACACAGAAAGCTGAGATGAATTCAATAAAGCTTTTTTTTTTCTTTCTTTCTTTTTTGCGATTCACTTCATTAATATTTTTTTCAGGGCCAGGAGTTAAGGTAATAGAACATGGTTTGATTGCATCGTCATACAGCATATTTTCTAATTACACTTCAGCTTCAGTGGGACTTCACTGATGATATGCTGTTTTATTTTCCTAGGCCTAGATGTGAATTCTGTAAGAGTCCTTAATGTGTTAAATTGCCACAGCAGCTTGTGGGAGGGACCACATCAGGGTGACAAAATTTTATGTAACCCTTATAGTAAAGTGTAATCTGGTAACTAAACTCCCTAGTTTGGTAAAAATCATTTTTGATTAATCCCTCAAATAAAGATTTGTTAAAACTATTATTAGAGTTTTAAGAATGGCCTATTTTCTCCTAAGTCAGAATGTTTCATACATGATATTGCAGCCGATGATTTGGTGATGAGAAATAACACCGTTTTGCCTGTGTAATATGTTTGTGCTGCACTTGACCATAGCCAAAAAACTGAGAAACAAGTGAGAATTTTGACGTTAAAGGATTATACTTCATAGTTTTAAAATCTCATAGGAAAACGTTTTTTGGCACAAAATGTTTTTTAATACCATTAGAGATTCTTAAAATAGATAACTTCAGGGGCGCCTGGGTGGCTTAGTCAGTTAAGCATCCGACTTTCGTTTAGGTCATGATCTCGCGGTTCGTGGGTTTGAGCCCTGTGTCGCGCTCTGTGCTGACTGCCAGCTCAGAGCCTGGAGCCTGTTTCAGTCTGTGACTCCCTCTCTCTCTGACCCTCCCCTGCTCACTCTGTCTCTCTCTCTCTCTCTCTCTCTCCTAGAAATAAATAAAAAGTATTTTTAAAAAGTAAAATAAAATAGATAACTTCAGTGTTGCATTCAAGGCGTAGCAATAGACTGAGCTCCTTTGACATCATTACCTTGAGTGCAGTAATGGATTCATTTTTTTAAATCCCTTATATCTAGCACATAGAGCTGTGCAGGGGCCAGATCACATAGAAGTTTATAAGCCATAGTGTCAGGAGTTTAGATTTTAATATATGCATAGACACCTGGGTGGCTCAGTTGGTCAAGTGTCCAACTCTTGGTTTCAACTCCGGTCGTGATCTGGTGGTGTCGGGCCCTGTGCTGACAAGCGCAGAGCCAGCTTGGGATTTTTTCTCCCTGTCTCTGTGCCCCTCCCCCACACTAGAGCACACGCACACACGCTCTCTAAAAATAAATAAACTTAAAAAAAAATTGTGATACATGCAGAACATTTTGCTAGGCTTCATTCTATTCAAGGCCAAAGGACCTATGACAGTTTGACAGTTCAGTCTAGTGCTCTGCATATGAGAGGAAACATGGTATCTGCTTGTATACTCGTGGGTCTCTAACCAGCAACTTAATTTAGTTATCTGTTTACTTATTTTCTGTCCCTCCAGTAGAATGGAAGCTCCAGGGAGTCTTCAATTTTTGCTTTATTCATCAATGGTTCTTTTCCTTTCATGCTAGCTTTATTTACTTTGGGACTGTAAGTTATATTACTTTCAGTATTTGAAAATTGAGCTAGTAATTTTCAAGTAGAAAATCAGTGTTAATGAGAACTGTCCCTTGAGAAGGGAGCTGAGAGTGGCCCCTATTTATCACCTTTGCTGCCTTCTCAGTAAACAGAAGGGGATATTTGTGAACAGCTGGCAGAAAAGGAAGCAGTTTTAATTATAACCATGAACCTCAGTAAAAGTTTTTCTTCTCTTCAGTTCTTAGACTGTTGCTGCTAGCAAGAATTTTAGCTTATAAAATAGTAACTCATCACAAGCCCTGCTAATTTTATCTCCTGAAATTAAACACTCGTTCTCCATTGTCTCTGCCCCACCCCAGTCCAAGTTTCCGTACTCTTCTGTGGGATTTCCCGCAGAACTGTCTTGAGTAGTCTTTTCTTATCCACTCTTAATGTCTTCCAGTTTATTCTCTGCAGTGTACCAGATTGATCTTTACAAAATGCAAATCTCATTTTCAAAATGTGCCTAAAACCCTTTTGAAGTTCCCCACCATTCTTAGGTTACAGACCAACATTGCCTAACTTAGGCCACAAGATCCTGTTTGGTCTGAACCCTGTTTTCTCCTCAAGCTCCAGTTCCTTCCATAAAGGCCTTCTTTCCATTTCTCTGTTGCTCTGTCATCTCTCTAGCCATGGAGTTTTTGCACTTGCTACTGCTGTCTTTGCCTGTTAACTGCTATTCATCCCTCAGATCTCAGCACACAAATCCTGTGCTCTGGCAGTTTCCCTAACTTTACTTTCCCACATAGTTTTACTTTGTAGCACTAAGCACGATTATAGAATTCCATGTATCTGACTGATTGTTTGATTAATAAGTTCTGAGACAAGGCTGATTTCCCTCCCTCTTGTATCTCTAGTACTCAACATAGGGTCTGGGAGGCAGTTTTTATTTTTTACTCAATAAGCATTTGTTGAATGAACGAATCAATTTATTTGACTCAGCTTTAGAAACTTCTAATTTGGCCATTTAAAAATATATGATTAATTGTTAAGATGCTCTTGCTTAATCTTGAACTTTATTCCCACTTAAATTTTTCGGATATTACTGTCCTTGGGAACTTCATAATGAATGTGTCTCATCCCACTTGTTCTCTTAGTTTGAGAAATTTTAAATATATTAATAATGCCTTACTTTTTAAAAGAACTTTGAATATACTCTATTTTTAGGTTATTGTTTTGTATAAAGCACTCAGCCACTCTGTGTTCTAATATTTCCTCTCGTCCAGGTTGCAAACTGCCAGCTCTTTACTGTATCTTTACATAGCAGAAGGAAAGCTGGCTGGCTGTGAGACTGTTCTTATAAGGGCACCAGTCCCAGTCATGAAGACCCTACCCTCATGATCTAATTACCTCTCAAAGTTCCCGATTTCAAACACTATCACACTGGGATTAGAGTTTCAACACAAGGAGTTGGGGGAGCCATAAACATTCATTCCATGAGATTACCTATTGGTTTCCCAGCAATAGGGTTACATAATTTCATCCAATAGGGTTAAGAAAAATTTACCTTTTTAATGCTAATATTCTATAGTTCCATGAAATAGTTAATAATTTCATTGGTATTTTGACTGAAAGCTTTTTGTTTTTTAAAATATTTGTGGGGTTCCTGGATGGCTCAGTCGGTTCAGTCTCCAACTTTGGCTCAGGTTGTGATCTTGTTATTTGTGAATTGAAGCCCCACATTGTACTTACTGCTGTCATTGCAGAGCCTCCTTCAGATCCTCTGTCTCCTCCCCCTACCCCCCACCCTTCCTCTGTTCACATTTCCTCAAAAAGAAAAAAATAATAATAAAATAAAATGTTTGTGATTAATGAGTATTTATTAACAAACTGATGGTGGCTCTCTCCATGTTGTTTCTTTAGTCCGAGGATCAGAAGGACTTTACATGGTAAATGGACCGCCACATTTTACAGAAAGTACATTGTTTCCAAGGTATGGCTTATTTTGTTAAGTGATGTTAAAGGGGACTATATAATACATTCTAAATTATTTTTGTTATTGTTATATTCTGAACAAGAAAGAACAGATAAGTGAGTTTCTTGGGTTATGTAATATTAACAGAAGATGAAAAGAATGTATATTCTCTATCAAGAAAAATGATCAGTCTTTAGATTTGAAACTAATAGCTTCAGCATGTTTAAAAGAAAAGTGTAGACGCTAGTATAATTGAGTTCAAGCCTTTGACTTAGAAGAATTTTATCTTAGGAGATGAAGAAAAACTTGCAAATGTCTTAGCCAAACCTCTGCCTACAGTCTTCATAAAATCAGAGAATGATAAATGTGTAAGAAAGGAAAGAAATATGATAGATAGAAACAGATATATTTTTTCATAAAAAGAAACAATAAAAGGCTAAACCAAAAACTAATAAAAGTGTTAAGTTGGTGGCCTAACCAAATGATGACATTGCAGAATTCTTAAACACATTCAGTAGCTTTATTGGCAACAGAAAACTGATACTGTCATTTTAAATCTATCACAGGATAAAACAATTATATTAATATTAAAAACCCAAGATTTTCAGCATAAGAGTGAAGGGATAGACTTGCATATATTAATATGAATTCATGATTTCTTTTCATAAAAACATTTGTATTTTTTAGTTCTGTCCACTGAAAAAGGTCAAGGAGCAGTGATAAGCTAGAAGCAGTGAATACCCCTGTCTCACAGACAAAGAGCTCTAAACACCATTCTTCACTAACAGGAACTCGTTCCTTGGAGAAGTGACTGATTCCAGGTCCAGTACAGAAGACATACGAGTTGAGCTAGAAGCAGTTTGGTCCAGAAAGCAAAGAAGCTGTAAAAGATAAACAGGGCTTTGTTAAAAAGTTATAAGAGTCAACTTCATGGGGTTCACACCAACGTAAGATGAGACCATTTGAACATTGGAAAGAATCATGACTAAAAGGATTGAGACATTCAAGTGTATCAACACTCCCCCGAAAGTTACTCTCTCTCTAAGTCTTATTGGTCAGCTTTGGAGGTTGATGGGGTCCTTGCTCATTATTTAGAAGACTGATAAATCAAGAGAAAGAATCACACATTTATTTTGTCTTTCCCATATAGACAAATTTTCAAAGTATCCAAATTATTGATGAGAAAAACTTATTTAGAGGAGAATTCTAGTTGATAACTACAGAAGTAATGTGGGGTTAGATAGCCATTGTAGTCCTAAAGAAATCATGTGTCAGTTCTCAGACTTTAGACATATATCAAAATGATCTGAAGAGCTTCTTAATACAGATTGCTGTTTCCTCTCCAGATTTTCTGATTTATTAGATCTGGGGTGGGGCCCAAGAATTAGAATTTTTAACAAGTTACTCCAGTAATGCCAAAGCTGCAAGTTTAGGGACCTTGCTTTGAGAACCACTGATGTGGGCAAATGATCATCAGAGTATATGCTGAACCTGTCAGAGGCACTATGGATGGGGAACTTTATAATCAGGCTGACATCACCTAAGTCTCTTGACCACTTTTTCACCAGACCCAGTTCTCGAGAACCATGATACAAAACATATCACAACCAGCTGTATTGGCATCACCTCAAATGAGTATAACATCTCAGTCCCTGATTCAGCTTACTGAATCAGAATCTGTGTTTTAACCAGATCTTCAAGTGATTTGTATGCATATTAATATTTGAAAAGCACTACTCTAGCAAATGAGTCTGTGTCAGAACTGTTGTGCTGCATGTACTTCAGTGGGGTGTACAATCCCAAGGCAACAGGAATGAGGAGTAAAGAGAATAAGGCAAAGAAGTGAAAGTGAATCTAATGTGGAGTGCACTGAGCTGACCACAGATTGACAAAATATGGCCAGGTTGCTTGGTCATGCAGAGTGTCTCCAGAGAGGCTATAATGAACCACTGGGCCTCAGAACAGTCAGTTGTGTAGAGGAAGGGTAAGAAGTATATTTACATCCAGAGCTTCTTATGGTCTATTCAGGTTGAATCTGAATGTCAGCTTCTCTTCCTGCTACTGCAGTAGGCATAGTGGAAGCCTGCTGAAATGTGGCCCTCACTCCTACAGAGTCTGAGACGACCAGTAGTAGATGAGGTGGCCAGGTCTCTTCATTGAATAGCTGATGACTGGGAGCAGGAAAGGTTGGGAGAATCTGAGGAGGCACTTAAAGAGTCCAGTACAGTCTCAGCATCACTAAGGATAGAACAAAGAGACGTGACGTATCCCCTGGTGGGTAGTAATGGGAACTCCATCATACTTAACTTCTAGGAAGGTCAAAAAACAAAAACAAAACAAACAAAAACCAAACCTGTTGCTAATCAAGCTTTTGGATGAGTGGTTCTCAAATTTGGCTACATATTAGGATGACCTGAGGAGCTTTTAAAAACCTAGATATTCAAGGACTGGGCATTAAATGATAATAAGGATTATTGTTATTATTTATGTGAGATAAAGTGGCGTGGTGGTGAAGTCAAATGATTAATGAAGTTTAATAATTTATACATTACATAAAGCTGTAAGAAATGACTAATGTTTTAAAAGAGAAGAGGAAGATGTAAATAGAGCTCAGTAGACTGGACTAATAGGCCAGAACCTGGGTGGAATTAATAAGGATAACTGCACATTCTGCCCTTACGCTCAGAAATAAGTTGCAGTACAAATGGAGGATGGGGGACGTCTTGGTCATAGTTGTTTAGGTGAGGATGTTTCCATAACTACAAGCTGAATAAAAGCTCCCATTATTAGGTGATCGCAGAAAAACAAATGTCATCTTCAGATGATTTAATGTAAAGCTAGTATCCAGTTTAAGGGGGATGCACTGGTCACTTCTCAGTGCTTGTTATGTAATAATTCAGATGTTTATTAGCTATGAAGTTCTGGTTTTATGTGACTACACATATGGGCATTTACATGCTCCCACGTACACATTTCTGTTTGGAAGTTGATTGTCACTGTGAGATGCACTCGTAGTAGCCCTCTCCAGTTCAGAGTTATAGTACTTAGAGTTTCAACCATTGGGTAGAATATCGCCAAGAAGTCTGATTTCCCCAGGTCTGTTTTGTTGAGAATTCTGCATCCACACTTGTTTTATGTCCTGTCTCTGCACATCAGAAACTGACGGAAGATCTTTGTCCTTCAAATCCAGAGCACTTGTTGGCTACTTGAGGATATTCTATCCACAGTTGTTTTGTTATACAGGTGATCTGGGGTGTTCTTCACAAAGTCTCCATATTGAAATCCTTTAGCCCTCAGGATCAGCACCGACAACTAGTAACTTCCATGTTCACCTACATTTTTGGATTTTCACACAAACTAGTTACTCACCTAAAAAGGCTCTGTTTTCTCCTTAAGACTGATCTGTTGGTATAACATCAAGTTCCACCTTACTTTGCAGTGGTTATTGGCACTGCGTTTAGGAGATAAGGTATTTTAGTAGACTAAAGCCTTATGGAATTACTTTCTTAAATTTATGTAAGCTCATAATCATTAAGTTGGTAATAAGATTGTAGATTTTTAACCAGACTTTTTCAAAAGTATTCATACTTATTAAACTCTTTTTTTCTTGTCATTTTCAGGGAATCTGGGAAAAATTGCAAAGTTTATACCTTTAGTAAGGATGGCACCTTGTTTGCCTGGGGCAACGGAGAAAAGTTAGTGTTTATTTATAGAACATATTTTATGTGTGTTTCATCAGTTTAAACGTAACTGGCATTATTTGAATAACATGTGTCTGGGTGTCATTAATAAAATCTTTCTTTTAACGTCATGATGTAGTTAGGTATTGTCCGCAATGCAACTTCCATAGAACAACTTCAAAGTTGTTAGCTTCAATTTATGTGCCATGACTTGACTTATCTAGTTTCTTAGAATTGAAAGTAACATATGGAAAGGGGCAATTAATTTAATGCTGGAGAAGCTGAGAGTTTGTTTTAAATAGTGCTCTAAGTTATTGCTTAGGATTTCTTAAGTTCTGTACTAACACTTCGAGAATAGCTCTTTGTTTACGGTAGATTTAGATACTTTATTATATCTTTGCTATTAATTTAGTAGCAACTGCCTACAGTTATTACTATGAGTTTTATTGTATATAAAAGTCCATTATTTAAGTATTTTATAAATTATTCAAAGCTATGTTTAGAGTAGTCTATATTACATAAAATAATCAGATCACAAAATTGGCCTTGCAAAAAAAAAATATTTTGATTAAATACTCATAATTTCACTAAGAAAACCACCTGTTTTTAATTTTTCGGTAGTCACTACAATAGTTTGGTCAAAGAACCAGGAAAATGCCTGAATATTTGTTATTTGGTTTAAAGTTATTTTTGTTGTTGTTTTTAATCAGATGTAATAGGTTTTTTAAAAGGGAAAAATGCATACATTAATACAAAAAGTGCCTTTTAAATGTTGGTTTTTACACAGTGGTAATATATTCTGAAGTCTTTCAACTACCAGATCAGATTAGATTAAACACATGATTTTTTTTTTAATTAATGCTAAAAAGATTATGCTGAATTAGGTCATTCACTTTTTATGACTATCAGTACCTGCACAATTAGCTTTTGTAATTTTATGTTAATCAGTATTTTACGTTTTTTAAGTTTTTGAATCCAATAAACATACTATTACCCATAAACTATTAAGAATATAATCATACTAGGTCTTATCCACAATGTTAACAGTCTTAATCTCAGTCTCAGAGAATGTACTCTCAAGTTTTCTTATATTTAGTGTAACCAATTGTGCATATTTGACTTTTATTTTTTAAAATCTATCTTGTAATTTATACTATGAGTAATGAGCTAATAGAAATTCACTATTTAATGGGACATACCATATTTCTCTTCATTGTCTATTATCTTTTTGAGGTATCCCTTATTTTGCTAGCTTAGAGTTTGTTGAACAAGTCTGTTTTCACCTTTACAGTTAAAATCATTTTTTATACTTCATATCCTTGCTTGGCTTTCTATTGGATTCAACTCTGAATCTTTTTTTTTAAGTTTATTTATTTTGGGCGAGAGAGTAAGAAGAGAGGGCATGCAAGCCGGGGAGAGGCAGAGAGAGAGAGAAAGAGAGAGAATGAGAATGAATCCCAATCAGGCTCTGTGCTCATGTGGCACCCGATCTCGTGAACTGTGAGATCATGACCTAAGCTGAAATCAAGAGTCTTGACAGTTAACCAACTGAGTCACCCAAGTGTCCCTGAACCTTTTAATATGTGTCCATTTGTTGTGTCCATCCTTTTAGTAGATATTTTCCATGCCTGCTTCCCGCATTTGTTTCCTTAAACTGCTGTGGCCACAACGACATATAATGTTCCTGAGGGCAAGAGAAACAGATGTAGTGTATTGATGAGCTTTGCTGAGGTCATAGTTAACTAATCAAAAACTGTAGCTGATTTTTCTTTAAATATGTGAGGTTTTTAATTAAAAGAAATACTTATTTTTAACTAAGAATAACTCTTAAAGGCTATCAAAAACAAAAAGTTTCATGTAATCCTAAAATATGTAATTTACAGTAAGTTGTAAAAAATCTTGCATGTTTGTGTGTATGTTTAAACAATATGCAATAATTGTTCACTCTTAGCAATTTCTGCTTATCCTAAACCAGTGTCCCAAACTTGAGTAGAAGAAAATAACTTTAAGAAATTTCTAAAATAATATGGAATATCATTTCCCCCCCCAAATCGTACATAAAACAAATAAGGCAAAACTGGCTAGAACTTGGCTCTGGCATTTATCCCTAATATGATCTTGGACAAGTCATTAATCATTTCCTTTTTCTAAGCCTTACTTTTACCATTTGTAAAATGGAGATGATAATACCCATTTTATAAATCTCTTGTGAGGATTAAATGAAAAATGTATATAAAGTGGTTAGGCCAGAACATGGTTCATAGAAATTATCCAAAAAATGGAAGCTGCTTTTATTATACAATTGTTGTAATTTTTATGATAATTCATAGTTTTATCTTTTGAAGATTGCTTTTGATATTTCAATAGACATCGAAAGTCTCCTTGTTGATTTCACAGCTGCTACAGCTTCCATTTAGTCAAATTTAAAAATATACTTTTGGTTTAGCACTTCTATTTTCCCTTGGTTTAATACACCTCAGCTTATCTGTAGGTTGGCATTGTGTCCACTTAAAGGCCTGTTGTTTTCTTTTTAGCAAAAAGTGGAATCATCTATTATATCCTTCTGCTAATTCTGTATTTTCCTTTTTTAAAAATTTTTTAACATTTATTTATTGTTGAAAGACAGAGAGACATACAATGAGCAGGGGTGGGTCAGAGAGAGAGGGAGACACAGAATCCAAAGCAGGCTCCAGGTTCTGAGCTAGCTGTCAGCACAGAGCCCGACACGGGGCTCAAACCCACAAACTTTGAGATCATGACCTGAGCTGAAGTCGGACGCTCAACCAACTGAGCCACCCAGACGCCCCCTGTATTTCCCAATATCAGCCTTATATAGGGGCTTTTTGGCAAAATGTACACTTGGTATTTGTTGTTGTTAAGGTGTTTATTTGATATTTTCTAGAACTTACTGAAAATTGATTTTTATAAAAACAACCACTTTACAGTGATCTGTATTTAAAAAGAGGTATGAATGTTTTGGATAGTGCTGGCTATTTTAAAACAGTATTTCATTGCTGAAGTAATTTCTTTTGAAACCAGAGTAAATATTATCAATGTCACTAACAAGGGACTACTGCACTCCTTCGACCTCCCAAAGGCAGTTTGCCTTGAGTTCTCGCCAAAAAACACTGTCCTGGCAACGTGGCAGCCTTATACTAGTAAGTATTTTCCAATTGTAAAAATATTGACAGGATCAGTTCAGTTCAGGGGGAAAAAAGAGAAGGTTTATAACCTTATAAGAAAACAATTAATCTTTAGATGGTAAATAGTGTTTGTGACTATCTTTACCCAACAGTGAAACTTGTATTCCCCCAGTACAATGTACATTTAAGTAATTTCAAGGTACAGCAAGTTAGTGAAAAGATTCATCGTGAAATAGAGGAGAAAATGCTTAGGGGGAATTTTAGAAAGTGAATAACCACTGATGGAGAAGATCTAAAAAAATAAGAATAATAATGACCTTTACGTGAAAAACATTTTAAATAATCATGGTATGTCAAAGAGGAAGTATAATAGACGCAACATGTCAGAAATGTGTAAGGTATGACAAAGTAGGAAATTGGTGTGCCATTTTTTTCAACACATTTAAAGATATGATAGTATGTTATATGAATGTTTTCTGTAGGTGTGCTTCATAGATGAATAATAAAACACTTGGGGTAGATAGGATTTTTAAAAAAATGTTTTAATAGTGTGGGCATTGTTGAGTTAAATATATGATAATAGCTCATTGTTTGGCTACAAGCCCTCTAGGTTGGTTCTTCAAAAAGATAGACTTGAATGAATCTTTATCCTAGTAAATATGAGGGAAATTGAGACTCGCGAATATTTTATGTAACTGTGTGTGTGACTTACAAGATTGATTTCATCATAAGGTAATTTAATCCATTTAACAAGTCAAGCTTAATAAATCTCCTAAGTATTCTTAAAATCTATAGTAATCAACTCATTTCAGAAATGCTGAACTTTTGTCATGGCTTTAGGACTAGAGATTAACCCAAAAGGGAAAGTTGATTTAAAGCAACTCTTTTACTTGATCTTTATAATCTTGTTCAAAGTTGTTTTAAGAATGAATTTTTTTTACTGGTGTTAGGAGACAGTTACTGCAAAGACATTTGTTTTTATTTTAGCTTCTAAAGATGGCACAGCTGGAGTACCCAACCTACAACTTTATGATGTGAAAACTGGTACATGTTTGAAGTCTTTTATCCAGAAAAAAATGCAGAATTGGTAAATAAATGCTTTAAAATACTAATTATTTACAAAATGTTTTAAATATATTCATTGTGTACTATTTTTCTCAGATACTAGTTTAAAAAATAACTTGTCAGACTAAAATCTAGATCTTTAGGGATCTAGTGTATATGGGAATATAACAGACTAAAACTTGATCTTTCTTTTGTTTAGTATTTGGAGGAAAACAAACAGTATCTTTCTTCTACAGATGCTAACTAAAACTATTATGAGCTGACTTGACATTGTATTTATAAGTATTTTTCCTTAAATAGTAAGCAATATCACAAACTTAAACATGTTAACGTGAGGTTAGGCGTGACTAAATTTTTTTCGTATTCTTTCAACGTAGGTGTCCATCTTGGTCAGAAGATGAAACTATCTGTGCCCGAAATGTTAACAATGAAGTTCACTTCTTTGAAAACAACAATTTTAGTATGGAAAGATTTATGAAATAAGTTTATTATTTACTATAAATGTATACAATATTGTTGCCTTATATGGCATCATAGGGTTTTCCTAAATACTATTGATATATTAATAATTGCTGTTATATTAATTCGTTTGAATAACTCTTGTACATCTAAATGCTTAAGAAATTCTATAACATTTATTTTTATAAGTTTTTATTATCTAATAATTGCTATTAAGGCATTTGCATACCTCTTAGTTTAGTTACTATTGAAATTTTGTGATAGAAATTTTTAAAATGTCTTATTGTATGGAATTTCAAACATCACAGTAGGCACTTAGTCCCACTAACTTTCAGCCCATTGCCAATCCTACCTTATCCACACATCTCTCCACCTAACATCTCTCTTACTGTGCTAAAGCAAATCCTAGATGTTGTATAATTTTACCTGTAACTATCTCAGTATGTATCTCTGAAGATGAGGGCTTTTTAATTGTTTAATAGCCACAATACCATTATCACAGATATAAAGTATCTGGTCAGTGTTCAAATTTCTGATAATTGCAAATGATACAATTTTTTGTTGTTTGTTTAAAGCTTATTTATTTATTTAGAGAGTGAGAATGAGTGTGAGCAAGGAAGGGGTAGAGAGAGAATCTTAGGTTTCTTTTTCTTTCTTTTTTTTTTAGTTTTTAACTTATTTTTGAGAGAGAGAAAGAGAGAGGGTCCCAAGCAGGTGCTGCACTGTCAGTGCAGAGCCTAATGCAGGATTCAAACTCATAAACCGTGAGTTCATGACCTGAGCTGAAATCAGGAGTTGGATACTTAACCAACTAAGCCACCCAGGCGGCCCTCTTAGAAGTTTCTTTTAAGCTATAGGTTCCCTTTCCATCTCTTCTGCCCCCAACATGACATTTATTATATAAGAAACAAGGTTACTTGTCATATATTTTTTCATAGTTGAATTTTGCTATTGTATCCTGACCTATAGTTCAGCATGTTCATCTGTCCTCTAAGTAGCTATTTGAATCTAGAACTGTTCAGCTTCAGATTCTTCTCTTTTCGAGGGATGAGGACAAGCCTGCCTTACATGCAGTAATTTAGTGGTTTTATGAAAAAGCGCATAGCATCTTATTGTCTTTAATTTTGTAGGATTAGCTGATCCATTTTTTCGTGACTGGTTGCCCATTGGTAATTTTCCTCCTCCCTCTCGTCTCATTTGTAAGTTGTACTACTTCTATAAAGAGAAATTCCCCCATCTCTTTGATTACCTAGTGGCAACCTTTATATAAGAAAGAGCACACTATGTTCTTATAATTAATCAGTTGGATTAGATGTATAATCTCATTGTTTGCCCAAGGGCACCCAGCTACTAAATGACTGGGTAGAAATTAAAATATAGGTCTGTGTTGTTCCCATTCCACATTTTCTCCATTGTGTTGCCTTACCTACGTGAGATTACAATGAGCAGTATTACTGTATCTCTACATTAATCTTTTATAACACATTCAGAATTTATCATCTTCCTAGTAGTTTTTCTCTTTCATCTAATACCATTTGCTTTTTTTTAGACACGATTGCAAATAAATTGCATTTGCAGAAAATTAATGATTTTGTGCTATCACCTGGACCCCAACCATACAAGGTAATTTTATGTCTTTGTTCATGTGGCATTTTAGGAGATTAAACCTTTTCCTAGTTCTTAGTGACTATAAAAACATGTCCATCTTAGTTGATATGCCTCAGAAAATTAAGTGACGATGACATGTGTGTATTTCAGGTGGCTGTCTATGTCCCAGGAAGTAAGGGTGCACCTTCGTTTGTTAGATTGTATCAGTACCCCAAATTTGATGGACCTCATGCAGCCTTAGCTAATAAAAGTTTCTTTAAAGCTGATAAAGTTACAATGCTATGGAATAAAAAAGGTATGATAAATATATTTTATCTCATTTATCAAGGATTAATTGAGGTTTATAGTCCTTTATGTAGAGAGAAAAAAGAGTATCAGTGCTTATATAATGAAAACTTACATGTGCTCTATTAAATTAAAAAAAATTTTTCTTATCCACATTAGGTTAAATTGTGTTTTGAATCTAATGAAAGTTTTTCCGCTGTAGCCACTGCGGTGTTGGTGATAGCCAGCACAGATGTTGACAAGACCGGAGCGTCCTACTATGGGGAACAGACGCTGCACTACATCGCAGCGAACGGAGAAAGCGCGGTCGTGCAGTTACGTGAGTACTCCCACAGGCTTCTCGTGCTAAAACAGCGGAGAACGTACTGTGCTGTGAAGGTGATGCAATCTGAATTCTTGTTCAGGTGATAAAGCTCACATATTTTAATAACCTTTCAGGTAAAATTCCCCTCAATCAGTAAACTTAAAATCATCCCCAGACGTACATTATTTTGACAGAATCCAATTAACTTAATTATGCCAGCACTTTAGTGGGGAACTTGCTGAGTGAGGTAATTTCACCTTGGTAGCTCTTTGAGGACTTATTCAACTTATAATGACAGGGAGTGGGTCTTGTGAGTTTAGCACTGCCTTCAGAACTAAGTGTTAGGAATGTCACCATTTCATCTTTTGTTTTTATGAGCTAAATTAACTGTAGAATAAGACAGTTTTAAAGTTCTGGCAACTCCCTGGTTTTTCATTTTGAATTGAACATGTAGAAGTAGGATAAACTTGCTTACAAAAAACTGTGTATTTCCTCTGAAGTCAGAAAGGAAGCAAGGATGTCCTCTTTTCACTATAATTTAACATTCTGAAAGACCTCATCAGTGTAACAGATCAATAGAATAAATGTACACTTTTGTGTAAAAAATCTGTTTTTGAGAAAAAACAGAATCATCCCTGTACGTATAGATGAAGTCAGTATAAACAGCCACTTAAGAAACATAAGAGAAGGAAAGGTAACGATACATACATAACATACATAACAACAAAAGGCGAGAAATCTAAGGACTAATGGGAAGAAAACTTTAAAACTTCTAAGGGACAAAATGTGACCTTTATAAGAAGAATTTTATAAAGATGTCATTTCTTTCCAAATTAACCTAAAAATTAAAATGCCAGTAGGTGTTTTTAAACCAGGTAAACTGGTTCTAAAGGTGATTTTTTTCCTAATCTCAAAAGTGAAAAGAGATTTTTCTAACAAGGCAGAACTAATAAGGGAAAAATTATTAATTTGAATATATAAAATATAGATTTCTACATTGGAGGAAGAAAATTCCATAAATAAAGCAAAACCAACAAAAAATTGGGGGAAAATGTATTTAGATGGATAAGGGATAAGTATGAGAAAGGTGAATTTTGTTACTCTATCAAGTAAATCAGTAAAAGACCAATAACTGGAGAAAAAAATGGGCATGGGACAGTAAAAAATAGTCCACAAAAGCAGAAATAAGATTGTGTAAGTATATTAAAAGGTGCTCAGTTTATAATAAAAGAATAGAAAGGAAGACGGTTTTTCTCTCAGCAGCTTGGCAAAGATAAAGGTATGAAATTATACGGTGTGAGTGAGAATGAGGAGAAAATCTGTACTCTCACACACTGCTGGGGCTCCTGGCTCACTCAGGCAGAGGAGTATGTGATTCTTGTTCTTGGGGTTGTGAGTTCGAGCCCCACATTTAGTGTAGAGATTACTAACAAATAAACAAACTTAAAAAAACTGTTGATAATGTAAAATGGTACAACTTTTCTGAAGGGCATTCTGGTGGCACATTATCAAGTAAATGTATGCACCTTTGAGCATCCAGTTTCACTCCTAAAGGTGTGTTTGTGTACACTCACAATTGAGAATATACAGGAATATAGTACCGCTGGAAAGCAGTGAGGCAGATCTCAGTGTGCTTATGTGGAAAAGTTTCAAGCTAGAGTACTAACTGAAACAACGAAGAACTATGTGTATGTGTATGGTTAAGAGAAATGCTTGATTTCAGCAAAACTACTCTGAAAGCATATACAAGGAATAGAAGGTTGCCTTTGTGTAGAGGGACTTATTTTGTGGTGTATCATTTTATATAGTATGTATTTTTATTACTGTGTGCCTACATTCCTCTTCTAATGAAAACTAGTTTAGTAAGAGTAGGAATAATATATGTCTATGAGCCTCCATTGCCAAAATGTTTAAAACAAATTTAGATTCCCTAGAAGGCTCTTAAATAAATTTATGATTATACATCAATTCCCATAGTATATCATATAATAATATTTTAATTGTAACATATGTTGAAATTGTTGGATTTTTTTTTTTTTTACTGTTTGACATGTTTAGAGTATTATACAATTATAACTTGGCTAATAAATACTGTCTTTGTGTTATTCTTTATTGCTGATTTCAGTTTTATATTCTTTTTCTAGCAAAAAATGGCCCCATTTACGATGTCGTTTGGAATTCTAGTTCTACTGAGTTTTGTGCTGTTTATGGTTTTATGCCTGCCAAAGCGACGATTTTCAACTTGAAATGTGATCCCGTGTTTGACTTTGGAACTGGTCCTCGTAATGCAGCCTACTATAGCCCACATGGACATATATTAGTACTAGCTGGATTTGGAAATCTGAGGGGACAAATGGAAGTGTGGGATGTTAAAAACTACAAACTCATTTCTAAACCAGTGGCCTCTGATTCTACATATTTTGCTTGGTGCCCTGATGGTGAGCATATTTTAACAGCCACGTGTGCTCCCAGGTTACGTGTTAACAATGGGTACAAGATTTGGCATTATACTGGCTCTGTCTTGCACAAGCATGATGTGCCATCAAATGCAGAATTATGGCAGGTTTCTTGGCAGCCATTTTTAGATGGAACATTTCCAGCAAAAACAATAACTTACCAAGCAGTTCCAAGTGACGTACCCAGTGAAGAACCTAAAGTGGCAACAGCTTATAGACCTCCGGCTTTAAGAAATAAACCAATCACCAATTCCAAACTAGTAAGTGAAGTTTTGCTACTTTGGTAGGAAAAGGGTGTGGAGTCCTCAAGACCTTTTTCTCATGTTCTCGTGTTACTTAGCACCTGATTAGAATATAAACTGTAGAAATCATGGAGGATCTACTGCTGAAGATGGTGAATAGCTGACATTGTTAGGTTAACAGAGTAGCCCATTTAAAACCGTTCACATTTTACATTTGTGAGAAAGATAATGGAGTATGACATACTGGCTTTGTAGAGATCGTGAGCTCAAATTCACATGCCTGTCAGGCTAGCCTGGTAATGTAAGGCTTTGGTGGCTGGGAGAGAATGGTGAAAGGGAGAGATCATGCCCTCTTTAAAGGCCATAGCAACTGCACAGCAGTAGCTAATTGTTTCCACAGGGGATTTAGGGTCGGTTTGCCAAAATGTTTGATTTTTCAAGACAAAACAAATCTGGAGGCTTGTATAAAATTTCTCAATTTTTAAAACACTTTTGGTCAAACAAAACATTTCTTTTCCTTGGGCTGTCATTTCCCATCTGTATTGTAAAGTTATGACTAAAGCATTGGTCAGATTCTGGTCTGCTTTTAAATGTTAGCATTTCAGAGCTCAGGGGAAACATTTATTAATGATCCGGTTCTCTGTGAACATGTTAAGAAATAAAGTTTTTCTGTAAGAATGAACAATAATATTATTGGTATTATAAAGGTGACCATACAGTAGGTGTAAACTGGTCCAAGTAAACGAGAATATTCAGCCACGTAATTATTAGCCACTCAGGGAAGTAGACACTTTTTCAAAGGATGAATATTCCTTTGCCTCCCTTGTACCACTCTTAACCCTCAAAAACAAAAACAGAAGAATAATCCTTCCTCCTTCACAAAAGCTAGCAGTGGTCTGTAATGACCTCATTGATATGTTCTGTTTAAACATTTTTGTTGTATCATTTACTAAAAACATAAAAACTTATTAACAAATTAAGCCCCGTTTATATTTATATGTAGATTAAAAAGGAAAGGGTATAGTAGCCTTTGCATTTGTCTTATCTCTATATTGAAATTTTCCTTAGCTAAGAGAAAAACAGAAGTAACCCCAGCATATCTGGCTTTCTAAAGAGATCTTACAAGATAGCACAGGAGGAATAAATTCTGAATCACTGTGTATTTTTATTCTCTGATCCATAAAACTCACTTGTTTTGATAGGGGGAGGAAGAGAAAGATATACTTTTGAAAGTAGTGCTAAAACTTGGTATGAACATTTAAAACCAAAATTGTTTTTACCATTTAAGGTTTCCACTAAAGTTTTGCTTTTGTATGTAACATGATGATTATGTGATTTTATCAAATCATTTTAGTTGACAAAACCACAGGCCCAATGTTTGTATCGAATTCTAGAAATGAGCTAAATGGCAAAAAAAAAAAAAAAAATACTGCTAAGAAATTACTAGAAACAAAGACATTCTAATAAATAACTTCACAAAGGAGGAGGGTTATCTATCACAAAGGAGAAAAAAAGAAGGGATGCTCTCCCTGAAGAAAAAACTTTTTTTATAAATAAAAATTCACATGTAAATTGTACTTAATTTCGTGGCTTCCAGAAACACCCTTCAGTATTGTAATATATTCATCAAAATAGTCCCGTTATAATTGACATAAATGAAAAAAACTATGTTAATACGGATGAAACTGTGTACGGTAGGCACAGTACTAATGCCAGAAAAGTTCATGATCCACAGTAGCTGTGTGGATTTTTTATTTTCTTGTCTCAAATGAAAGCCTGTCTGTGGCTATGTTCTGTTCATCATGTGCGAGAGCCATGTAACTTTTCCTTTCTTACATCATTTGTAATTGCATTGTCATTTCTCTGGAGTTCTCATGAATAGAAACTTTTTTATCCAAAGCAAGCTACTATAGAGGTGACCACTATAGAAAGAATTTTGATGTATAAAACAAATATTCAGCAAACACTGCTGTGTCCTGACTAACACTGTGTGCTGTGTAGATAAAAAAGTGAGAGACATGCCATCGACTTTATTCTACAAGTGCAGGCTCTCATGTTCAGCTGCTTCAGTGGAGCAAGTACACACACAGCGTTCATGACCCGACACAGTTCATGCAGCTGAGATGAAGCACGGCTCGGTTTCTTATTTATTTCTCTGTAATCTTAAATGTTTGACCCTGCCCATTTCCTTATAGCACTTTTAAGTACAACATGGATCTGAGAGCTAGTACTTCAGAAACACCATGGAGATCTGGTTCTTTTGATGTGCTGAGAGTGCAGAGTCCAAGAGCTGGTTACCACTTAGATAACAGCAGTTTGGAGGGAAATCACTGAGTAGATGAAGCTGATAGGAAGTTGTAGTGCTATCACGTATACTGTATGCTGCCTGAAGCAACTCCAGAGATAACGCAAACCTCTATGTGTGTATTCTTTTATTGAAATATAACTGACATGTAAAATTGTAAGATATTTAAAGCATCTATCATGGTATTTGATAATACGTATACATTGTGAAAGGATTCCTCCCATCTAGTTAATTAATGAATCTTTCACCTCGCTGGGTGGTGTGTGTATGTGGGGAGAACATTTGAGTTTCCACAAATTTCAGTTATATAATACAGTGACTCTTATCAACCATAGCCATTTTTTTTTATACTAGAACCTCCTGGATCCTGTCTTTAATTCACTCTCTTTCTGTTGTAGAAGATAGTTGATGGATGGTTATATAAATATCTCATGATGGAAATGATAGTCTGTTTTTAGTCTGACAGGTCATTTAATTTTGTGTATGCCTCTTCATTATGACAATTCTGGATTTATAAGTATGCGGTTAGTCACCCCCTTCTTACTTGGTTTATTTTCTTCTGGTCTGTTAGTATTTCAATTTGCTTTTATTTTTAATCTTCCAGTCTCTGATTTTGCATGTGAAGACCTAGCAAGTAATTCTTTGTGCAGAGAAAACAAATGAGGCAACTAGGTTTGGCAGTAGTTGGATCCCAAAAGACTCTGGAAGAAGCTACCATTAGTATCTACTTTAAGAAGAATCATGTGTCATAGCAGTACCAAGAAAAGTTACATTGTTTAAACAGAACCAAGGTGAATTTTGCCAGCTCTTGTCTAAATGAAAGACACCATATATCAGCTTAGTAGGAAGATCCTTATTAAATCCATCCTGATGGTTGGAGTGTCCCTATTACTAATAAGAGTTTTGAAATATTCTTTGCCAGTGGTCATAAAACACACCTAATAAAATAAGTTTATTCCACACTAGCAAAATTATATGATTTGTGATACATGTTTTTAAAAACACAGACTGCATTTCACAATCGTTTATTTTACATTTTCCACAGCATGAGGAGGAACCACCTCAGAATATGAAACCACAAGCAGGAAATGATAAGCCATTATCAAAAACAGCCCTTAAAAATCAAAGAAAGCATGAAGCTAAGAAAGCTGCAAAACAGGTATTTGGCGCACTAATCTTTTCAAAACAAAACAAAGGAAACCAGTTAAATTAGCTTAGTTTAAGCATCAAAGTTTAAAGATTATAGTCCTAAAGACTTGACTGGTATGTTATAAAACGTAGTTGGCATTAGATATAAATAGCCAGAATGTCTTTCTTCTGTGTGTGTGTGAATTTCTGAGTAGTTCTATAATATATAATGAGGAAGTAAGGAAACGACCTGACCTTAAAACCCGAAACCCTAATGGAATCGTGTAGTATGTTACTTGCTGTAGACCTTTCTGGTGGATCCTGTGTGAAGTGGTATAGTTTGCTCTCTGAAAGCATACATCTGTTAAGAGGGATCAGAAATGACATGATAAAAAGCCATTTTCTTCCTCAGTATTACATTACTATAGGAAATTATTCAGCTGGGAATCTAAACACCAGAAGTAGCCAAAATGGTGGAATTGTTCTAAAATAATTTGTTATATGATTTTCTAGTTGCAAAACCACACCAGTGTAACAATTCACAGATAATGATTGTGTATGGCTTATGGGGATGGTGAGATCAGCTAGGCTAGGAGTATCTGGTTTGAGAAGTCATGGTGATCACAGTTTTGAGATTCAGACAATGCAGTCTTGCTGGTAGTGCTTGAATTTTGACAACTCTAGGTCGCTTATGTGTTTTGGTAGGCAATTACTACTTTAAGATATAGAATTTCATTATACATCTATATTCTGCTAAAATCCGAACTTTACTTGGGTGGCTCAGTCGGTTAAACATCCTACTTTGGCTCAGGTCATGATCTCAAGGTTTGTGTGTTTGAGCCTCGCATCGGGTTCTGTGCTGACAGTTCAGAATTCCGATTCTGTGTCCCTCTCGCCCTTCCTCTCCCTTACTCATGCTCTGTCTCAAGAATAAATAAAACATTAAAAAAATGTTTAAATAAAATCTGAGCTTCAAAAATATCAGCGTGCTCTGTTGTAGTTAATATATTTCATCTCCAGAAATATCTTTTCTTAATATAACTTTTAAGTTCATTTATTTTGAGAGAGAGTGAGAGGGACTGAGTGTGCATGCACATGAGCATGGGATGGGAGACGGGGGCAGGAGGAACAGAGGGAGAAAGAGAATTCCAAGCAGATTCCTCACTGTTAGTGTAGAGCCCAACACAGGTTTAGAATTATTATGCTACTTTAAATTTTAGATCTAGCAAAGTATTATCTATGACAATTACATGGTAAAAACCTTTTGGGTGTCTTCCTTATACTGTAATATATTTTTTAAGCTGCATTGTATCTTTCTGCTACAGGACAGTGTGGCATATTTCATGAGACTTTCAATTCAGATCAGTGACATAAAATGTGATCTGAAAGATAGAATCACATTTTTGTTTTTGCATTTTATATACCATGGCTGCGTTGGTTGAAGTACTTTAATGTTTTGATTTTAGAAAATTGAATTTTTGAAAATATTTCTTGCAGGAAGCAAGGAATGAGAAGAGTCCAGATTTGGCACCAACTCCTGCCCCACAGAGCACACCACGAAATACTATCTCACAGTCAACTTCTGGAGACCCTGAAGTAGACAAAAAAATCAAGAACCTAAAGAAAGTAAGAGACTTAAATAAAGAACAGATGTGCTTATTGAAAGAAATACATGAAAATATATAAAGATAGGCATCTAAGAAATTTGTAGCAGCTCTGATTATTGCTTTCTCATGATGAAATACTATAATTTAGGAAGGGCACTGATTTTAATTCTATTCATAGTCATTTTATTGATTTTTGTAGCAGTAAGAAAGGAACTTTGTACAGAAATATGCTGAACTGTTTTATACTCAGTATTTCATTAGATATTTATTTAAAGATGAAGAAACAGAGGGGGAAAAAAGTTAATTAATGTGCCAAATTGCAACCAGTTTGTGGTGATGGCCCTGGTATAAAATCAGGTTTCAGGAGCCTGCCCAGGCAGCATTATGAAGTGTCTCTTTTTTTTTTTTTTTTTTTAACATTTATTTATTTTTGAGAGAGAGAGAGCAGGGGAGAAACAGGGAGACAGGGAGACACAGAATCTGAAACAGGCTCCAGGCTCCCAGCTGTCAACACAGAGCCTGATGTGGGGCTCGAACTCACAAGGATGAGATTATGACCTTAGTCACAGTCAGACGCTTAGCCGACTGAGCCACCCAGGCGCCCATGAAGTGTCTCTTAAAGCCACAGACATGGGTCAGGTACACTGAAGTGCTAGAAAAAACAGTGAAGTTGGTGATATATTTACATACATATACATGTACATGTATACATACATGTACATATATAATACCACGAATACTTGAAAGTATATAATACATAATACTTGAAAGCTTGAAAATTAGCCAAAGCCCATGTTCTTAATTAACATGTTTAATTTTACATCTAAGTTTAAAAAAGAGTCTATCTTAGCATTTTAACAAACCATCCTTGATCCAAAGGTAATAATTGATTCTCTTTATGCAGTTTTCTCATTCATGTGATTGAGTTGATACTAAAAAATTTTGCATTCTGAAATTATTCTTCCTTCTTCTTGACTCATAATATATTTGATGTTTGCAGAAACTGAAAGCAATCGAACAACTGAAAGAACAAGCAGCAGCTGGAAAACAGCTAGAAAAAAATCAGGTCATTTTTACATGTTTCATTTGTACGTGTGTGACTACCACTCTTCCCTTTTTATTATACACAATCATTTAATCAAGTAAGAGCTCATAAGTTTAAACAAAAACTATGTATTTGGTAAAATGCTTTTACACTTAAACAGCGAAGCACAGGGGAAGACATGATGTAGATCATGGTAAATGAGAGAATCACAATTTCTGGGAAGCATAGTAAGGCCATTGCTGCTAAGAATAAAGGCAGTTTATTATCATAGATAAACATAAGATTCATTTCCTTCCTAAATCTCAGTAGCACTGCCCTGTTTACTGCTTTCTCACCTTCTGAGGGAAGCCCAAAGATAGAATGGAAAATTTATTGTACCCTCAGATTTACAATAAGGCAGCATTTGTGCTTTGCCCACTTGATTCATACCAAGTAACAAATTAAAGCTTGTTATTCTATATTTTTAAATCTGTATTTACCAGTGGAGCTGTTAAAATGTCAGAAATATACTTTTTTTATAAATTTTTTCTGCTTTGCTGTTTTGGTTATAGATCCAATAATTACTTCATTTCATTTCCTACTTAATAACTTTGTTGTTTGAAACTTTTCTAGTTGGAGAAAATTCAGAAAGAGAAAACCCTTCTCCAGGAGCTGGAAGATTTGGAATTGGGTATTTAAAGATTCACAGAAAGCCAGTTGTTACCAGAAATCAGTGCAAACACATTTTCTGTTAAACCAATTGGTGTACATGAAATACCCACATGCCCACATTTAATCTTCATCTATAATTTTAACCATTTACCCAAGATTCTGCGTATGTGTAAAATTATGTAATAATGTCTATTAAATTGATTTTTACATCCTACATCCTATACCATGTCAACAATGATATAGAAAAGAAACACATGAATTTCTTTCGTAAGTCTGACAGATTGAAAGACAATGTCATTGCTCTTTTTAGTAGAAAATAGTATTTACCATGTATGTGAATAAAAACATTTTAAATTTAATCATTGTTGACTTTGTTATAAGTTGCTAAGTTAACAGATCCTTAATTAATTTACAAGACAAGTTCAGGAAATTTTTCCTTTGAATATATAATATGGCTTTTTTTTAATCCTAAAATATTCTTATATTGTCCAAACTTGAAAGAAAAGCCTTAAAAATCAGATTTTACTAAATATATTAAATTGATTATATTATCTATAGTATTTGGAATCATTTTTCTGGCTATTTCTAAAGTAAATACAGACTTTAAAAATGGAAAATAGTAAAACGTTTTATTTTGGTATTTCAAATAATAAATTTAGTGATTTAAGGATGAGGTAAATATTTTTCAAACATGAACTATGATTATTTTGGTATAGTCAAGTCTTGATTGTTTTGATTGTTTATTCATATGATGAATAAAAAAGATGTAATGATAATGCCAGACACTCACCTATCAAAACTATTTTATATTTGGTTTTAGAGTAACAATTTTTTTTCAGGTTAACATTTGAAATTACTTTTCTTTTTTTAAGTTTGATTATTTTAAGTAGTCACTACACCCGACATGGGGCCAGATTCACAACCCCCAAGATCAAGAGATTCACACTCTTCCACTGAGCCAGCCAGGCACCCCAACATTTGAAATTACTTTTCATTTACATTGATAACAGGTTTTCCAGAGGTAATATTTAAACTGATAGGTCAGAGAAATAGAAACACCTTGAGAAACCAAAACAGAGAACTGAGTTTACTGACACCCCAGAGCTTCTAATGAGATTTGGTGAAGACCTAATTCATTAAAGTTTGAGTGGTATTTTAAATGTTTTGTGTGGAGAGAGAGTGTGTGTGTGAATGTGAGTGTAAACGGACACGCAGATAATTGCTTTCAACATTAACTAATTAATTTCTGATAATAAAAACTTAAGCAGATAGATTGCTTTTACAATGTATTACCTTAAAAATTGTTTTTCTAATAAAATATTAAGTAATGCATCCTGAGACACTGTAATGTTTTTTGGCCTGGCAGTCTATTTTCAAAAACTTAATTATCCATGCATACCACAATTTACAGTAAACATTAATTATCTTTAAAATGTTTACCTCAGAGGTAGTATCATTGATTTTTGTTTTAGTCAGATGCTTTCACATTGTTCTAGGCTAACTGTTCTACCAAAACTCTTAGCCTCATTTTTTGGAATTGTCTTTATTTCTGTAGTCATTTAATCCATTTAACTTTTTTCAAGGAAATGTTTCATTTCTGAGCACACATCAGTGTAAAAGTCACTAATATGTTCTTTTTTTAATGTCTTTTTTTTTATTTTGAGAGACAGAGACAGATAACGAGCAGGGGAGGGGCAGAGAGAGAGGGAGACATAGAATCTGAAGCTGGCTTCAGGCCCTGAGTTGTCAGCAGAGAGTCTGACGTGGGGCTTGAACCCATGGACTGTGAGATCATAACATGAGCTGAAGTTGGACGCCTAAACGACTGAGCCACCCAGGCGCCCCACTAATATGTTCTTTGTCTACACATTTTGTTTGATTTTTAGTTTAAACATTGTCCTCTGGGAATAAGAGTAGGGTGATAGGGAAAAAAAAGGGTAAGGTGATAAGTGGCTGTTTGAAAATGAAATTTTAAATACATGGCTGTATTCATTATAAAGTAAAATCTATAAATCCTGATTCTCGTAAAAATCTCCCTTGTTCAGAGTATCTCAAAAATGCATTTGGCGTTTACCATAACCATCTATGAAGAGCATTATAATCTTTTTTATTAATTTTTTCAATGTTTATTTATTATTGAGACAGAGCATGAGCATGGGAGGGTCAGAGAGAGTGGGAGACACAGAATCCAAAGCAGACTCCAGGCTCTAAGCTGTCAGCACAGAGCCCAATGCAGGGCTCGAACTCACAAACCCCGAGATCATGACCTGAGTTGAAATCAGACACTCAACTGAGTGACACTCAACTGAGCCACCCAGGTGCCCTGAAGAGCATTATAATCTTGAGTGGAGGCACTTCATTTGATACAAAGGCTCTTCTTATCTTTTCATGAGTTAAGCAAGCTTCCCAGTGAGGGAAGAGAAAAAGAGCAAAACCCAACTCTTATCACTTGAGGAAAAGGAATCCTTTTCTCAGAAAAGAAATAAAAAGATAATCTGTGTCAAAACATGCAATACATGTTGCCAAAAAAGTAGTACTGTATGCTGTCAAACTATTTTTTTCCATGTGTACATTTAAAAATATGTAAGCTTACTAGGAAAAGTCTGGCGTAAACTGAGGACATAGACTATTAGAATGGAGGGTGGTCAAAAGGAATGTTAGCCTTATTTGCTATACTTAGTTTTTTATATAAAGGAGACTATGGTTTTGTATAGTTAAAAAATCATAATCAACTGAGACTAGACTTCAGAATAAGAAATTGTCTTGCAGTTCAATTTGTGACTACCATACACCTTTCATTTCTCAGATGTGGACTCAGTGTTATGGAGACTGAGTGAAATTTATGTAATCTTTGGTAGCATGACATCTCATTTCTGAGGCAGCATGAAAGGGAAGTAACTGTCTGCAGCAATGAGTGATGTTTAGGACAGTGAAAAATTTTCGAATGCAGCACCATGCAACAGAAAATGATGGTGTAGGCCACGGCTTTGCAGCTATAGCCTGTGGGCTAAATCCCATGCAGCATGGTGTAGTCTGTGCATTTTTAAAGCGCTGAAAAATCAAAAGATGATTTGGTGACATGTGAGAATTATATGAAATTCAGATTTGTGTATGTATCCTTAGAGTTTTACCGGAATACAGCCATATCTGCTTTCATGCTACAACTGCAGTTAAGTAGTCTGAATGGACTGTGTGGCTCGCAGAGTCTAAAACATTTCTTCTCTGGCCATTTCCAAAAAAGTTTGCTAACTTCCATTTTACAAGAATACAAAATAACGTGAAAATAACCATAGTGCAGTAAACAGTTACTTTGCTTCATACAGTTTCCGCTGTGTAAATTCTCAGCAGTGGAATTTCTGGGTCACATCATACTTAAAATTTTAAATGCCCTCCTATTGTCTTTTTCTTCACCAGTCTCACCTCTTTTGTTTTTTTTTAGTCAATCTCTGTTCATATTGGGCATTGCTTTCACTCTGAGACCATTGTTTTTAATTAATGAAAATATGATCAAGTTACTTGAGTATCATGAATGATTGCAAATTGGCATCTTAACACCTAATTTTTTTTTTAATAACACAATGGGCCAGATTGATTTTCATGAGGAGTGAACCTTTTAAACCTTTATTATTCATTGGGGTTTTTTGTTTGTTTGTTTTTTAATTTCTGAGAGAGAGAGACCACGTGAGCAGGGGAGAGTCAGAGAGAGAGGGAGATACAGAATCTGAAACAGGCTCCAGGCCCTGAGCTGGCTGTCAGCACAGAGCCTGATGCAGGGCTCGAACTCACGAACCATGAGATCGTGACCTGAGCCAAAGTCGGATGCTTAACTGACTGAGCCACCCAGGCAACCCTAAACCTTTATTATTCAAAAGGTTAATGAAAAGAGTTCGTGGGCCACCAATCTGCTCCAGATAAACTGTAATATTGCTTTTCTAAACTAAATACTTCCTGAATGTGTACACCCTTGGCAAGCAAAAGTTAATATGCATAAATCCAAAAGAACTTTTATTTCAGAAGGTCTGAAATGTGAAAAAAGTAGGATGCTGAGTTTTCCCAAAGTAAATTGTAAGGTAAACATTTTAATCTTGGTCCTTTAGCCATCTAGATACCTAAAAACATCCATTGACAGCCATAGTCCTGCTGAGACGGTGTGACTCCTGTGTGGCATGAATGGTCAGCCACAGGCACTGGCAACATTACCAGTCTACAGGGACAGCCTGGCCACGTTAGGGCCAGTAAGGTGAGGTGTCAGGCATGGGGACGCTGCTGCAATCCTGGGGACCTGTTTGTCCTGAAGGCTTCTTAACGCAGAGCGGACTGCCTACTCGCTGCCTACTCGAGTTAGCTGCTCACTTTGCTGTCTCACAGTGCACTCCTTCCCTCTCTATTGCTTCTCCTGGTTCCTGGAACCTCTCTGGGGCTTGAACACCTCCTATCTTTACTTCACCTTTTGCTTGGTATGTTGTGGAGATAGTAGGTAAGCCAAATAGTATTATTTCCGTTTTCTAGAGTTTATATTTTAAGTGCATTTGAAAACTCGTTTTAGCTACAACAATTCCTGGCATGGCCACTAGAGGGACCCCCAAATCAGCACTGTATGGAAATTAAAGACGTAGAAATTTAACAACATAATCTGGAAAATAGGTTCACTCGCTTAAAAGTTGCCAATCTTATAGGGTGGTTTGACAGAGAAAAAGATATTCTAGAGATGCACAGAGGGAGAAGGAAAATGGAGCAGTGATGGAAAGACATTGGAATTGGATCAGAGCCATAACACCCAAGAAACCTCTCGGTTCTTTATTTGAGCTGAGGAGGGATGGAGAGATGGTGAGCACACTGGGAAGAGGAAGCAAGTACTGTGTAACCCCGAAATAGCTGCAAAGCAAGCACTATGTGACTTGGGGATACCTTCAGAAATCTCTCAGGAATTTAGTTCCTTTTCAAAGAAAAGGGAGCTGTATTTTTAGAGTCCTGAAGGATTTAGCCAAGCAGAGCTGCATACATTTTACACACTCAAGCAAAATTACTTCTAGGCACAGTTTTGTTTCCTTTTCTATGTTCAATTGAAGCTAAACAGGTCAAATCCTAGAATTGTGACATCACCAGAATCTTTTATGATGCCCAGCCTGTTTTGTTTTTGCATCCTAACCCCACCCCAATAGACATCTGGCACCCACTTAGTGGACCTGAAGTTCCTGGCTTGTGGTTCCTCCCCTAAGCCACTAACCATATAATGGAGACAACCCACACACATTTTTTTTATTAAAATAATATGTATGGGTTTTAAACACTGGCAAAGAAAGACTTTTTCAAGGAATTGAAATAGAGTTTGGTAATATTGATATTGTTGAAGAAGTGATACGCCTTGGGCATAGAAGTAATGGGCCCCAGTGCAAAATAAAAATGTGGAGTTCCTCTTTCAAAAATAAGAATTACGAGACCATGACATCAAAGTGTTAAGCCAAGTGTAGTCCGTCCAGTTTTTTTTTTTCTTGAAGTAAAGTTCTGCCCCCAACGTGGAACGAACTCACAACCCCCAAGAGCATGTGTCTCTACCTACTGAGCCAGCCAGGTGCCCCATGTACAGGCCCTTCTAAGTACGGAGTCCTGTGAAATGGACTCGTTCATGAAACCAGGCTTGCAGAGAAGCTACTGGAATTCCAATTCCATCTGATCTGAAAAATCTCTGTTTACAGACTTCCTCCTGCTTCCCAGAGGAGGAAGGGGTAGTGTCTGACCTCTAGCAAGACTGCTATGGTATTTGGATTGACAGCTATTGAAGAAAGGAAGATTTTTTTGAAACATATTTTAGAGCAGTTTTAGGTTCACAGCAAAATTGAGCCGAAGGTACAAGGATTACCACATTTCCCCTGCCCCCACACATGCATAGCCTCCCCCACTGTTAACATCCCCTACCAGAATGGTATACTTGTTACAGTTGATGAATAGGTTGACAGGTGATCACCCAAAGTCCACAGTTGACATGGAGTTTCACTCTCGGTGGTGCACATTCTATGGGTTTGGACACATGTATAATGACATGTCTCCATCATTATAGTATCATTCAGAATTTCACTGTCCTAAAGGTCTGTGCTCTGCCTATTCATCTCTCCACTCCCACCCCTGACAATTACTGTCTCCATACTTTCGCCTTTTCCAGAATGCCATGTATTAGAATCATACAGTATGCAGCCTTTTCAGATTGGCTTCATTCCCTTAATAATATGTACTGAAGTTTCCTCCATGTCCTTCATGGCTTGATAGTGCTGAATAATATTCAGCTGTCCGGATGTACCACAGTTTATTTATCCATTCACCTACTGGAGGACGTCTTGGTTATCTCCAAGCTTTAGCAATTGTGAATAAAGTTGCTATAAACATTAGTATGCAGATTTTTGTGTGGACCTAAGTTTTATCCTAGGTCTCTTGCTATCATCTCTTCTTGGTACTGAGGTCCGGCCTTGATTATGAACTTGCTGGCCTGAACAGCTTGCCAGCGAGGGTTACTCCATCTGTCTAATGGCTTCCCAGACACTGATAGTCTATTATCTGAACTTCCATGTAATGTTTGCCTATACTTCTTTCTTTCTTTTTTTAATGTTTATTTAATATTTGTCTATTTTTTTAATGTTTTATTTATTTTGCATGCTTATGTGAGTCGGGGAAGGGCAGATAGAGAGGGAGAGAGAGAGTCCCAAGCAGGCTCTGCACCACCAGTGCCAGAGCCCAAAGCAGGGCTCAAACCAGCAAACCGTGAAATCATGACTGAGTCAAAGTCAAGAGTCAGAAGGTTAAATGACTCAGCCACCCAGGCAGCCCTGCCTATATTTCTATTGTTTAAGACCTGAGGATGGGAGTGACAGCAGTTAGAAAATCTAAGCCAGGCTTAAGGAAAGAAAGCAGATTATACGGCTCTCAGAGTTCTTGGGTTTGCAAGCAAGAGAAATGGACTCTAACTTACGGGGAAGTAAATAGTGGCAAAGTATGTAATAACACAGATTCAAGTGAAAAAACAGAATGAGGCCCTGGAGGTGAGAGGAACTCAAGTAGTTTGGGGTCTAGAACTGTCCTCAGGGTTCTTTTATCAGAATTAACCAGCTTCAGTTGCTTTTGGCTTTGGACATTGGCACACCACTGGCTGGGAAAACTTCGGGGCATCACAATTGACAAGACTGTGCACAGTGGGGTCAAGCTAGTCCCCTGAAGAGAAACTGAAGTACTTTTCCGAGAAGAAGAGTCAATGTTGGGGAGCATTTAAACAATATATTCACTGTATTAATATTACAAAGAAGCCCTCACAAGATAACTTGATGATCAATTAAATTTTGTTCAGGGTCTTTTCTTACTTACCTTTGATCTTGAAATGGATACATTTGCTCCAAATACTGTTTCTCCGTACAAACTATGTTCTCTAGCTGATGTCTTTCTTTTTTTAAGTTTATTCATTTATTTTGAGAGACACAGAGACAGTGTGGTTGGGGGAGGGCTAGGGAGAGAGGGGGAGATAGAGAATCCCAAGCAGGCTCCGTGCTGTCAGCGCAGAACCTGATGTGGGGCACAAACCCACTAAACTGAGATCATGACCTGAGCCGAAACCAAGGTTCGGATGCTTAACTAACTGAGCCACCCAGGCACCCCCTCTAGCTAATGTTTCTAAGTTCAGTTTTAGCTGGTTATATTAATTTACCTTGCATCTAATGCTTTTAATTGAGATCTCAAGAATTTGATGTATTAACCATATTTGGATACCCTTTCATAATTTGGCTACCACATGCATTTCAATGATTCCCAAATACGTATGTGCACATTCTCTCTAGTCCCGTGTTACCAGTTTTCTCCAGCATGATTTTACTTGGATATCCAGTCAAAAGTTGAAATTTAACATGCTGACAATCAAATTCTTTTACTGCTTGCCAATTTCCCCATTACCATTCATTGCCATAAAAATTCAAGTAACTTACATACTCAGAACAGTTTTCTGGGTTCTCTGAGGAACTGAAGACATAGAAGACCCCACTTTGAACTCAAGAGACCTCAAGTCTAATGTGCTAGACGTGGCTTCATGGTGGAATTCCCTGAAGAACATACAGAAATATACGGAATGCTCAGGTCCCATCCTAGACCAACTAAACCAGAAGAGCAACTGAGGGGCATCTGTGTGGCTCAATTGGTTAAGCACCTGACCCTTGATTTGGGCTCAAATCATGATCTCACAGTTTGTGAGATCCAGCCACTGCACTGACAGTGTAGAGCCTGCTTGGGATTGTCTCTCTCCCCCTCTCTCTCTGAAAATAAATAAACATAATAAGAAAGAAAGAAAAGCACTTGAGATAGAAATGTAATTCTTTTTTTTTTAATTTTTTAATGTTTTATTTATTTCTAGGAGAGAGAGAGACAGCGTGAGCAGGGCAGAGTCAGAGAGAGAGGGAGTCACAGACTCTGAAACAGGCACCAGGCTCTGAGCTGGCAGTCAGCACAGAGTCCGATGCGGGGCTCGAACCCACGAACCGCGAGATCATGACCTAAGCGAAAGTCGGACGCTTAACTGACTAAGCCACACAGGCGCCCCGAAATGTAATTCTTGAATCTTCACTGTCTCTGCATGGGCTGCTGTAACAACACAGCATAGACTGGTAAACAGCTGATATTTATTTCTCAGAGTTCTGGAGGCTGGGAAGTCCAAGATCAAGGTGCCAGCAGACTTGGTTCTTGGTGAGGACTCTCTTCTGGACTAGTGGACAGCAGCCATCTGACTGAGCGCTCACATGACCCCTTTTTTGTGTGTACTTGGGGGTCCCACTCTCATGACCAAAGCTAAACCTAGTTACCTCGCAAAGCTCCACCTTCAAATACCATTATGTTGGGGGTTAGGGCTTCCATATATAAATTTGAGAAGGAACACTGAACATTCGATCCATAATATTTACTCTCTAGACTACTCATTGGCAATCAATCACCAAATAAGTCAATATTTCCTCTGAAAAGAAATCTCTTCCTTTTTCTTGACATTTATCATTTCTTTTTTTTTTTTAATGTTTTATTTCTGAGAGAGAGAGACCAAGAGAGCAGGGGAGGGTCAGAGGGAGACACAGAATCTGAAGCAGGCTCCAGGCTCTGAGCTAGCTGTCAGCAAAGAACCCGACATGGGGCTCGAACCCACGAACTGTGAGATCATGACCTCAGCCAAAGTCGGACGCTCAACCAACTGAGCCAATCAGATGCACCCCACATTTATCATTTCTTATTCAAAAGCCCTTCCTATTTCAGAGAAACAATAATAACTATCACTACCTGAGGAACCAGGCTACAGTTTTTACACATATTGTTGCATTTGCTCTAATCCTTATTAAAACTGTAAGGAAACTCCCAGCCAAAGAGCTAGCAGAGAGGGAAATCAGGCTTCAAAAACAGTGATAACCATCACCTTTATGCTCTACTTTTTCCATCCTTTCTTTTTTCCATCCATCTTGTATAAATCCCCCAAATGATGTTCCTCAGAAACCTGAAGCACTTTTCTACTCTGCTGAAGAATCCGTAGTAGCTATGACTGCTGAATTTGCTCTCTGCTTTTCAGTGTGGCTCTCAACACATCAATCCTCAGATCTTTCCTCATACTGCTAACTGTATTAATTGTATTCTCCAAGCGAACTCCCTCGGGTCAGCTATGCTGAACTTTTTCATGGATATAGGCTACTTGTTTGTAGTAGAAGATTAAGAAAATTCATAACCTGAACTACCAACCTCTGAGAATAAAGGGAGTACATTATTAATACCAACTCATATATTACTGACTCATTGGTCCTACATGCAGATCCATTTAATGATTGCTTCCCACTCCAAGTATGGCCTGGTGGTGTCTGACTTCTTTGGTAAATGAATTCACTCCTTTCAGGTGTTGCCATTTCCCTCACTCACACCACAAGTGTTCTAATGAATGTGGCCTCTGCTCTGCTGGACACGACACCCTCTGCTGGCACATCTAGGCTACTCCACTGGACACTGGAGGGTCTGTCAATATCTGGGCACACTTAACATATCACAACCCTGATAGGCCAAAGCCCTCAAGGTGTCATAGTTTGTGTCTCTGGATAAGATGGAGAATGTCTCTCTTCTTTGCATTATATTCTTTTGTTGGAGGAAGGTTGTTGAAAGCTGTGCCTCTGGAGTTCCAATGTTGTGCCTTATTTTTAGATTCTTATACCTGTCAATTTTTTGAGTCTAGTTGAGTTGGGAAGAGGAGGCAACCTGAGTGCCAGTCACTATGCTCGGGTTGGAATCATCATTTCTCCAGAGCTCCCTGCTCTGTTGCTGACTGGGCTCTTGTTCTTTGGCCTGTTCTCTTAGAATGCACGTTTCCCAGAACCATTCATTCCGTGTTCCCCCAACTTCCACCCAGGTATATATCTGTCTGCCCACCACACCCCACACATCTGAGCTGGAAACCTTCTAGGCTTAATGAAAATCCCCACTTACCTAATTGGCATATCTTTTTTTTTTTAAGTTTTATTTTTATTTAAGTAAATCTCTATACCCAATATGGAGCTCAAACTCAAAGCCCTGAGATCAAGAGTCACATGCTCTTCTGACTGAATCAGACAGGTGCCTCTACTTTTGCCCATCTTATAGGTCCCACTTGAAATATTTTCTTACCCAATAATGATCTTCGTTAAGACCAAGAGCCCACCAAGTCTAATTATTCCTTGTGTCCTGGTTGTGCACTATGCCTGGTGGTTTACAGTAACTGTTCTATGGCAATTTTATCACTTTTGTACAGGACCCCCTCCCATTTAGACATTTGTTACTTCAATCATTTCACATACAGTTACTATGTCAGTTTTCTGAAGATAATGCTTTGATAATGCCACCAAACTTTAATTGCCCTCATTATTTATTATTTACTTTTTTGAAGTTTATTTAGTTTGAAAGAGAGAGAGAGATTGAGCAGCGGAGGAGTAGAGAGACAGGGAGAGAGAGAATCCCAAGCAGGGTTTGTGCTGTCAGCACAGAACCCAATGCAGGGCTGCATCTCATAAACAGTGAGATCATGACCTGACCTAAAACCTTACTGAGCCACCCAGTTGCCCCAAGGAAATTTCCTCCAAGTCACTGAGATTTTTTATAATAAATGAATTGAATTTTATCATATTCTATTGAAATGATCCTATGATGTATCTGCTCTAATCCATTATCACAAAGCATTCCAATAGATTTCTTTTTTTAAAAAATTTTTATGTTTTTTAAATTTATTTTTGAGAGTCAGAGACAGCATGAGCAGGGGAGGGTCAGAGAGAGAGGCAGACACAGAATCTGAAGACAGGCTCCAGGCTCTGAGCTGGCTGTCAGCACAGAGCTCGACACAGGGCTCGAACCAATGAACTGTGAGATCATGACCTGAGCCAAAGCTGGGCGCTTAACAGACCGAGCCACCCAGGCACCCCTAGATTTCTTAATCAACAAAATGTGTACTCTGAAACTGTCTCCACTTTCTCATGACATATTTCTTAACACACTAATTTAAATCTATTTCTTTTTTTTCTACTGCAAAATTTCCATTCCCATTGATAACCGATATCACTTGCAAACTCACTTCCTTTTCCCACATCACGTGCAACAGTCTTAGAATCATAATACAAACAAAATACTATGACCATCAATGTGATTACTGAAAACAGTTTATAATTTTGGTTTTACAGTTCCTTTTGTCCTAAGATATGTAAAATTCACAATGGTCACTTAAAGCCAAAGTGAGCTGAAACTGACAGCTGTGAAATGTTTTCAGGCTTTCATTTTATCTTTAAATTAAAAACATTTTTGATCATGTGCTACATTTGAGCTATTGGATGTAAGAACCTATGGACACACATTTATTGAGAACTTATTTCACTGTTTCCCAAATTCGTATTTGATGTGTCTCATAATTGAAATATCTGGGATAAATGATCCAGAATGACCTGTATTTATTAATACTGAGACTTTAAAAAATATGACCAAATTTTCCATTGCTACCTCAGCACACTACCCCAAATCATCTAAAGACCTATACTGTAATAGAGTCTTTCTAATACCAACTTTCTGAGACTCCCCTTAGCTCCCCGTGGTGTGTGTTCCCTTTTGCTGCAATACATGGTAAATGAAATTTCTCAACTTCTGGTATATTCTTGTTTTTAAATGTTCTGACAGAAGCTAAAAGACCTATCAACCAATGGCAATGGATTATATTTTGGTTCTGATTTTAGGAAAATAAATATCTATTAAGACAGAAGAAATTTGAAAACTGGATGTTTGGTATTAAGAAATTGCTTTCTTTAAAGGTGAAATAATGTCACTGTGGTCAGTTTTTTCTTTTTCTCCCAAAGACTAGATTTTTTTTTTCTAGAGATACATGCTCAAATACCTACAAATGAAATAATATGACGTTAGATATTTGCATCCCTGGGGGAAGAAGAGGTTAGAGCTATAGACAATCAAGACTGTCAGGACGTCACCAGTTAACGAGTAAGGTACTTATTCTACTCCTCTACGTGATCGAAATTTTACAAAAGCCTCTAAAAAATTAAATTCTTTTAGGAGAGTGCAATATTGTAAGATCAAGGAAAAAGCTATAGCATGGCACCCAAAGAGTGAAGCATTAACTGCTCGGAAGACTCGGGCTTTCTTTTTTCCCCCCACACCAGGGTCGAGGCTGCCAAATAGGTGCTCCTAAGTGTCTCGGGCAGATTAATGTCTGAATTAAGTGAAATTGTATGTAGAACCCACACGTGCAGGGAGCTATGCTTATCAGGCTCCTATGACATCCCACCAGCTACTTCGTTCCCTCCCTACTCATCGAACCCCATCCCAGAGTCTCCGCACACATCCAAGATGGTGGGTCATGACAGTGAACCAGGTCAGCGATGCCTCCCGGAGCGTGCGTTGGCGCCAGGCTGCGCAGGCGCATTTCTGCTTCCCTCCCCGACCTTGGCGGATCGCGCCTGCGCGGTGGGGAGCTGCTCGCAGCTCCCGCTCGGCCTTGGGCTGGCTGCAGTCTCAGTTTGAGCGCGGCCGAAGTGGCTGGCTCCATTAAGATGAGGTTTCTCCTGGTTCTCCTGGTGGCGGCGTCCGCGGTGATCCGGAGCGATGCCTCGGCCAACCTGGGCGGCGTGCCTAGCAAAAGATTAAAGATGCAGTACGCCACGGGGCCGCTGCTCAAGTTCCAGATATGGTGAGTCTGTGCGCCGGGCCCCGGCGGTGCCGCCGCCCCTCTGTCGGCCTCTGTAGCCAGGCCAGGCCCCGGCTTTGCGGCCCAGCGGGCTGAACCTCCCCTTGGCCCGGAAGAACGGCGCCAGCAGCCTTCCGCCGCTCGCCTTCTCCGAGGCCCTTCCCGGCACTGCCAGGCCGCCCGTCTTTGCTCTAAGCATAACCGCTCACTTCGCTCAGCTCTTTTTTGCCTCCTAGAATGGTGGGAGTGGGGAAGGAGGGCGAGAGAAGGTGAAATCCTGAAAGGCGAAGACGTGGGGACACTTGTCAGTACGGAGCGCCGGTTGGCGGCGTCACGCCATGGCCACCCTGGCCGCCTGCGGAGGTGGGCATGAGTTGGCGCAGCGTCGGTGGAGGAGCGCCCGCGTTTGTCGCCCGGTTCCCTTCTCCTGCCCCCTTTCTTGGGGTTCTGCCGGGCGCCCTCGCTGCCCCGCTAGACGAAGGCTATTTCGGTTCTTTGGTGCAGACCCACGAGGGATGGGCGCCTTTTCTCCAGCACCGTCCCCGGTTGACTGTTGAGTGAGGGAGTGGGGATTCTGACAGCTGGAGGGCGAGGAGAGGTCCTGGGAGGCTGATTCTCCGTTTGCAATTTCCAAAATGTCTTTGCAAAGGAGCACGTTGCTCTTCGGACAACGGTCACTCCCGCACAACTCTTATCTTTCTCCCCATTCCCCCTACAGCCGCCTCCCACGAGTTGCCTAACCCGGCATGTCTTTCTATCTTTCTATCTTAATGCATTCAGAGAGGTAGGGGGGAAAAAAAAGAAAGAAAGAAAAGAAACAAACCAAAACCCCGAACCAGAAAAAACCCGGTAGTTTTCGATGTTGTCTCTCTGTAAGTGATTTATTTTGTTGTTACCTAGTTAAGTATTAGAACCTGAGCAATAATGCAAGAAGGTAACTGGGTTCGGGGGATTGGAAGGCTAACGTAAAATTGTAGAAATTAGAATCCTGTATCACAAAGGATGATATTTTCTTCAGGATAGGATGGTTAGGTTAGTAAATTTTCAGAGTCCTGATACTTTGGGAGTATTGGTGTTGGCCATTATGCAGTTAAAATGGGCTTTTTAAAACTTTATGCATTCATGTAAGTGTATGAAAGGTTAGATTTTCTGCTTACCCAACTTTTTTTTTGCTTAATCTTTAAAGAGTGCACAAATACTTAAAATTTAAAAATTCAGTTTAAGTGACCCTTAGAGTCAGAAAGTGAGATTGTGAGACTTTATTTTTGGAGGGAAAACTGTAGCAACCTCACAGTTTCTTCTTGATTAAAAACAGCAACAAACTCCCTGAACTGTTTACTGTGTGGCCAGCATATATCATTTTTCGTAATATACTATAAATACTGTAAATGGGAATTATGGCTTGACCATTCCACCTTTTCCCATATTTTTTTTAAAATTAGAGAGTGGCAGTTATTTTTTAAATCTGTAATGATTGTTAAGGATTAAGTGTGAAACTTTGGATGAAAGTAGTTTAAAAAGGACTGCAGTTTCCAAGTTATGTAATTTTTTTCTCTTTCCTACTTTTACATCTCTTGGTTTCACTTGTGCTTTTCCAAAATACTCTTCTTTTACAGATGTTTTTGTTGGGATACCTGTCAAAATAATTTAACAAGTCCACCTTCCACTGAGGATGTTCATAGCAAAGTTTTCAAAATGAATTATGGGAAGGGCATTCAGTTCTTCTACCAAACGTTTAAAATTTTTTTTTTTTTTTAATTTCTAGGGGAGAGAGAGAGAGAGAGACATCGTGAGCAGGGGAGGGTCAGAGAGAGAGGGAGATACAGACTCTAAAATAGGCTCCAGGCTCTGAGCTGGCAGTCAGCACAGAGCCGGACGCGGGGCTCAAACCCACGAACCGCGAGATCATGACCCAAGCGAAAGTCGGACGCTTAACCGACTAAGTCACCCAGGCGCCCCAAACGTTTTAAAAGTCTTACGTACTTAAGTTAAATTTATAATGCATAGTTTTTTTCATTCTTTTTCTTTCCTTTAAGTACAAAATTGTCCTAGAAGTCTATTAAGAGTTTTCTTTTGCAGTAACCCAGGGCATGTTATGTACAGAAATCAGTTTTGTTTTTTTTTAAATCATAGATGGGAAACAATTTTAATAGCATGCCCTCCATATACAGGTAAATTTAGCTTTTGTCTGTTACTTTTTCCCCAAGAGGTTAATCTGTATATAGTAAATTGAATATTGGGTTTCTGGTTTTGGCAGAACCTCTTGGATATTCATTTGCAGGTTTGGGAAAGGAGAGGAAGAAGCTAAAACAGTTGAGGATAAATATGTGAAAATTCTTTTAATTCTCTTTGAAATCTCAATGCTATAAAAGACATTTTTTCATTAATTACCAATGTTAACAAAGGAGAGGACTGGGGAGCCTGAGTGGCTCAGTCGGTTAAGTGTCCGACTTTGGCTCAGGTAATGATCTCACGGTTCATGGGTTCAAGCCCCGCATCGGGCCCTGTGCTGTCAGCACAGAGCCTGGAGCCTGCTTTGGACTGTGTCTCCCTCTCTCTGCCCCTTCTCCACATATACTCTGTCTCGCTCTGTCTCAAAAATGAATAAATGTTAAAAAATATTTTAATAAAGAACACAAAGGAGAAGACTGTTTTTACCTTACTTTCAATTGCTTTTGTCCTTTATTATTTTATACTCATTATGAGTACTCTTTCTTTAACTGTAGCTCAATGTATCGTCCGTTAATTGTACCACTTTTATAATTGCTAAAGAACAAAACAGCAGCACAGCACGTAAATGAAATTAAAGGGAGAGAGATCAAGTGTGCAGAAGAGCTTAGAACAAACTTTACTATTCTGCATTCATGCATTTTTGCAATAAATACTCATTCAATACTTGTTTGTGGCAGGGGCTAAAGATACCAAGGTGAACAATATAGGTATGGTCCCCTCATGAAACTTCACAGAAATACACAGTGTTACTTTCCATACCTGAGTCTTCAGTTTATGTCAGTTAATGGAACAACAGAATTAGATAAGGTTGATGACAACTGACTTCTTATTTGGGAGGAAAACTTATCTTATTTGGATGTTTAAACGTTGAACATAAAAGAAAGTTCTGTAATCAGAGCTTAAAATAAAGTTCCCTTGTAACATTTTCCTTTCTTGTGATTTTTATGAATAAATGCATTCTGTGTGTGAATGTATTCTGACAGGTACCGTCTGGCATGATGTTTTTGTATGCATGCTTCATTTTTTCCGTGTTTGAGATTTATCATGTAGTCAGACCTACAGCATTTAATCAGTTGTAATTTAAAGAGCTTACTGGCTACAACTCTTTACAGTTAATACTTGAGTATTTGACAACTGATTCACTAAGAATAGTAAATAAAGATTTCAAAATGTAAGAGTACAGCAGAATTTTCCAATTTTTGTTAATTTAAGAATCCACTGCTATAATTTTAGGACAAGCAACACAAAGTATTTTTTAGAGGTAAATGAAACATCTACTACAAGAACAGATTGTTATTTAAATTTACACCAACTCAGCCTTTGCTTTCGTGGTACGGAGGCAAGAAAACAGACCCAAGGCTGATTTGGATGTTGGTACTTAACTGAGATTAGTAAAAGGCTGAATTGAAGAAATTGGAGACATTGTGAGTCCTAAAGATGGTGAGTTACTGTGGACTTAATATTTGCATATTCAACAAATATTTGAGCACCTACTCTGCAGGCACTTTGCTTGTTGTTGGTTGAGTTTTCTCATAGACATAGGCAAGAATGGAAGACAGTCATTAACCCAAGGACAACACATACAGTTCTAATTGTGTTAACTGCTGTAAAGGTATAGTGTGAGAGAGAACTGGTCAGAGGATCAGGGAAGGTTTCATGAGGAAACGTACTTTGAACTGCGATCTAAAGGGTAAGATTTATTGCCAGGGAGCTTTCAAAGCAATGGGAATCGCAGGTTCACTGGCCTTCTAGTAAAGAGAACGTAATTGCTTGAAGCCAAGGCTCCTGACCTCAAAGACCAAAGACAAGGTGACAATCCCTGGAAGGCCTGGCAGGCCATGTTAAGAAAAGATCAGCTAGCATTATTGTGGACAAGACATTACAGGGGACAAAGAATAGATATGGGGAAACCATTTAAGGGGACTGTTGGGTGTTGCCTAGGTGAGAGATGATAGAGCTTGGGATACAGTCGTGGTGGTAGAAGTATTTATTTAGGAGATAAATTTTGCAGTTATTGATGACGGGTTACATTTGGGGGGAGAGGGGGAGAGGTGTCAAAGATGGCTCCTGACTTCTTGAGTGGTGCTGTGCCATTCACTAGAGTGATAACCAAAGGAGACAAATTTTATGGATTTGTGAGTGTGTGTGTGTGTGTGTGTGTGTGTGTGTGTGTGTGTGTGAGAGAGAGAGAGAGAGAGAGAGAGAGAGAAGGAAAGGAAAGACTCCGGAATTTTTGAAATACAATAATGGAAATATCCTACAAAGAAATTTCATCTCCCCAAAATAGGCATAGTAACTGCAGCTGAAAACTTAGTTAGCAGTTAACTGTATTTCACCAAACCTAAGACGTGATGGATTATAAGGTACACAATATTTTACGTACCGCCCAGAAGGAAAAAAAATACTGCCATTTAAACTGACACAGTAATGATTGTAAGATAAATCCTGATTTTTAAAAAGATGCTAAGTAGGAGAAGTGTACTTCTTGGAATCAATGAAATAAACGAGTAAGTGGATCCAGCTGGTACTAAAGGAGTGTGATTAGAGAAAAATAAAATGCTGGCTGCTACACATACCACTGTAGTAGATTTTTAAAGTTTCCTGTAATTATGTAGTACTTAGTCACCATTTTGTTTTTGTTTTACTATTTAAACAACAACTGCAGTATCTAACTGAATAATGTGCACAAAATAGTTGTTTCTATTTGATAATGAGCAAAGTCGGGATCACCTGGCTGACTCAGTCAGTAGAGCATGTGACTCTTGATCTCAGGGTTGTGAGTTCAAACTCCACATTGGATGTGGAACCTATTTTAAAAAAGGAAAAAAAGAAAGTAATAAAGTACTTCAGTCCGGAGCTTTTAGAAGTAGGTAAAATATGAATGGTTTTAAAGGTTTTATCTCCTCTTACAGAAAATTGAAACATGTTTCCTCACCATTTGCCATTAAGCACGTGGTAGAAATCAAATTGAATGTATCATTTGGAAATACCAAGATAACTTTATAAATTCTGAATAGTATAGTTACTGGGAAACTGAATTTATTGGACTAATGCTTCGGAGGCCCAAGTTCTTATTTGATCTGCCTCTTGTCTTCTGAATGACTTTCTGGAAATTACTGAATCTCTTTAGCGCTCAATTTGTTGATCTGTCAGGAGGATATTGGTTGCATTCTAGTAACCTTTAATATTCTGTTACTTTGTTTTACATGTTAGGAAGCTTCTAGGCGAAAAATCAAAACATCCATATGAGTTTCATTTCTTTCGTTGTCACTGAAGAATATAGTTGGAGCTTCCTGGTTCATTTGATTGTCACCTTTTCTGCTTTCCAAAAAGGGAAATCAAATCATGTTTTCACATGTCTTATCTTGATTGGGGTGCAGCTTGGGATTTGGTGAGGAAGAAATTGTGCCATGTCGGTTTTGCAAGAACTGCTGATAATCAAGTCCTTGTTTTTTAACACCTTTTTTTTTCATGCCACGTGTTTTCCCCTTTTGTCCAATATTTAGGAAGATAAGAATTCGTTTTTGACAGCAGTGTTTGAAAACCTGGAGTCTGGTGGGAGAGACAGACATATTAAACAGTATTACAGTAGAGCATTGTGTTCAGTGTTCTAAAAGAGGTCGTAATAGAGGGCTTTAAAAACCTAATGGGAAGGATTATCTATTAAGGGGGAGTTGGCTTTGAGAAGAGGATATGAAATCTAGAAGGGGATGGGGAAGCCACCAGGGGATGTAGGGAAAGAGCGTTCTAGAAGTAAGGAAGATCATATGTAAATGGAGTCTGACTCAGCACAAAGCGGGGAGAAGGGACAGGAAATAAAGGAGTCAGTTAATCAATTAAAAACCCTTGGTACAGTGTAAATGCTACTATGTATCAAATTTTATTATTGTAATATATTATTTTTCTTGTCTTTAATGCTGTGATGAGAACTTTGGTAAATAAACCTTTGAAAATCTTTAAGACTTTGATCTTTTACAAAATGAAATTAACTTTCTGGCTATAAACATAATACATGTTTCTTGTAAAAATAATAAAAAAAAGAAGTGTAGGGGAGGAAGAATTTTTCCTTTACCCTTCTGGGTTCTTTTGGCTGGTTTCTTAATCAAAATGACACAAAAGACGAACAAGAGAAAAACATTTAATTACATACCTATGAGAGCCCTATAAAAAAAATATGAGATGCAAGAACAAGGTGGGCAGTTGAGACTTATCCAGCAGTATCCTGAACGAAGCCTGGGGCTTCAGAGGGGAGGAGGGACACGGGACGATAAGAAAAGCAGGTGTTCGGTAATTAGATGTTTGCCCTGCCGCACAGGTCTTCCAAGTAAAAGTCACCTCTGATAATAGCTCTCTGTCTGGGCCAGGCTCCTTCTCTGAATTCTTTTAGGTAGTTAAGGGAGCAGTAAGTTGGGGTTTTGTTTTTTTGTTCTGTTTTTGCTTTTGGTTCTGGTTTTGGTTTTTGAGTTTGCTAGGTCTAGATTGCCTTCAGCTCAAAATAAGCCTCCCGCCAAAGTGTCCTATTTTGGGGTCACATATTTTGCTTTTCCCTCAGAAGTACACATAAGAAAGCAAAAAAGCTTTGTCGCTCTATATTCACATTTGAAGAAGCTCTTTCAAGACAACTCTGTACATGTACTATGTTATGTAATTCTACAAAAAATGAGTTCATAGTTGTATGCTTTTTTTTTTTAATATGCCTTCCGCTTCATCACTTATCATTCGCTGTCAGTAAATAGGGAGGTGCAGCAACAGACACAGCATTACATAACATGAGTGTTCTTTAAGCAGTGCCTACTGGTTAGCATTTAGATGGATCCCAGTGTTGCACAAAATTACTTTGCTAAGATGAATATCCTTGAATATATTGTGTACTAGTCCAATAATTTCTATAAACTAAATCCACGGAAATAAAGTATTATGATTATATTAAAGGGTATCACATTTAAATTTTGACATAGTTAAAGTAGCTAATACTCCTACTAGAAGATCTTGAAGTAGCGGGTTGGATATTTTTTAAAACTTATTTTCAGGTTAGTTAGCATACAGTGTAATTTTGACTTAAGGAGTAGAAACCAGTGGTTCATCTCTTAGATATGACACTCAGTGCTCATCTTGAAAAGTGCCCTCCTTAATGCCCATCACCCATTTAAGCCACCCCGCAGTCCCCGCATTCCAGCAGGTAGGTTGGGTTTTTTAAAAATTTCTAGTTTGTTGCACTTTTTAAAAAAGGTTTATTTCTTTTTGAGAGAGAGAAAGAGAAAGACAGTGCAAGTGGGAGAGGGACAGAGAGAGACAGACAAAGACAGAATCTGAAGCAGGCTCCGGGCTCTGAGCTGTCAGCATAGAGTCCATTGCAGGGCTCAAACCTATGAGAACTATGAGATCATGATCTGACCTGATGCTTAACTGACTGAACCACTCTGGTGCTCCTAATTTATTGCACTTTAATCAGAGAATAAGACATTTGCTCTTTCTACTTACTTGGCATTCTTTGTGACCTAACCTGGTCATTTGTTGCAAATGTTCTTGGGCTATCAGGGTTTTTTTCCTATTGAAAGTGAAACTTGATGTAGCTGTGAAGTCTATTAATGTTAATATTCAGATCTTCTGTAATTTTCATTGATTATTTATCTTACATCATTTAGTTTTCTATCCATTATTTTTTTAGGACCTCAAAATAGTTTTTCATTCTGCTTTTGGTTTTGATATTTCTTGTAGTGCTTCCTTACCTCTTAGCATCCTTCTGCTTCTTGCAGAAGAATATTTTTGGGTATAGGCTCTTATTTTGAATCTTTTCTATTTGCTATTTCTGCTTTTTTGTTTTATGACAGTTTCCTCACAGTTCCTTAGGTGTTTTTTGTTTGTTTCTTCTGTTTTTTCTCCTCCCTGTTTCTCAAGAAAAGAGAAACAGCTTCAGATATTATTAGTTGATGAAGTGTATCCTCTCCAGTAGACTGTTAACGAGTTCACTCTCTCTTTATTAGAATGTTGACGGCCAAGAAAGGCATAATTTTTGTCCATTTTGCTTTCTTTTGTTCTAGATTCTATCTCTTACTATCTGTCATCAGTTAACACTGATGACATAACTGCCCCTCTTCCCCCTCCCCGCCTTTATATTCCTAACTGGAATATAGATTGATGTCACCTAATAGTGTTCATTTCTGGTAGGTTTTTACCCAGAGCAGCCTCTGTTCCAGCTTGGTAGCTGTTGGGCATAGAATGTAATACATGTAAAATAAAACTTCAGTTTTGAACGTTCCCTTGTCAGTAATGCTCTTGGTCTGGCCTCCCTGCCTCTACTGGTGGGTCTGTAACCTCCCAGAATTCATGTCACTGCTGCTCGTCCTCTGTCTGCTGCTCCAGTGCCCAACACATCCTTCTTATCACAGCTTAGTGTCCGGTCGGTGGTTTTCTTTCTAATATTCCTGGCTTTGTTTTAAATTAGTTTATTCTAATGTCATGTGAAATCAGTCTACAACCAACAGGTAAATGTACAGCCACCCAGAGACTTCTTTAGTCTGACCATTGAACCAGCACAGAACATGATATATTTTTTTGTCAATCTCACTAGCAACCAATAAAAATGAACTGAGGGTGTATTTTGTGGTGTGTGAATCATACCTCTAACTTTAAAAAAGTATTGAAAAGAATAAAAGCTTGACATCATATAAAAAGTATGTTAAGATGAGACAAGGAATTTCTACAAAATTCAGGTGTTACTATTTATTGAATGCTTTAGTGAAGTCATTTTTATTGAGTGACTACCTACTTTATAAATCTGTTTATAAAAGTGTTTTCCAGAGTAAACAGATTGAATTCCTTTCCCAGGAAGAGCTGAGGAACTAAGCAGTTTATAAATTTTTGGTGGGGTAGCCTGCAGCAGAAGAATTCCTGAAATGTTATGCCATAGGTATAGAGAAATTAGAAGCTAGTGACCTCAACAATAAGACAAAAGAAGGAAGAGAATAGAAAAAGATTATTAAGCACATTTTAGGTTTGTCAAATCTTTGGAGTAAACTCAGTAAAGAAGCCAGGAATCTTAGAAGCCAGACTAGGCATATTTTGTTTATGTGTTTCTATTGTGGTGGCCACTGTTGTGTTCTAAGAGTAAGGTAAGCTGGAAGGGAAATCCCTTCATTTCATACAATTCTAATCCTTGATCTCATAAGCTGTTACCACTTTCATGCTGCTTTTGCAGCTTCTTAAAAAACTGAGCAAGTTCTGGGCCACATTTTTGATTCTCGGAGTGTACGAGCACTCTTGTTTGCAGTTTTTAAAAACATTTATCACTTCAGTTTTTCACTCCCTGAATACCTTGTTTCTTGTGTAGTTCATAGAACAGCTTGCAGATTTCATTCCTTAAAGCACTTAGAGCAGTGATGCACCAGACACATGTCTATTATTATAGCACTTCATCTCCTAAGTAGAATAAGGAGAAATAAATATTATATACATCTAAAGACACAGCTTTCAATGATCAGTGAGCTGTTGGACTGAGCAATGCTGTAGACAATTAGGACAGTATTTACAAAATATCTTCCTGATTTCATTGGTGTGTTGTAGGAGAAATATTAGTTGAAATTCTTGGGATGCAAGTAGCAGAAACCTTTTTGAATTGCTTTGAACAATAAGTTTGGAAATGCATTTTAAAATTATTAAAATAATAGTCCTCAAACCTAAAGACAGGGAGCCAGCAGGGCCTCAAGACAGGCAAAATGGAAAACTGGAAAGTCTGAGATGTCCTTCACTCTTCCTTGGTTCACATGTACTTTTTTTTTCCTCAATAAAAGGTACTTCATTTTTCTCTGGTTCTCTGAAGATTGACTTATCAGTCATTTTGAAAGAGTAAATGTGTTAAATGTTCACCTTTGTGGAGACAGTCACTTTTTAAAATCCCATTTCTTTGCTTTTAGTCAGGGAATGCAAGGCTTCCTGTGACAGCTTTACATTTTTCTGGACTGCCAACAATGGCCAGGGGTTGGTTTCATTATGTAAACAGGATCCAGTCCTATGTGTGGGTGAGAGGACTGTTGGAGAGGAGGTGATCTTTTTTAAATTTAATGGTTATTTATTTTTGAGAGAGAGGAAGAGACAGCACAGAGGGGCAGAAAGCAAGGGAGACACAGAATCAGAAGCAGGCTCTAGGCTTTGGGCTGTCACTACAGAGCCCAATGTGGGGCTCAAACTCAAAAGCCATGAGATCATGACCTGAGCCAAAGTCGGACACCCAACCGACTGAGCTACCCAGGTGCCCCAAGGAGGTTATTGTAAATAAAAGAGAATGGTTTATTCAAGAGATGCTAAAAATAGAAAGAAATCGGAAGTATTTATCTCATAAATATCTGAGATTTTGCTATTTCATTTAAAAAATATTTTTAAAGTTCATTTAATTCTGAGAGAGAGTGCATGCAGAGCGAGCAGAGGAGGGCCAGAGAGAGAACGAGAGAGCAAGAATCCCAAGCAGTGCAGAGCCTGACATGAGGCTCGAATCCACAAACCGTGGGATCATGACCTGAGCTGAAATTGAGAGATAGGCTCAGCTTTACATAAGCACACATTTGACTACAACTAGGGACAGACATAATAGAGAAAGGGGAAAAGTGGGGTGGTTGCCATCGTGAGTCTGGACACTGTAAACATGATAGACTTCGTAAAGTACAGAATCTATTTGAAGTAGCACAGACAAGGCATTTTTCTTTATTTCCTAAATATCCTTTCTGTTCATTACATGTAGATCATCTCATTTGTATGGAATTTTTTTTTTAGAAAAGTACTGTGAAAAAAATATTTCAAATTGAGTAATTGCAAAAGTTGACTCCATATAAAGATATTTCTACATTACTAGGGATTTTCAAAGTGATTAAGAATTAACGTTAAGATTTCAAAGTTTTTAAATTTTTTTTTTTAATGTTATTATTCTAAGAGAGAGAGAGAGAGACAGCGTGAGCAGGGGAGGGTCAGAGAGAGAGGGAGTCACAGACTGAAATAGGCTCCAGGCTCTGAGCTGACAGTCAGCACAGAGCCTGACGCGGGGCCCGAACCCACGAACCGCGAGATCATGATCCAAGTGAAAGTCAGACGCTTAACTGACTAAGCCACCCAGGCGCCCCAAGATTTCAAAGTTTATAAGTCTACTTGTTATGGACCTTCGGTCATGGGGTTAGGAGGAAGAGACATTGGCTGCAGCATATTTTTAGCATGTTCACATATTTATGTGTTGGAGGTATAGTGGAAGTCATAGTTTTACTCACAGATGCAGAAGGAATGGAATACGTTGAAAGAGCTAGATGCGGTAGTAGAAGTGGAATGAGTACTGGCTCCTTACCATGTATGCCTTTAGTTTAACATTTTGCCCACCTTAATAAACACTAGTTATATTCTGTTTTGGGAAACATCTGTCAGCAGTAGAGATTGCTATTTCAAAACAGAAAAATTCTTTGGGAGGGGGGAAACAATTATATAGGAAAAAGTTTCCTTGGTTTTTCTTCACAATTTTGTATGTAAATATAAGGAGGAAAGTTTACTTTGATGTAAGGAAACTCATCTAAAAATATGTTGTGTCAGTTTTGTAAACTTCATTTTTCAGAAATAAAATAGGTATGGGGTTTTTTTGTTGTTGAGGTATAATTGACCTAATGTGTTAGTTTCAGTTGTATAACATAAAGATTCCTTATTTGTATGTATTGCAAAAGGATTACCACAGTAAGTCTAGTTAAAGCAATCACCCTATGTAGTTATAAGTTTTTTTCTTGTGATGAGAACTTTTACGATCCATTCTCCTAGCCACTTTCAAATACGCCATACACTATTACCAACTATAGTCACTATGCTGTACGTTACATCCTCATGACTTATGCATTTTATAACTGGAAATTTGAAGAAAGGTACAGTTTTAAAGTCCATTTTAGGTTTCAAGAATATGGGCTGGTTGTATTTGGCTTTTGATCTGAAGGTCTGAGACTATACCAAAGACTTGGGACTCGAAGAACCAAGGATAGAATTAGGCTTCTGAGCATGTAGGCAGAAAAGTAGGTGAGGAGGAATCTGACCAGAAGTGTTGCCTGGACATAAACACACCTCTCTACCTGGGCCCCTGTGGGCTTCCCGTGGCAAAGGAATGGAACTCCAGAGCAAATATGAGGAACTCCTTGGCGCCCACAGGGTTTTAGTTCTCTCAGAGGGAGAATCTATAGGTTTTCATCGTGGAAGAACTTCAGAGATCTCTGCCACCAGGAGTTTGACTGTATGGGTATTTGCTTATAGCATTGTCACCAAAGGGAATTATTTGCTGGACTTAGGGAAAGATAGCTCTTGCATCATCTCTTCTATTGAGGTCTAGTGGAAGGGGCTAGGATCTCAAATCACAAAGTCTGTGTTCTAGCCTCTCAGCCCTGAGTAAGAGCAGGGACCATATCTGTCACTCGTCACTACATACCAGTGCCTACGATAGTGCTTGACATATAGTAGGCATTCAGTAAGTATTTGAGTGAATTAATAGTATATGGATGTATAACTGTAGAAAAGTTACTTCATCTCTCTGAGCTTCATATTTTCCCCTTGGTCTATAAAAAAAGAAGTTTGATCTCAGTTAACTTTGTCTCTTGCTCTCAGAATGTTTCATTAAAAGTTAGAGAATATCATTTTAGATAATTGGCTCCATTGTAAACACTGCTGCAAACCTGAGAGCATTGAAATCGGGGCATATCTTGGTTTCGAGGTAGTTAGGCATATAGGTGAGCTAGATTATTTTTGTAATTTCCTCAAAACAAAAACACCATTAAAGATTTCTTTTTTTTTCTTTTTAAAGTTTATTATTTTTGAGAGAGAGCGAGAGAGAGCATGAGCAGGGGAGGGGCAGAGAGAGAGAGGGAGACCCAGAACTAAAAGCAGACTCCAGGCTCTAAGCTGTCAGCACAGAGCCGAATGCGGGTCTTGAACTCACAAACTGTGAGATCATGACCTAAGCTGAAGTCATAGGCTCGACTGACTGAGCCACCCAGGCGCCCCTAAAAATTTCTTATAGAGAAAGCAGTTGTGACTAAGTACTACTATTTGGTGAATCTAACAACAGTAATTATAAAATATTAGATAAGGTAATTGTTTAGTAAACAAAGTATGTGGAGATTCCTAAATTCTTTTAAGTATAGCTGTAGAAATGTGTCTCCCTTTGCAAAAATTTCATACTTCTTAGGGACTTAATCTTTTGTGAAATTTTTATTCTGAATATATAAGAAGTATTAATTGTAAACAGGTGAATTTGTTCCCCCCTCCCCCCTCCTCCCCCCCCCCGAAAAAAGAGTTTTCTTAAATTGAGATCTAATGTTTGTACTGTTAATGCCCGATGCCTGTGGTGGTGGTGGTTGGTATGTTTTTACTTGATGATAGTGTGATTGCCAAACCTGGCACCTTACATTTTACTATCACTTAATTACTGATTCTGCTTCCTCTGTACTTTCATTGCTTTATATTTATGTGTTTCTTAACTAAGAATTTAATGTACTTAAATGCTTAACAATCCTGAGTTTGTAAGCTCTTTTGTTGATTTGGTGGTACCACCTCCTTTTTTTCTCTCAGCTTTATTGAACTATGCTTGACAAGTAGAAATTATGTATATTTAAGGTGATAATTTCATACACATGTATGTAATGATTACCGCAGTAAGGTTAGTTAACACATCCATCACTTCATATAATTACCTTCTTTATTAGATAACATTTAATATCTATTCCCTTAGCAACTTTCAAGTATACAATACAGTCTTATTAACTATAGTCACGTTGCTGTAAATTAGATCCCTAGAATTTATTTGTTTTACAATTGGAAGTTTGTATCCTTCGACCAGCTTCTCCACATTTTGCCCGTTCCATAGCCCCTGACAACCTCCAGTCTCCGTGGCTAAGCCTGGCTTTTTTAGATTCCATGTAATACGAGATTATACAATTTGTGTTTCTCTTTCTGACTTCACTAAGTATAATGCCCTCAGGTTTCATCCATGTTGTTGTGAATGGTAGAATTTTTTTTTTTTGCTGAATATATTCCCTTGTATATTTATACCACATTTTAAAAAAATTTTTTATGTGTTTATTTTATTTTGAGAGACAAAGACAGAATGAGTGGGGAAGGGGCAGAGAGAGAGGGAGACACAGAATCTGAAATAGGCTCCGGGCTCTGTGCTCACGGCTCTGTGCTGTGAGCACAGAGCCCAATGCAGGGCTCGAATCCACAAACCGCGAGATCATGACCTGAGCCGAAGTCGGATGCTTAACCGACTGAGCCACCCAGGCACCTTATACCACATTTTCTTATCCATTCATCTGTTGGTGGACACTTAAGTTGTTCCCATATCTTGACTATTTTTTTAAAAGTTTATTCTGTGAGAGAGGAGAGAGAGGGAGAAAGAGAGAGAGGAAGTGCACATAATGTGGAGGAAGAAGAGAAAGAGAAAGAGAATACCAAGCAGGCTCTGCACTGTCATGCACTGGCATGGGGCTCAATCTCACTCATGAACTGTGAGATCATGACGCAGGCCAAAATCAAGAGTCAGATGCTTAACCAACTGAGCCACCCAGGCCCCCATGTCTTGACTACTGTAAGTAATGCTAAAATGAAGATGGATGCAGATACCTCTTAAAGATAGTAATATCTTCAGATATCTGCCTAGAAGGGGAATTGCTAGATCATATGGTGGTGTTGGGTTTAATTTTTTGAAGAACTTCCATACTGTTTTCCAGAGGGGCTGCACCATTTACAGTCCTGTCAACATTGCACAAGGATTCCCGTTTGTCCACATCCTTGCCAACAGTATTATCTTTTATCTTTTTGAGAATAGGTGTCCTAACAGGTGGGAGGTTGTAGCTCCTTGTGATTTTGTTTTTTTTGTTTTTTGATGATTTTTTTTTTTACAAATAGTTTATTGTCAAATTAGTTTCCACATAACACCCAGTGCTCATCCCCACAAGTGTCCTCCTCCATGCCTATCCCCCCTACCCCCCCCCATCCATCAGTCCTCAGTTTTTGTCAGCATTCAAGAGTCTCTCATGGTTTGCCTCTCTCCCTTTCCCCCACCATTTCCCCCTTCTTCTTCCCCTTGTTCCTCAGTTAAGTTCCTCCTAATCTTCCTGTACGTGCACACATATGATATTTGTCCTTCTCTGCCTGACTTATTTCGCTCAGCATAACACCCTCAAGGTCCATCCATGTTGCTACACATGGCCAGATTTCATTGTTTCTCATTGCCGTGTAGTATTCCATGGTATAGATAAACCACATCTTCTTGATCCATTCATCTGTTGATGGACACTTAGGCTCTTTCCATGTTTTAGCTATTGTGGAGAGTGCTGCTATGAACATTGGGGTACATGTGCTCCTATGCATCAGCATTTCTGTATCCCTTGGGTAAATTCCTAGCAGTGCTATTGCTGGGTCATAGGGGAGTTCTATTGTTAGTTTCCTTAGGAACCTCCACACTGTTTTCCAGAGGGGCTGTACCAGTTTACATTCCCACCAACAGTGTAGGAGGGTGCCCGTTTCTCTACATCCTCGCCAGCATCTAGAGTTCTCTGATTTGCTCATTTTAGCCACTCTGACTGGCGTGAGGTGGTATCTCAGTGTGGTTTTGATTTGTATTTCCCTGATGAGGAGGGATGCTGAGCATCGTTTCATGTGTCTGTTGGCCATCTGGATGTCCTCTTTGGAGAAGTGTCTGTTCATATCTTCTGCCTATGTCTTCACTGGATTATTTGTTTTTCAGGTGTGGAGTTTGGTGAGTTCCTTATAGATTCTGGATATTAACCCTTTATCTGATATGTCATTTGCAACTATCTTTTCCTATTCTGTTGGTTGCCTATTAGTTCTGTGGGTTGTTTCCTTTGCTGTGCGCTCCTTGTGATTTTGATTTGCATTTACCTGTTGATTAGTGATGTGGAACACTCTTATGTATCTGTTAGCCATTAAAAAATGTTGGTTTTTTTTTTAGTTTTTAGAGAGAGAGAGGGTACACTTAGGGGAGGGGCAGAGAAGAGAGGAGAGAGAGAATACCAAGCCCTTTCATGGGGCTCCATCTCATAAACTGAAATCATGACCTGAGCTGAAAAAGCGTCCAGTGCTTAACTGACTGAGCTAGTCAGGTGCCCCTCTGTTCGCCATTTTTATGTTGTCCTTGGTTGCCTATTTGTAATTGGATTATTGACTTTTAGCTTTTGAGTTATATGAGTTCCTTATGTATTTTGAATATTCACCTCCTTTTTCAGATATCCGATTTCCAAGTATTTGCTCTCATTCTGTAGGTTGTTTATTTTGTTGATAGTTTCCTTTGCTGTGCAGAAGCTTTTTAGTTTGATGTAGTCCCACTTGTTTATTTTTTGCTTTTGATACCTTTGCTTTTAGGATCAAATCCAGAAAATCATGCCAAGATCAATGTCAAGGTGCTTACCCACTATGTTTTCTTCAAAGAGGTTTTTGGTTTCAGGTCTTAAATCCATTGTGAGTTGATTTTCGTGTAGGAGAGAAGATAGTGGTTTCATTCTTTTCATGTTGCTGACAGTTTTCCCAGCACCATTTGTTGAAGGAACATCCTTTGGTCAGCATGGGCTCCTTTGTTGTAAATTAAGTGACCATATTTGTGTGGGTTTATTTCCGGGCTCTTGATTGTGTTCCATTGATCTGTGTGTCTGTTTTTGTGCTACTACTATACAATTTTGATTACTATAGTTTTGTAATACAGTTTGAAATAAGGAAACTTGGTGCTTCCAGCTTTGTTCTTTCTTTTCTAGATTGCTGTGGTTATTTGTTTTTTTGATTTTTGTTTTGTTCTGCTTTGTTTGTGATTCCATACAAATTTTAGGATTGTTCTATTTCTGGAATTTTTATACAGATTGCATTGAATCTGTAGATTGCTTTTGGTAGTAAGGACGTTTTAACAATATAAATTCTGATCCGTGAACATGAGATGTCTTTTCATTTATTTGTGTCTTCAGTTTTTTTCATCAGTGTCTTAAAGTTTTCCTCTCCCCCGTATATGCACTCTGGTGGTCTTTTTCCCTTTTCTTACTGGGAAAGTCTGTCCTATATCCACAGTGTAGTGTTCAGAAATTTTAATGGCAATATTGGATGTTGTTGACTTAGTTGCTAGAGTAATGATATGGATTGCTGTCATATTGCTGAAAATTATCTTCCCAATCTTTGTTTTCCTTTATAAAGTTAGAAGTAAATTTAGAGTAAGAAGGGATTTAAGAGTTCTTTAAGTTAGTTTTATTGTAATCGAGCAGGCGTGTTTGCCCATTTAGGGGCAGAATAGGAATGAGAACCAAATGTCTCATGCCTTGGTGTTTTGTAAGCTTTCTGTGCCCCATTTGTACAGGTCTCTATTTCAGATGTATAAGAGTTGTTTTCAGGGGCACCTGGGTGGCTTAGTCGGTTAAGCGTCCGACTTTCGCTTAGGTCATGATCTCGCGGTTTGTGGGTTCGAGCCCCGCGTCGGGCTCTGTGCTGACTGCCAGCTCAGAGCCTGAGCCTGTTTCAGTCTGTGACTCCCTCTCTCTCTGACCCTCCCCTGCTCACGCTGTCTCTCTCTCTCTCTCTCCTAGAAATGAATAAAACATTAAAAAAAAAAAAAAAAAAAGAGTTGTTTTCGTTTTAGTGTTTATGCTTATTGATAGCCCCCCAAAAAGCAAAGTGATTTGAGAGCTCAATATATGCTGACATATGTGAATAGATACCTGCTACTGCCCAACAATAACCCCAATCTATAACTTTTAAGGTTCTAATAGATGAATATACATGGGGGAAGGTAACTTAAATATGTGAAATTTGTGAAAAAAACCTCCATGTTGCCATCATCCAACATCAATCATTATTCCTTTGTCACTGTTCGTTAGAAACACTTTTAATCTTGGCAATTTTTAGACTTTGTCTAAATGGAAAATAAGTGTAGGCGTATTCTGAAGCACTTAACAGAAGCACTTTTATTTTTCTGCAGTGTTTCCTGAGGTTATAGGCGGGTGTTTGAGGAGTACATGCGGGTTATAAGCCAGCGGTACCCAGACATCCGCATTGAAGGAGAAAATTACCTCCCTCAACCCATATATAGGTAAGTAAATTTTAGTAACTTAAAAGAAATTTTTTAAGTAAATTTATTTTTGCTTTTGTAAGTAAACTTCTGCGAATTAGTTCAATTAACTTTTCTTGGTTATTATAATTTCTTAGTTGGTTATAATGTGCAGAGAACCTTTTTTATAAATAGCAAGTTTATTTGACTCAAATATAGAAGAATTTCACTGAAAGAAGGAAAAGAGGATTTTTTCAGAAGTGGCAGCCTTCTAAAGATGTGTTTTCTTATATAATTTTTATTTTGGAAATAGATGAAGAGCTCCCAAATTTTTATACAAAGTCTATGGTATAAAATTCTGTGCTGTTAATCGGATTTTTAAAGGCTAATGCTATATAATTTTAAAAGTTAATTTTTGATTGACTTAAAAGGTATTTAGCATTTTGTTTTAAAACTCCACAGTGAACTTCAATCACTATCTTTTTCATTGATTGTAATTAGTAACTTTTAGATTTGGTGTCTAGAAAATGTCTATATCCATATACTTGAGTTATGAAGTTTTTGAATTAGGTGAGAAATATGGCTTCTGATGAATTTGTATTGTTTTTCTTTTGATAGACACATAGCATCTTTCCTGTCAGTCTTCAAACTAGTATTAATAGGCTTAATAATTGTTGGCAAGGATCCTTTTGCTTTCTTTGGCATGCAAGCTCCCAGCATCTGGCAGTGGGGCCAAGAAAATAAGGTATGTAACTTAATAGTTTTGGTAGCTGTAGATATTTAGGTCGTCAGTGGGAATACTTACTGGATTGTTTGCTTGTTTTGTTTTTAACTACTTGTTGCTGATTCATCTGTCTACGTGTATTCTTTCAGCTTCTAATCATTTTTAAATTTTTGGGCAAGGCATTTAACCATTTTTGGCCTTAGTTTTTTTGTTTGTATTTGTTTTTCTTTTCTTGCCCTTAGTTTTTATGTTTATGTATTAAGAATGATTAGCTCTTATCTTTTTACTTTTTTTTTTTTTTTTAGGTTTATTCATTTTGATGGGGGGAGAAGCAAAGGGTCAGGGACAGAGAGAGAGGGACAGAGAGAATCCCTAGCAGGTTCCACACTATCAGCACAGAGCCCCATGCAGGGCTCTATCTCAAGAACTGTGAGATCATGACCTGAGCCGAAATTGAGAGTCCGATGCTAACCGACTGAGCCACCCACGCACCACATCTTTTTACTATTTGTAGGATAGTGAGATGTGACTTTAGTAGAACCTCAGCACAAAATAATTTAATACCTGATATTGATTATATAGATTAGGTCAAGTGATACCCTAAAAACATACATAGAATGTAAGCCTTTTATACCAAACAATATGGGTATTAATGGGTTTATTCACATTAAAAATGGAATTTTTGCTGATTTGTTCTTAATAAAATTTTGTTTTTATTATTTGTCCTTTGACTCTTCTGTTCAGTCAATATATATATACATATAAATCTTGTGCTATTTTCTTTTTCCTTTGCAGGGTCTTGCTGTAGCATACATTATTTTTAGATTTCTTTCATTTGTTTTGCTTAAAATCATCTTTTCAGGCGAGTCTTTCTGCTATGAGAAATACTAGTTTTATTTCTCTCTTGGATGAGATTGCTTCTTAGGTTTCCTTCTAAGAACTATTCTGGTTTCTGGTCTTGTGTTTTAGTTCTAGGCTATAACTACTTTTAGTAGGCTCCTACATAGCTTTGCTTTTTTTTCTTAGGGACCCACTTATTTCCAGTAACAGGCAAGGCTTCTTAAAATAAACAACATCAGATACTCTCTCACTGAGCTGTGTCACTGCTCCATTATTAGTAAGATTGACTTGTATAAGATTAAGAATTGGAAGTTAAGTACTCAGTGTTTTGTGTTACATTTATTAATTCTGTTGATTCTATCTTCAGTGCATTTTACTTCGGAAGACATATAACATTGTAGATCTATGGAAGAGGAATTTACTTGAAAGCTGTAGCTTTCATGAAACTCCCTTGTAAACTCCCTTGTGTATTGTTCCCATGAAAGTAGACGTGTGTTTCAAATGCGAAGAGTAACCTCTGTGAGATCAAGGCCCACCCAGTTCAAGTCAGACTGGGAGGAGGGCACTTTCTCTCTTACTATGGGCATTTTTATTAGCTTTTTTTGAAACAACTTGCTGTGAATTGTTATCTTCACTACATCCTGCTTTTTAGTCAGGTGATTTTATTAAACCCTTTGGTCCACCAAGGAATGTCTAGTCTCTTTGGAAAGGGTATAAATATGCCTTCAAAGGGGAAGTGACTATAATTCAATATAGGAGTGCTTTCTCTTATCAATTTTTTTCCTATTTGACTCAAAATGATTTGTTTGGAACGTGGACAGGTTGTATTGAATATGTGGAGTTGCTGTTTATTGCATCACTAGTCTCTTGTGAATTCATACCTTATATTATAAAAATGGTGAAATAAACCCTTCTTATGCTGGTATTCTTTTGTTTAACTCATTAAGGCTATTATGAGATCTCTAGAAATTCTGTCTTTACATTATGGATGTATATTCTTCAGTGTGCATAAAGCTGCGAATTAATTTTGCATTTTTCTCATTCTGTATATGCTATCTGAACATACTGAAGAGCAATAATAGTCTGTATAGAAACTTTTAAAGTAGATTTAAAAACAACCATTACCAAATAAAAACGAGACTATATTTAAAAGATTACTGTGTCTTTAGTTGTAATGTTGTTTTGTCTTTAACATTGCCTGTTGTACCTAATTATATTTTCTTTTAGGTCTATGCATGTATGATGGTTTTCTTCCTGAGCAACATGATTGAGAACCAGTGTATGTCAACAGGTGCATTTGAGATAACTTTGAATGGTGGGTTCTGAATAATTTGCATTCTGTTAACACATTTTAAATGATTTGTAATGACCTTTAGGCTTTTGTGTTTTCCATAATATGCAAAACTATCACTTTATATGGTCCTCATCTCCCCTGGCTTGAGAATTATATCCATATAATGACTCCTGAATATGCTCTACAGAACTCTAGACCTTTCTTCTAGGTGCTATACTTGGGCATCTTAAACTCCTACTCCCACCCAGTGGACTGGCTCTGCTTCTTGCAAATCTTGTGTACTCCATCCATGGCATTTCTCATTTACTTACAATGGCACCATTATCATTCTACCCAGTTACTGATGTGAGAATCCTAGGATCACCTCAGCTTCTCCCTTCCTCTCCATTTCTCAGGGATTACTAAGTCTGATTCTTAATTCTGCCTTCTACATTTCTGAAAAATCGACTTCTCTTTATCACCACCACCCTAGTCCAAGCCATAATTGTTTTGTTACCCTCTAATACGTTCTCTGAATCAAAGGTTGTCAGATGTGACCTGTGAGTAAACAGTAGTTTTTACACTTTTTAAATGGTTCCAAAACATCAAAAGAATATTTTATGGCACATGGAAATTAAATGAAATTCAAAATGTAGTGTTTATCATACCTGAAGTTTTGAGTTTCATCAAAAAATTTGTGGAAATTTAGTTCTCTGGTGACTTTTGTGATATCTTGGATTTTGGCTCTTGATCTGTAAAGTCTAAAACATTTATTATCCGGCTTCTTACAGAAAAATCTGCTGATACTTGCTCCAAACAGTGGAATGATTTTTTTTCTTTTTTAATGCACATCACTTTCATCTCATTGCTTCACTGCCTCTGGTTCATTAAGTGGCTTTACTTTGTCCTCAAGATTAGAAACCAGAACATTTAACATAGCCAAAAGGTCCTGCATGATGTAGCCTAGGGATTAGCAAGCAAACCATGGCCGTGTGGACTCTGTGTCTTGCTCCCTGCTTTTTAAATAAAATTTTATTGGAACACAACCATGCCCATGTTTTTTGTGTTGCTTCTTTCAGACTACAGTTAGAGTTGAGCAGCTGTGATAGACTGTATGTCTTCTCAAGCTGAAAATGCTTACTGCCTGGCTCTTTATAGTTTGTTGACTTTGATCTAGTCCCCGCTCACCTCTCCAGCTTTTCTTGTACCACTCTTCTCCTGTATATCAGCTCTTCTTCTAGTGGTATCTTTCAATTTTAATAATACCTCTCACTTTTAATAATAGTAAAGTGCAAAGGCTCCTTTCTAGACTCCCCTGTGTCCCTCAGCATCTTCTGGTTTTAATTCTTAATACACAGTTGTGATTTGTAGCTATTTTGTATAGTACTTTCTGTATTTCCCCTCCTGGAATGTAAACTATATAACACTGTAATTACAGAAGTGTAATTCTTGAGTTCACTTCTGTATCCCTAGCTGCGTATGTAGACAATGAATGTTTGTAGAGTGAACATTTATTATAGACTCCTCTTTAATTTTAGGGGGTGGGACTATTTATTTTTATAGATGTGCCTGTGTGGTCCAAGCTGGAATCTGGTCACCTCCCATCCATGCAACAGCTTGTTCAAATTCTTGACAATGAAATGAAGCTCAATGTGCATATGGATTCAATCCCACATCACCGATCATAGCCCCTCCTATCAGCACTGAAAACTCTTTTGTAAGTAGTTTAAAAATACAGTAACTATAAGTATCATTCTCATCACAAATCAGCAAGAGACTAGATATTCTAATATCTATTATCACTTGAGTTCCCAACCTGAGATTTAATAGACGAATATTTTCTTATTAAAACTTATTAAGTGATGAAGAGCATTTGGACCTGCCAAAACAAGGTAGGGTTGTGCTAATAACTTTATCTTCAAGGCTTAATAGCTGGTCCTGTAATGTCATTTTTTGGACTGTGAATGCCTAAGGGTCATAACTGGTATATTATGCTAGAATATTTATATACATTTCTTCCCTTTACCTGCAGTTAACTAGCTGCTAAGAGTATGCAGATTCTTTTAACATGGTCAAGATAGAAAATTTATAAGCAAACGTGTGAACACAGAAAGGTGAATGTTAGTTAACTTTTGCTTAGCAGAGATGTTCTCCGTTCTTTTCTTATTAAAGAGCTGATTTTTATAAGAGTGAATTTTGAAATAAAATACTTCTTTTTGTCTATGTCTTTCAGACATTAAGGGATTTTTTGCAAGAGCAGCGTGACTGACATTATGAAGGCCTGTACTGAAGACAGCAAGCTGTTAGTACAGACCAGATGCTTTCTTGGCAGGCTCGTTGTACCTCTTGGAAAACCTCAATGCAAGACAGTTCTTCAGTGCTGGCACATTTTGGAATTCTGCACATTCGTGGAGTGCAATAATACTGTATAGCTTTTTTTCTTCCCCAAATCCACTCAGTTAATAGTTTTTTAAAAATGTAGAGATTACTACTCGTACCTTTTTTTCCTTAGTCATATTTGGAAAAGTAGAAAATTGAGTTACAATTTGACTTTTTTTTCAAAGATGTCTGTTAAGTCTGTTGTGATTTTATATGAATTTTCCTTTTTTATAGTTTAAAAATCGATCTTTTTGGGAATATAGCTGAAGTTCCCCAAAACTTTATAAGAGTTTATCAGGCATCTTTAATTTGGTCATGTCCAATTTATATAGTTTTCAAAACACTGCAGATTGTGAACAGTGCATTATATGAGATTATGGGGGGAAATCCTATATCTAGAGTACTCTACCAATTTGTGTGTATGTGTGTGTGTGTGTGTGATTATCAGAGAATTACAAAAAGACCAACTGCTTTTTAAATACTGTTATGTAGTTCAAGTGTCTTGCCTTGACCAATCTAATGAGTTGATTAACTGGGCCTTTATACTTAACTCAATAAAAAAACTAAGCAGATGTAAGTTAAATAAAAAGTTTGAATTTATTGCCCAGCGTACCTATTAACCTTATATTTAAAATTGTCTTCCTCAATTTTTGTTATTTCATAAGGAACACGCTTTAGATTCACACACAAATAATAAGTCATTTATCATTTTTAGGATAATTGAAACTCACTCATTTCAATGTTCATTTGAACCTCTTTACGACATTAATTTTAGGTGAATGGAGATTACTTGCCCAATAATTTAACTTGTTTACCATCATATATCAGAATTTTATTATATTTAAGGAACAAAATTGAAGTTTTTTATTCAGTGAATTTCATAGCTTTCCCGAGTTCTAAAAAGATAGTTTTTTTTAAACAAAAAACTTAAACTGATAGTCTATAAGAGTAATTTAGCAGAGATAGGATCGTAATGTAGAAAAATAGTCCTATAGCAATGGTCTTAACATATTTTAGCTTCCATATGGGAAGAGGAATGGTAGGTCTAAATTTGTTACTAGAAATAAAGTGATTTGAGGAAAAATTATGAGATAATTCATTTGGTCTACCAAACACTTAGCACAACCCGATACTTCGTTTATCACTGAATATTTGTTGAACTAATGTCTGGTAATCCTCATGGTTTTACAGCCTCAAGGTGGAACATACTGTAATCTCTAGCTACTGGGAAGTTATTCTGATAATTCACTTCAGGAAATTGATTTAATGGCTTATCCTTTTAATTAAGACTGCAGAACTATTAACCTAAGTTCCTATAATGGCAAGAGTCAATACAATTTAAGCTGGAAGTTACTAAGAGGTTATTTTTCAGGTGTAATGTTTTATCTTTGCCTAGGGCTTAAAACCTTGTTAGCTGAATTTGTACTAGCCCAGACTTCTTGTCTTCTTTCTGCAAGGTGGACACAGTGCTCAGTGTGTTTGTCTTTGTTCAGCTGGTATCCATTCTACTAGTGACAAGTTAACCTTTTGGCATTTAGACCTTCCAAACTCAAGTCTTGGGATTCCCATGTATCTGACAGGCCAACCTTGAAGAACCCAAGATTAAACTTTAACTTTAATATTTTCATGTTTGTCTTAAGTGAATAACTTGTCTTTTGGAGAATAGCTTTAAGTGGCTTAGACACTGATAAAACTCAGTGTCTTGTTTTGTTGACACTCATCTCAGTATTGTTTTATCTTTGACCTTATTTAAATCTAGGATTTAATAGTCTAGTGAAAAAATTAGCGGGAAGCATGAATATTGAAAACCATAAGGAAAAGGAAAGTCAAAAAGAAAGTAATTAGAATTAGTTTATTATATTTCTAACATTTCCGAATTTATTAGTTGCTTACAAATTGGTGTGGCTCTGTTGTTCATAAATGTTTATGTACCGTGTTAATTAGAAGAGCATAGAACGTCACAGCAGCTTGGCTAATGTTATTGCGGTTTTTACCACAGTTGCTGTTGTGGATGAAATTACTTGTTAGATTAATAAAAAAATGTTGACAAAACATGGCTTTATACCTCAGTATCAAGATATACAAAACACATGCTTCAGAATATAAATACATTTTTATGGCATTACTATTAATGACAGCAGCTGGTCAGCCTTGACCATTACCGAAACATAACAGATTCCAATGATGATTCTTTCTTATTTTGAATGTTACTAGTTTGGGACTTTGATTGGTTGGGATTTTATCATTGTCATAATTTTAAGTAATTCAGATTTTAAAGCTAGCCTGCAGGTTTTTAAAGCATGATTTGATGATACTTAATACTAAGGCTTTAAAAAAAATCGCTTGAGAAAAACAGAAGGGATTGTAAAGTTTAGTGGCTTACTACGTACGATAGCATTGTGAAAATAAACTTCCATTGAGCTGATGTGAAAGGAACCACTCTTTTGTGGAATTAAATCTATGCTAGGGCACTTCACATGACGACTGTATTTAGGAAATGTTATTTCATAAAAATTGTTGATTATCAAAAAGTATGTTCTCTTTCTAATGCCTTTTTAACCCAACCAGTGCTAATGACACTTCACCTACTCCCTCTCGGTCTGGCACTCACGTCTTACTGCTCTTGGACTTTAAACTGCTTCTCAAGCCTTCTGGTCCACTTGTGTTTCAGTGTTGCTGAACTAACAACGCATCTGTGGTATAATCTGTGCTGGGTCGGAGCAGAGAGCAGCAGTTTACATCACTGTCCATCATTACCCCCAACCTCCAGAATTCCTGAGAAGGTAATACTGACATTCCCAAATCTGGAGAAAAATAATATGAGGACCTTCCCTCTTGACTGATAGAGACAATTTAACGATCTCACAAGAGGAAACAAAGTTCAGGTATTTTTTAAAAATCCTGGTGAGCCTTTCCGTTCCACCGTCCTTGGCTCTTTTTCCCTAGGCTTCAGAAAAGCAAATAGATACAGACTCAGTTCCGAACTGTATCTTGAAGAAAAATATAAACTGGTCTCGGATAGAGTGGAAAGAGTATTAAGTCGCTACTCTCTATCAAAGCTTTTAGAATGTTTTCTGTTGCCCGTGTTAAGCTTGAGCAAAATAAAAAGGAACGTGATAACAATGTAAACATACTGCAGCATTAATTTTAAAACTTTTTGTGTGCCTAAGAGTCATTGGGGCAAATTCCTAGATTCCATCCATTGGGATTCTGATTCAGTTGTTCCGAGATGGGACCCAATAACTTGCATTTGAGACAAGCTTCCTCATAATGCTGGTGCTGTCAGTCTGTGGTCCACACTGAGGAGCACTGCACCATAGACCAGATGCAAAAGACTTCAGACTCAGCCTGGAAGAAAGTGTACCTCATGGAACAGAAGAAAATGGTGTCCATTTGCTTCACATTTTTGGAATGACTCAGTAAGAACTCAGTAAAATGGGAACTCATAGAGGAAACAGAATGTGAGGAGAGGGAGATTATGTTTCTGAAAAACATTGAGGACTTAATTGTCCCAAGTAATCGTTTTTATTGATGCAGCATATTTGTGTAGTTATCCCTTGTTGGGTTCGTATTTTAAAACTTTTTAGGGGCACCTGGGTGGCTCAGTTGGTTAAGCATCCATCTTCAGCTCAAGTCGTGATCCTGCAGTTTGTGAGTTCAAGTCTCTAGTTGGGCTCTGTGCTAACAGCTCAGAGCCTGGAGCCTGCCTCAGAGAGAGAGAGAGAGAGAGAGAGAGAGAGAGTGTGTGTGTGTGTGTGTGTGTGTGTGTGTGTGTGTGTGTGTGTGTGTGTGTCTGCCAGACAGCTCAGAGCCTGAGCCTGCCTCAGAGAGAGAGTGTGTGTGTGTGTGTGTGTCTGCCAGAGCCTAGTTGGGCTCTGTGCTAACATCAGAGCCTGGAGCCTGCCTCAGAGTGTGTGTGTGTGTGTGTGTGTGTGTGTGTGTGTGTGTGTGTGTGTGTGTGTGTGTGTGTGTGTGTGTGTGTGTGTGTGTGTGTGTGTGTGTGTGTGTGTGTGTGTGTGTGTGTGTGTGTGTGTGTGTGTGTGTGTCTGCTGCCTCTGTGTGTGTGTGTGTGTGTGTCTGCCAGAGCCTGGAGCCTGCCTCAGAGAGTGTGTGTGTGTGTGTGTGTGTGTGTGTGTGTGTGTCTGCCAGAGCCTGGAGCCTGCGTCAGAGTGTGTGTGTGTGTGTGTGTGTGTGTGTGTGTATGTGTGTGTGTGTGTCTGCCAGAGCCTGGAGCCTGCCTCAGAGAGAGAGAGAGAGAGAGAGAGAGAGAGTGTGTGTGTGTGTGTGTGTGTGTGTGTGTGTCTGCCCTTCCCTGCTTATGCTCTGTCTCAAAAATAAATAAGTATTAAAAAAATTTTTTTACTTTTTAGATGGATCGTTTAAAAGGAAATGGTAAATCTTTGAGTCTATAATTGATTTTAATTGCTAGATTTTCTTAGCACAAAACAGGCAACATCCCTGCATTAGGCTTATATTTAATAGTAACAACTGATTTTCATTTTTTACATGAAACAAATTTATTTAAATTCTTATTTTTCTGAGCAGGGGAAATGTATACTTTTCATGTTATTGTAGTAATCAGACTAGAACTCTTAAAACCACGAGTAAATCCAATCTGAACTAAAGCCCTCCACCAGAGCAAAGGATTTATTGGTTCACTGTAACTGAAAACTCCAGTGTAGAGTTGGCCTCAGGGATTCAAGTATGATTATCAGAACTCCCAATCTAAGTTGGTCTCATTTCTCCATGAGCCTTCATCAGAACTGGGGAGAAGATTTCGTGGGGTTGGGAAGGATGAGGGAGGGATGAGAGCACGGATGGAGGCTCAGCAACTGCTCTGGTGCGGCTTGGGTCACATTCCTATCTTTGAGTTTTGATAGCCACTCTAAAAATACTGTCTCCTGTTAACCTGTCCTTTCCTCTAATCAGTGACCTTTCTCCCTCCACTCAGCCTCCTTCCTCTTCAGGATTATGATTGCTTAAAATGAGTTTATGGCTTTGTAGTTATAAGCTGCTCAGATGAAGTGCTTAGCTGGTTGGGAGTTAATCTGGAATGGGTAGAGCCAGCATTGGGCCCCAAGGCTTGCCTAATACAGGTATTAGAGCCTTGAGCAGCAGAGCAGCAGGGCTCCCCGTATTCCCTCAGGCCACTGGCAATGCTCATTTACTTTGTGTACTAGCAACTCTTACCAGAGAAAAACACAACTACTGCTCCTTTGTTTATTATTACTCCCAAGTTGCTAAGGGCACACCTGGTTGCGAGTGAGTATGCTGGTGACATTTTCCCTTATTCTTTTTCTAAGTATATGAAAATCTGCTGGATTTCATTCTTACTAGCTCATAGAATTTAGAAATGAGACACTATAAAGTATTAAAATGTTTAAACAATAGGTTACCTCTTGTTGATTCTCCCAGTAAAATTCTCTAACGTACAGATATATGGAAACATGGTGTTGTGAAAGATTTTCAGATCTACGTCAGTACTTCAAAGGAAGATCAAGAGAGGTTAAGTATCTTGGCCATGGTTCTTCAGCTTGTTTAATGCTACAACAGACAGAAAAGGAACCCCCAGCTCTATCCTTGGTGAGGCTTGGGGAAGGAGGAGTCAAATCAAAGAGGGCTTCGTTAGAAATTGCTCCAGGTCAGAGGAGAAGAGACAGTAACAAAGCAAACTTCAAAATTTAATCTCCATTTCACTTCACAAGTGTATAGTTACTTTTACTTTAGTTAGGATGGACTGGAATTTTTCAAATCAACCGACCCCCACCCCAGAAAGGAAAAAAAAAAAAAGGCGGAGTACAGGAGACCCCAGAAGGAAGGCAAGTCTATATGACAAATTCTTATCCTCACACAAGCAAATGCAAGCCACAGGTTGATTCAGCCTGTTTCCGCGCCTGGAAAGACCCTTCCCTAAAAGTGGATTTATGAATGGCAGTTTTTCTGACCACTTACCGTCTTCACTGCTCATGTGATAATTGCAAAGGGTATGGAGAGATTTCCATGTACACATCCTAGGCAAGGAGGTTACCTCATCCATGAGATGAGTTTAAAAACACCACGCCTCAGGGCGCCCGGGTGGCTTAGTCGGTTAAGCGTCCGACTTTCGCTCAGGTCATGATCTCGCGGTTTGTGGGTTCGTGGGTTCGAGCCCCGCGTCAGGCTCTGTCCTGACTGCCAGCTCAGAGCCTGGAGCCTGTTTCAGAGTCTGTGACTCTCTCTCTCTGACCCTCCCCTGCTCACGCTGTCTCTCTCTCTCTCTCCTAGAAATAAATAAAAAATTTAAAAAAAATTTTTTTAAACACCACGCCTGCCTCTGAGCTGGAGTTTGCATGCTATGTTCCCTTCAAGTGCTTGGATTTTTAGTGCAGGAAAGATGCTTCATTCCATGAAACTAGGGTTTCTCAGTGTTCCTGCGGAAGAACAGGTCTGCCTGGGACGGGGCTCAATGCAAAACAATTTTGTTGACCTCTTTTAGTTTACAATCCATGTGAAAAATTTCATTTCCCTCCAAATTGTTCATGTTGGTTTTAACATAAAACTTTATTTTTAACTTCCTAAAGCTTCAAGTGAAATTCATATTCTCAAAAAATTCTGTTTCTCCTGAGGCTGTGTGTAACTTCTCCATGCCACCTTCTTTCTCTCGGGGGAGTGCCCTTGTGTGTACACATCCTCCTAGGAAACAAAGTAAGCTACATCATAGGCTCGATTCCTTAAAACTTCTATAAACCTTCTGTATCATCTGTAGTAAAACACCACGCTTAAGAACTACCTTATGACTGAAGGAATGTGTTCCAGGAAATTTCTTCCCAGAAGATGCACATGGAAAGAAGATGAGAAGCCCGACTCTGAGTTATAAAATGTTGAGAGTTTACCATACCAGACAGCTAAGGAAATGCGTACAGAGTAAAATCATGACAAACATGCTGGAACAAAAGCCTCTCAAAACCTTGAGGGAGGCCAAAATGGTAGCCCAACGACTGTTGCCTGTGAACGAGTGGGTGGATGAATGAATGGGTTTCAAGGCAGTGGCTCTCAACTGTGGGAGCTTTATTCTCCAGGGGACGTTGGTGATGAGGTACTTCTGATTGTCACGCCTGGGAGGCAGGGGTGCGCTGCTCCTGGCAGCCGTGAGCAGAACCAGAGATGCCGCAGAATAACCTACCGCGTCCTAGACTGCTTCCCACCACAACAAATAATCTGGTGCAAAATGTCAGTAGGGCCAGTGTTGGGAACTCTGGGGTACAGTTAGGAGAGTGGGACGAGGGTGCTGGGAAAGGGGAAGAAAAGGACTGAGCAACAGAGACTAGTCTGGAGACACATGCTCGGACATCTGCTTGTGCAGAGTGACACCTGCATGTGCACAGTGGCCTCTTGGGGTCCCGGAATGGAGCCTCACAACCACCGCCTCCAGCTGGGACCTGGGAGGGGAGGCGCCTTAGCTCAGCCTGCCCCTTGGGGTGGGGGAGGGCAGCGCTTCTTTTCTAACCAAGCCTCAAAGGGCTTTGTTGTCCGAGAGGCCTAGTGCGCTCTCAAAGCATCCCTTTGCCTCTTTGACAAGTTCTGTAGTTGTTTAAAAATACCTTAACAGAGGAAGACTTTCATTCCAGTAATGACATAGAGGCTAAATCGAAGGTGATAAACATTTTTGTGGGAAAGACTGTCAAATGTAACAAGCCAATGAAGAGAAATTGCTCTTATTAAATCCTTTTTCTTTCTGAATAGGATAAAATGTCCCAGAACTTTGCTTCTTGTCGGTAGTGGGCCACCCCAGAGGACAGAAGGGAGTGTACAGAAAGGCTTCAGTGTTTCCTATGGAAGTTTCTGTTTCCTTGGAACGTGTGTGAGAAAGTGAAGCTTTGAAATACATAACCTAAGGGAGGGGGAGACTGACTTTGGGGGTAGTCCCCCGCCACCAAGCATTTGTATTAATGAGCTGGATGGTCAGAAGTGATAGCATTACAGACCACTGGAGTCCAGAACTGTTTCCCAACAATTAAAATGTATTTTAATCATCTGGGCTTCTACCTTTCCTTAGGCTGACTGAGGCGGGGAAGTAGCTTTGGAATCTGCACTGAGAGCCAAGCAAGCCCACACTTGTAAGTCAATCCTATTCTTGGAAGTTTCCGACTTCAGAATAACATTTCCATTTCGTTTCTTAAAAGCTTTTTTTGGAGGGGTTTCTTTGTGTTTGGTAACATGGAAGAGAAAAGTTGTGAAGATGTGTAACACAGTTTCTGCATTCAGGGAGCTTAGAGCAGGAGAGGCAGCCACACAAAAATGTTAAACACTGCAAAGCATGTTAAATCCCAATAAGAAGCCTCACAAAAGGGCTCGGGAGCAGAGAGGGATGGGACATTGGATTTAAATCCTTGAAGGTAGAATTTTCAGTAAATGGGTGTGAGGAGGGAAGGCACAGAAGGAACAACATTTTAGAGATCAGAAAGCACAGAGGCACAGGGTCTTTGTGGGAATTCCTGTAGGGAAAGGGGGCTGGGGCAGGGCATGTGGGGGAGGGGCGGGGGATGAGGGACGTATGATACAGTAGGTAGGTTGGGGAAAGATGGCTGAGGGCATTAAGAGCTGAGGAGTTGGGTGGTATTCTCTGGATGATAGCCACAGAAGGTTTTTGTGGGGATGAGCAGATCTGGGTTTTAAGAAGTGAGTCTGGCTGTATTCCCACCAACAGTGCAAAAGTATTTCTCTTTCTCCACAAACTGGTGCAGCCACTCTGGAAAACAAAAATGAACAACCCAGGTGCCTGGGTGGCTCAGTCAGTTAAGTGACCAACTTTGGCACAGGTCATGATCTTACTTTTGGCGAGTTCAAGCCCCACATTGGTTCTGTGCTAACAGTTCAGAGCCTGGAGTCTGCTTCAGATTCTGTGTCTCCTTCTCTCTCTGTCCCTCTCCTGCTTCTGCTCTGTCTCTTTCTCTCTCAAAACTAAACATTAAAAAAAAAGTAGAACTACCCTACAGTCGAGCAATTGCACTACTAGGTGTTTATCCAAAGGATACAAAAATGCTGGTTCGAAGGGGCGCATGGACCCCAATGTTTATAGCAGCACTGTCACTAATAGCCAAATTATGGAAAGAGCCCAAATTTCCATTGACTGATGAATGCATAAAGAAATGTGGTGTGTATACACACACACACACACACACACACATATACAATGAATATTACTCAGCGATAAAAAAGAATGAAATCTTGCCATTTACAACAACATGAACGGAACTAGACTATTATGCTAAGAGAAATAAATCAGAGAAAGACAAATATGATTTCACTCATGTGCAATTTAAGAAACAAAACAGATGACCATAGGGGAGGGAAGATAGAAACAGAGGCAAACCATAAAGAGACTTAAATACAGAGAACAAACTGAGGGTTGCTGGAAGGAAGGGAGGGAGGGATGGGTTAAATGGTGATGGGCATTACAAGAGGGCACCAGTTGGGAAGAGCACTGGGTGTTTTATGTAAGAGATGAAGCACTAAACTCCTAAAACCAATATTATACTGTATGTTAACTAACTTGAATTTAAATAAAAAAAAAAAAAAAAAAACCCAAAGGGATTCTGGCTGTAGTGCGGATAGAGGGGTGGGAATGGAGGGGAGGCAGGGGAGGGAAAAGAAATATTCAGAGGCTCTAACAAAAACATTTTGACGTTCTCTTAGCATCTCTTTAGACATCTTTGACCTTGGAAATATATACAGAAATGTATTCAATGAAAAGATCAGTGTGAGCTTTTGTGGTTCCAAAAGCCCCTTTGTATTCCAGGGTTTTCTTTTGCTTTAGCGTTCCTTGTTATGCTGAAACTAGACACCCTCAGAATTCTCCTCCTTTAAGTCTGAAGTTTCTTGTTTACGATATAGCTTTTAACCCTTGGGTATCATTTTCATTCCTCTCGGTATCTATTTTCTGCTCATTGCCTAAGGAACCTCCCTTCTTGCCCTGAGAGCATGAAATGCACTGTAATTAAAGTGCCTAGTGGTTTAGTGTGATTGTTCTTTCTTGTTTTTCTGAGACCTCGTCCTTGCCCTCTGTGGCCCAGCCCAGGATATAATCTTAGCGTCTATAGTCCATGTCCTGTGACAACGGATTTCAGGAAGGACACTGAGCCTAGACATTCACTTGGGGGGTTCATTTTTCTTATTAATTCCAAGGAAAATTGTATGATGGAAAGTAAACTGATTATATCCTCTTGGACTGAATGAGAACTCGATGTCGATACAAGTATCAACAGGACCAGAAGCATTATCTTGATGAAATCTGAAATCTCTCTAGGACTCTTGCTGGGCTGCCTGAGATACATAGCACCCTCACTGCCACCCCAGTCAGAATGGCGTAATGTACTTGTTTTTTCCCTGGAGAATAGTGCATGGTGACTGAAGATTTCTCAAGTGTCCCACATGGTGGGGTTGTGATTCTCCCATCTTTTTCTCTCCTCAGAAATTCATTTAGTTGGGACTGAACCTTCCTGAATAAACTAGGGAAAGATGAAATGTGTGAAATGACTATATTCAGAAATTGGACAGCAGGCAGTGCAGGACCTTGATCCCTAAGAGGAGAATAACCAGGAACTGCATACAGTAGTTTAAGCTTTCTCTTGGAGGCTGTACTGGCGCAGGCTGCTGTAACCAGATATCAGAGACTAGGTGGCTTAAAAGTAGAATTTTGCATTCTTACAGTTATGAAAACTAGAAGGCCAAAATCAAGGTGCAATCAGGGTCCAGTCCTGGCGAGGCCTCCCTTCCGGCCTCTGTGCCCACGGGGGGTGGGGGTGGGGGCGGGGAGGGGGAGAGAGAGAGAGAGAGAGAACGAACCCTGTGTCTCTTCTTAGGACATGAGCCCGGGCAACTGGGTGGCTCATCCAGCTCTTGATTTCAGCTCAGGTCATAATCCCAGGATCATGGGATCAAGTCCCATGACAGACTGTACTGAGTGTAGAGCCTGCTTGAGATCTCCCTCTGTTTCCCTCGGCACACACACTCACGCATGTGTGCTCTCTCTCTCTTTAAAGAAAAAAAAAAAAAGGCTAGTCCTATAGGATTAGTGCCTCACTCCTATGAGCTCATTTAATTACCTTACTAAAGGCCCTGTCTCTAAATACAGTCACATTAAGGGTTAAGGTTTCAATGTATTAGAGGGAACACGATTCAGTCCATAACAGAGGCACTTGTCAGACCGATGTGCAGAGATCCCAAGCAGAGCACAGTCATTTTACTAAGCTAAGGAGGCAGACTGGAGTTCAACAAAGTGGCTAGAATTTTAGGAAAGAAACCACAGAGGTGGGAGCTGTGTGAAGAAAGACCTCCAGAAGTCTCCATAGGCGATCTCTTGAGTGTATTGCTGAAACCCCATGAGGATGTGAAAGAACAGGGGACTGTAGGAAGCACAATTCGCAGAGCTCGGAAAGGCTGAGAATCAGTCATGTTCTGAGCTGCTAGAATGGAGAGTTCTCCATGTAGGGTATCCAGTCGAGACTGCAGAAGGGTTACACCTTGACAGTAGGGCTAAACCAGCCCAGAGTGAAGACTGCCCTCAACTCACACCTAGAAGCTTAATAACAAGCCCTGAAAGGCTCAACATGATCCAAAATTAACCTAGTTGCCTCACAGAAGACTCATGACGCACCCCGTAAAGGAGCAGTAAAATAACACTCCCCAATATAGAGTTTGTGATGCTGATTTAACAAAAAATCACTGCACATGGAAAGACACAGAAAAATGTGAGTCATAGCCAGGAGAAAAACTGATAAAGTGAAACTACCCAGAAATGACTAAAATGATGGAATTAGCAGACAAAGATTTTAATACAGTTTTTATGCATATGTTCAAATATTTAAAAACATGAATACAGTGATGAGAGAAATTGGATGTGTAAAAAAAAATAGAATTTGTAGCAGTGAAACAATGCAATATCTTACATGAATAATTCACTGGAAAGGCTTATAAGAAGATTAGATATTGATGAAAAGATCAGTGAATTTGACATAGCAAATGAAACTAGACTGAAGGAAGAGACAAAAGACTGAACAGAAGAACATCCGTGACTGGTGGGACAGTATTATGAGAGAATTTTTGGGTAACCAAAGCCTTAGAGGGGGCAGGGAGAAGAAAACATGTGAAATAATGGTGAAAATTTGTTCCAAAAAGTTTCTTTGTTTGAAATATAATTCACATGCCACACAATCCACTCACTTAAACTTATATGATTTGATGTCATTTAGAATATTTACAGGCTTGTGCAACTATCATTGCAACTTAATTTTAGATCATTTTTGTCTTCCCTAAAAGCCCTCCTCCAATCACAGAGTATTTTCATCACCTCCAAGAGAACCTGCAAAACAATAATTAGAACTGTCTGGAGTAGGCATCTTTGAATGTTCCTGATCTTGGTGGAAAGCGTCTAGTCTTTCACCTTTAAGTCTGATGCTGGCTGTGAAATGTCCAGAGATGTCCTCTATCAAGGCGAGGAAGTGCCTTGTTTTTTCTGCAGTTATTAAAATGATCATATTTTCTCCTCTTTATTCTATATTATTTTCTGTTACATTAATTGATTTTCAGATGTTAAGCCAGCCTTATATACTTGGAATACATTTCACATGTATAATCTTTTTTATATGTTGCTGGATTTGATATGCTAACATTGGTTGAGAATTTTTACATCTCTATTCACAAGCAGCATAGATCCTTAGTTTCTTTTCATGTGCATTTTTTTTTGTCCACTTGGCTATCAGGGTAATACTGGCCTCGTAAAATGTGTTGGGAAGTATCTATTCCTCTTCTGTTTTCTGGAACAACTTGTGTTGAATTCATATTAATTCTTCTCTGAATGTTTGGTAAAAATACACCAATGCTGCTTCCTTTTTTTGGGGCCTGAGCTTTGTGAAATTTAAAAATTATTTATTTGATCTCTTTACTTATTATAAACCAAGTCACTTTTTCCATCGCTTTAAAAAAAATTTTTTTTTTAATGTTTACTTACTTTTGAGAGAGAGAGGGAAACAGAGTGCAAGTGGGGGAGGTGCAGACAGAGAGGGAGACCGAATCCGAAGCAGGCTCCAGGCTCCACACTGTCAGCACAGAGCCTGATGCAGGTCTCAAACTCATGAACTGCAAGATCATGACCTGAGCCAGTCAGACACTTAACCGACTGAGCTACCCAGGCACCCCCTTGTTATGTCAGTTTCAGTATTTTGTGTATTCCTGGCAGTTTATCCATTTTGTTTAAACTACCTGATGTGTTATTATGCAGTTGTTTATATAGTTTTCTGTGATAATCCTTTTTATTTCTGTAAGTTTGGTAAATGTTGCCTCTTTTATTTGTTTGAAGTAATTTGAGTCTTCCATTGGCTAGTCTAGCTAAAGTTTTGTCAATTTTGTTGGTCTTTTCAAGGAACCAAATTTTGGTTTCATTGATTTTTTTCTTTTTCTACTGCATTTCTACCTTCTGGAAGCCAGTAATAAAGAGAAATGTCTTTAAAGCAGCCAATGGAAAACAAGACATATTGCTTATAGAGGAAGAGGAAACCCTGCAATACAGAAGATAATGGGAATAATACTACACTTACAATGGATGCATTGCTTCTTTTTAAAAGTTGATTAAACAAACACAAAAAGCACATTTCCTTTGAGACTGAGGTTGTGAGTTTGATGTCTGCATGAGACAGTATGCTTTCCCATGCAAAAACCCTTCTTCTGTCCCTGAATTCCTAGACAGCCACTGTGTCCCAGACTTCTTCATAGCAGAGGTGGTGATTTTTCTTTCCAGTACAAAGGGAAAGAATGGAACTAACAGGTCCTGCTGATACTACCCACAGTGTAGGAACCAGAGTGTGCTGATCTTGATGCTTGTAGGGAAATACTTTTTCTCCCTTATTTTAGCCCTAATCCAGTCATTATCAGCCTTGGCTGTTCTTTAGAATCAGCTGGGGAGCATTAAAAAAATACCGAAACCCATCCTCATATCAGACGAATTTAAATTTAGAATCTAGTGGTGGAAGCAGGCCCTTTATTTTTGTTCATGTGTGTGTATATAAATATAAAAAATAAGTGTATATAAAATATGTATGTATAAATGCTGTTTTTTATTTTGTTTTTAATTTTTAAAACGTTTTTATTTGTTTTTGAGAGAGAAAGAGATAGAGCGTGACCAGGTGAGGGGCAGAGAGAGAGGGAGACACAGAATCTGAAGCAGGCTCCAGGCTCTGAGCTGTCACCACAGAGCCCGATGTGGGGCTCGAACTCACAAACCATGAGATCATGACCTGAGGAGAAGTTGGACACTTAACTGATTAACTGACTGAGCCACCCAGGTGCCCCTCTTTTTTGTTTTTTGGGGTTGTGTGGGTGTTTACTTATCACATGGAACTTTTAAAATATAGCAAAGTGGAAAGAATAGTGATCTTCGAACAGGTGGTACATTAAAGAAGAGTAAGTTTATGTATTTTTTTAATGGATAAAGGCGGGCATCCTGTTGCTGTGGCATTTAGAATCCATCAATCTTATTTTAAAAAGCAGTGTTTTACTTCAAAATGTCAAGGTTTACAGTACATGAGAAATGACATTCTTCACAACCGCTTAAACTTATTATGAATCCTCATAGATATCAGATGAAAATTGTGCAAGGGAGAACATGTGTTAAGAACATTTTTTAAGGGCACAAGAAGGGAAGAGTTTGAAGGTCACCAGTCTGCATGGATTGCTTTCTTCCTTCTTGAGAGCCATACACTAGGATATAGGTTATTTCAAACCTTGTCCTCATAGTTCAGTGAAGCAGAAATGGACCCATGCTTTACAACTGCATCAGTTTTAGGATTGATGAAGAATAAGCACTGTGGAAACATAAATGTGTGCTGATGGAATTGTGTGACTGTGTTGGACCTGGCACTTTCTATATATAATCTGTGGGCAACGTAGAAACACATATGTCTGTGTGGCACAAGTAACTTTTATTATTGTTAATATTTATTGATCTAGCTTATTTTAATAGTAATAATGAAAGCATTCTCTTCTAAAATCAGCTTTCACTTCCTATCAGTACTTTAAATTATCTTGTGGGGCGCCTGAGTGGCTCAGTCAGTTAAGCATCTGACTCTTGATTTCGGCTTAGGTCATGATCGCACAGTTTGTGAGCTCAAGCCCCATGTCAGGCTCTGCCCTGAAGCATGGAGCCTGCTTGGGATTCTCTCTCTCTCTCTCTCTCTGCTCCCCTCCCTCCCACTTTCTCTCTTTCTCTCAAAATAAATAAAAAAGCATTTTACAAAATCTTGAAAAAAATAAAATTATCTCATCTAACCCTGATCTGTTTCTAATTCGGCTAATCCTCAGCAGAGAGGTGAGGTCCTTTCCTGGTTTGGGAAGGACCGTGCCAGTGGGCTGCTGGGGTCTGTGCACGTGCAGTGCTGGGTCTTTGTAACAATCACGTGGTTCCTTCCCATCACTGAGCACAGCTCACCGCAGGCTGGGCAGCTGTGCCGGCGTTCTCTCCAGTGGTCACTACAGCTGTGGGAAGTTGGTTTTATCTTCTTCAGTGTATAGCTGAGAGAAGGGAGGCTTCCGGAGGTTAAGGAACTGCTAGCCCAAGGGCACAGAGCTAGTTGGTGGAGAGGCGGGACTTCCCCCTGTGTTGTCTAACTGATGATTCCTACTTCAGCTCACACAGCTCTTCGGGCTCTGGATCTCGGCAAAGAGCATCAGGATGAGTAACAGAAGGAACGTTGGACGAGGTCTAAAGACCAGGGCTCACTTTCCAGTTCCAGTGCCTGGGTTAGCTGTGTGACCTAAGTCACTTAGCATCTTGCAGTCTGTGGTGGTGTTCGAAATGTGCAGGATGACGTGAGGTTTAAACTGTAGTCAGTATATGAGTATGACCGAGGATTCGTTTATCCTGTTTCCTAGTTCCTGTTTTGTTGTAGAATTAGTGAAAATCCATCATATCACCTTTTGGTCACAGAGGTGTTCATAAAACATCATTGGATTTTGTGGACTTGGGAATGAGATTGTTTCCCCCATCTCTGTTGATGCCACAGTGACTGGATTGTCAAAGCTTGGAAGTGCATGGGCGTGTGAAGTGTCCCTGCCTGCTTTTGGCACTGGGGAAAGGTGTCAGGTAGTGTGGATCCCGGCAGATGTAACACATTGTTTTAGATTGAAAAATATTACCTGTGTGCATTCCAGATACTCCATGAATTGAATGAACTTGAGTAGAGAATGCCTAAATTGTTCATGTTAATCTCTGAATCTGGTCTCTATCTCTGAAGAATTCTGTAAGAGTAGAGTTAAAAACAAAAACAAGAATGCCATTTACATTAAAGGGACATCACTTATTCAGATGAGGAGAAAGAAATTTCTAAGCTCCAGCTTACACGGCCTGATTCCCTACTCTAATTTCAAGAATCCAGCTAAAGCTTCTACTGACTCAAGGAATTGTAGCTTCTCCTGAAAAGTTACTTCAAATGCCTTCTGTGTTTGCTCACTTGCTTCTAGCTAGTCTTGTAAAAAAATAGTAAAGAAGACCAACTTTGGATATTAAATATATACATAAAGAATAATTAATGAAGGCCTATGAACTTAGCACCTTGCTTGAGAGATAGTTAAAGCTCCTGTCCCCCTCTCCCCGTCATGTACGCTCCAGTGGTAGCACCAGCCGGTAACTTGACGTCTGTCACTCCTGTGTATTTCTTTACACTTTTCCTGCATAGGCGTGTCTGCCTAAAGGATATATGGCATTGTTCTGCATGTTTGAAGATTTTATATAAATAGAAAAATACTGAAGTATCCCTCTGCCCTTTTGATTTTTTCCTTCAAAGTGAGAATGTTTTTGAGGGTTATTCATATTGATTCAGATAGTTCTAGTCCATTCACTTTCACTGTTGTATGAAATTCCACTGTATGAATACACCGTGTCTTAGCTGAAGCTGGCAAAACAAAGCACCACAGACTAGATGGCTTATCAACAGCATGAATTTACTTCTCACAGTTCTGGAAGCTGGAAAGTCTGAGATCACAGTGTCAGTATGGCTGGGTTCTGGTGAGAGCTCTCCTCTGGGTGGCACACTGCTGATTTCTCCTTTTATCCTTACGTGGAGGTAGAGGAAAGAACATGAGCTAACTCTCTGGGTTCTTCTGATAAGCGTGTACTCCCATTTTTTAAAAATGTTTGTTTATTTTTGACCGAGAGAGCAAGCTTGGAGGAGGGGAGACAGAGGATCTGAAGCGAGCTCTGCACTGACAGCACAGAGCCCAGTGCAGGGCTGGATCTCATGAACCATGAGATGGACCTGAGCCGAAATCAAGAGTCAGACACTTAACCGACTGTACCACCCAGGCGCCCCAACTATTCCCATTCTTAAGGGCTCTCTGTCTTCATGACCTAATTATCTCCAAAAGCCTCCCTCCCCCTCCAGCCCCACAAATGCCACCACCCTGGGAATTAGATTTCAACACAGGAGTTATTTGAGCGTTCCCATTGCTTTTCACCCTGGCTCCCAGCTCTCGGTACTGCGTAGGACAGAGGAAAAGTACAGGGCGATGAGCAGTTAGATCAACTGCAGACTTGAAATTGTCCTTAAAGAAAAGGACCAGGGTTGGCGGAATAAAATCCAAACTCCTTACCAGGGCGCACACAGCCCTGCCTTATCTGGCTTCCTCTTACCTGGCCACTGTCTCCGGCCTCCCCTTCCCTCCCCTCGTTCAGGGTGGCCTTTTTTCTAGGACTGGAACATACAGGCACACTCATTCCCACCTCAGAACTCGATGTTCTGTCTGCCTAGCTCACTGCATGACTGGTTTCTCCTCAGCCTTTATGTATCAGCCCTTCCGAGGGGCCTCCTCTGACCACACAGTATGCAGCAGTCCACCCCCCCACCCCGTTTGCCTTCCTAATTACCCCAAGGTTCTCATTCACATTACTCTGTGGTGGGTTGTTTTTTTCATTGTATTTATCACAATTTGAAATTACTTACTTTGTGTCTCTCACCGGAACGTAAATGCCCTCCCTGAGGAGAGGGAAATATGGTTTTAAGTTTTGTACCATTAGTGCTTGGCACCAAGTCGTCATTTAATAGATGTTTATTAAGCAGATGAACAAATAAGTAGGTGGAGTGAATTCCAGACCTGGAATGGAAACCTGGTTTGTTAAGATGTTCGATTTGTATACACAGAGTGCCAGCTCTGCGTCTGACGGAAATTTGTAACCCGTGGCAGCGCAGGGGCAGAGAAAACCAGGTTTTCCACAGACTGTTGAGATAAGAACCAGACTTTGAATGACGCACCGTTAGTCTGTCCTCAACCCGCACGATCAGGCGCGGATGGGGCAGCGACCAGACACCCCGAATTCTGCTCCACACCCGTGTGTATCCCCGGTAGAGATTTCACTGTGTGTATTCATTCAACATTTGTCAAGCGTTTAGATGTTTTCTGCAAACAAAGGGGCAAGCAGCAGCGTGGTCACTTTGCTTAATAGTTTAACACAGAGGACGCGTCTGTGTTATTCGGACAGTGACTCAGTTAAGCATCATCTCTGAAGAATCCGGATAGAAGCTGCACTGTTGCCTTCCTATCCTGGGGCCGGTCCTGAGAGAGGTGTGTAAAGAGTGGATGCGACCAGCAGTGTTGTTTTCCTCACAGACTCCGATGTGCATTGTCGACCACCGGGTCACCATGAGGTGTGACAGGGAAGCTTCAGTGGTTCTCTTTCTGGCTGTGGACACACAAATAGTGTATTTTTTCTTAATTTTTTTTAAATGTTTTATTTATTTCTGAGAGAGAGAGAGAGAGACAGAGAGACAGCATGAGCAGGGAAGGGTCAGATTCAGACACAGAATCTGAAACAGGCTCCAGGCTCTGAGCTGGCTGTCAGCACAGAGCCCGACGCGGGGCTCAAACCCACAAACTGCGGTATCATGACCTGAGCTGAAGTCGGACGCTTAACCTAATGAGCCACCCAGGCGCCCCATACAGCTAGTGTTCTTATCACCTGCTTTTGATTTGCCAGTTTGGCTCAAATCCGGGTATTCCTAACGTCTGCATTTCACTCTGTGTTATGCGGGGAAACAGGAAAGACAGTCCCCATTGCTTCTCAGACTCTTGGCTCAGTCTCTTGGCTAAGATACTACTGTTATAATATCCGATAAGACACTGTCTCCAAGGAAGAGTGTAAAATTTGAAGAGGGTTATCTTTTCTTTTTTAAAATGTTTAACATTTATTTATTTTTGAGAGACAGCATGAGCAGAGGAGGGCAGAGAGAGAGGGAGACAAAGAATCCAAAGTAGGCTTCAGGCTCCAGGCTCCAAGCTGTCAGCCCAGAGCCTGACGCGGGGCCCAAACCCTTGAACCACGAGATCATGACCTGAGCTGAAGTTGGCCGCGTAACTGATTGAGCCACCTAGGCGCCGAGGATTATCTTTTCATTATAGGTTGTCCTGTGCCAACTTTAGCAAGGGAATTAGGAGAGGTGTCTTTGAAACCATTTAACTCATTTCATATTACCTCAATTGTATTTGTGTTCTTTAAAATTATTTTAGTTTACTGTGCTGAATATATTCCTGAAAGATTCCATACCTTATGTCTGGAATAAGGTAGACAATAAAATGTATACACACAATATTTGTTGTCTTATATGAAAATGAAACAATAGAATATTCATAATAAATTAATTTGAATTAAAATCTATTTTTTTTAATCTTGTGTATTATCTAACATGGAGGAAAATGCAGTGCATTTCTGTGTTTTTAAAAAATTATTAAGCATAACATTTGCTTATAAATATGTGATTGGCATCCCACATGTTACCAGTTTTTAATATACTTTTAAAGAAGCAACATCGGGGGGCCTGGGTGGCTCAATCAGTTAAGTATCCAACTTCGGCTCAGGTCATGATCTCATGGTTCGTGAGTTCGAGCTCCGTGTCAGGCTCCATGCTGACAGCCAGCTCAGAGCCTGGAGCCTGTTTCATTCTATATCTCCCTCCCTCTCTGACCCTCCCCTGCTCATGCTCGCTCTCTCTCTCTCTCTCTCTCTCTCAGAAATGAATAGTTGGCCGCGTAACTGATTAAGGAACATTAAGGAAGCAACATCAATTTCTTTATTACATGCAATTATATTTTTAAAGTAAACATAATTTGTTTTCAGAGAGAGAGAGCATGAGCAGAGAAAGGGGCAGAAGAAGAAAGAGAATCTTAAGCAGGCTCCACACTCAGCATGGAGCCCAACGTGGGACTCAATCACACCACCCTGAGATCATGACTTGAGCTGAAATCAAAAGTCAAGCGCTCAACTGACTGAGCCACCGAGGTGCCCCTAAAGTAAAAATAATTTTAAATAACATTCCATCACTAAACATGAAGCAACATGGTAAAAGATGCCATCCCATTACCTCTCCAGTCTCCAGTTAACCAAGGCTATATTCAGTATCCACTATGGGTTCAGCACCCCAAAATACTTCTTACTGTCATACAAAAACAGATTCAGTTAAGGCTCTGTTGTGATTGCTGTGTGTTGTACTTTTGTGTGCTATTTTTCCGGAGCTAGGTGGATACATATTATTTCAATTAGTTTAATATTTGTCTCACTTGATAGAAACAGAAAGTTCGCTCAGTGAAAAGAAAGAGGGGAAAAGGCAAAAAGTAAGAAAGAAGGAGAGAGAGAGACATCTAACATTGATCAAGCCGAGTCTAGGCACCTCTGTTGACTTCCCAGGGAGAGGTTTGCTAGGTGGGAGAGAAGTGGCAGCCTGGCTCAGGCAGGAGGGGTGTGCGTGGGGTAAATGGCACTTTGTGACCCCGCGCTCCTGTGTGAGGCTATAGCTCATCCCCAAGAGCCCCTGCCTCTCACTTTGGTGCTGTTGGCTTCATGGCTTCCAGATTTCCCAAAAGCCAGCAGGGGCTCTCCTTGACCTTCCCTTCCTGAGCCTCCCTGCTCTCTGTCCTCCTGACAAAACTCTAACCCATATTGGACGCTTATGCCAATTTGCTCATTCCCTGGCATCCTGAAAAGTGAGTCGTTTAGTTTTCCAATTCCGAATGTAAGCCGGTGATGACTCAGGATGTGTTCTCAATTTATAATAGGGCATATTTCTTGGTATTTCCTAGTCCTTACACTTTCTTGAAATCTCTCACAGCCCTTCCCGAAGTAACAAAACAAATGAAGGCGCCAGCATTAGTTAAATGTTTTCATTTATTATACCTGCTATTGTTCTTACTGTATCTTGTTTTACACCGGAATTGTGACAAAGGGCAATTAGTCTTAGAGTAAGTGAAGAAAGGTACGAAGGTTGCTTTAGTTTTTCCCAAACCTGGCTGGAGGGAAAATTCGCACATCCTTCAAGTTTGTGAAACAGGCGTCTAATCTTTATTAAATTGGCCAGCAGAAGAAGGTCATCCTCATTCAGGTATCGGAGAACGGGAATCTCCTCAGGGTGAGGTAGCTTTTCAGCAAAGAGAAAGAGAAGGGAAGTCAGGGTCCATCTGTGGGAGGCGGGAGGCGGCGTGTGCTGGTACTAATTTGGAGTTGGAATCCCTCGAGTCTCATTAGCTACAGAAGGAGGCAATGGCGGTATTACTCTCATCTGGAGGAGGAATGGGCTGGAATGCTATGGAGAGCTGAGAGACCAGAACAGGCCAGAGCAATAGAATTTAGATACTTCCAAGTGCTTACAATTTATTTGAGTAATTTATGAGGGGGGCACAAAGATGCCGCACAGTCCCTTCCCTGGAGATCCCCCGGGGGGAGGACATGGTCGGAGCTGGACTGGAGCTAGGAAGGCTCTGGGGGGCTGGCCTTCCTCAGACATGGTAGCACCTTAGCTGAGTTTTCAAGAAGGACCGGGATCGCTAAAATTCCTTTCCTTCTAGAACGTGCCCCTACCACGAGAGGCCATTCCGCGTTAATCTCTCCATGACCCTTCCTTTGCCTCTGCCCATCCTTTCTTCACAGCCTTTGGTGATTCAGGCTGAGGCCGCATCCTTGCGGCTGCTGCAGGAAGGGGAATGCCTCTGTCGGGACTGTCTCGCCTGGGTGTTTCCAGGGTGTGGATTCAGGGCCGGCTTCAGTGGGGTGGGCTAAATACAAGCTCAACTACTACCTTCTGCGAGCAGTGACCACTTACCTGCAAGAGACACAAGAACTGACAGCATTTTCATCCCTCTCTGCATCAGAAGGTAAGGAGGGAGGGAAGGAGGAAGGGAGAAAGCGAGGGACAGAGGAATAATAGGAATGGACCAGCATTTTTAATTTCCCTTCAATCCCAATTCCATAAGATGACAGAAAACGTTTTAAGAGAGTAAAGCAATAATGGCTCTAGGGAACAGGAAAGATTTTGGGGCGCCTGGGTGGCCCAGTTGGTTAAGCGTCTGACTTCCACTCAGGTCATGATCTTGTGGTTTGTGAGTTTGAGCCCTGAATGAAGCTCTGTGCTGACAGCTCAGAGCTTGGAGCCCGCTTCGGATTCTGTGTCTCCTGCTCTCTGCTCCTCCCCCACTCATGCTGTCTGTCTGTCTCTCTCTCTCAAAAATAAATAAACATAAAAAATTTTTTAATAAAAAAATAAGGAAATAGGGAAGACTTTGATCAGCAGGAATAATCTTACTACATTCCTGAAAATCATAAAGTAGACAGGACCATATCCATAGAGATAAATGGCCAAATGAAACCACTAACCCAAACACACACATTCTGAGATCAAAGTTAATAAAAGTGAGAAGCAGAAGGGGCCCTGAGGTAAATATTAGGATGACCAGTTGGTAGACAGCCCCTCACCTCACCCTCCACGTTGAACCATGACGTCCCCAGGCTGGGGCTGGAAGTCCGGCACTGGGGCCAGCCTTCTACCCCTCAACTGTACATACCACTTTCCCACAGTCCCCACAAACAAACTTCAGTAGGCAGAAGATGTCGGAAGGCCGGGATTCTCAAATACAAAATGAACACACGGCCAGGAATCACCAAATATCTGAGGAAAATTGAGGCCATGAAAGAGAAGCCAGATTTACCTATTAGGGGTAATACTCAAGGAGACAGCATTAGTAGCCAGCAGGAGGCTTTGGGATATATATGATTAATATTTTATGAGGGATTTGAGAGAATTATTTGCTGTCAAAGAGAAGAAATAACTAGAGGACTTGGAAATTAATTTTATGCATACAGAAAAGATGTGTTAACATAATTTTAGAGTGACCATTAAAATGCAGTGTATTAAAAGATCGCGTCTAATAGGTTGAGGAAAACAACAAAATCCAGTTCTATACTGTTTGCAAGAGACACATCTAAAACTATAAAAACACTGAAAATCAAAGAATGAAAAAAATGTACCAAGCAAATGCTAACTAAAAAGAATGCAGGTGTGGCAATTTAACATAATCTAGAATAGCATTTAAGACAAAGGTCACTCACTAGTAGGGAAACTGGGAATAATACCTATTTATATGTTACCATTTAATTTTGCTAAAAAGAAAAACCTTCACTGATACACTGAGTCACATAATGGGCACAGCTGAAGAGCAAATAAGTGAGGTGGAAGATGGAGCTGGTGAGAGGCAAGAAATACAGCCCACCAAGAAGAGGGTCAGCATCTTTACTTTCCTATGTTTATAAAACTATAGAAAGCAAAACCTGATAGAAATAGTGAGAAAAATGAACAAGTCCACAGTCCTATTTCATACATTTCTCAGAACTAAGCCAATGATATAAAAAGGATAGAGAAGTGGGAATGGAACAATTAGACATGTACAAGCTTGTGACAACAGTACACTTTTTGGGGGTCAAGTATACCTGGAACAGTCACAAAAATTATGTAATCAGCTCAAAATAAAATATCAATACATTTTGAACGGCAGGGGGAAAAACGTGCAAGCCATACTCGTTGGTTGTTTAGAAATGAACAAGAAAAGGATAGTAAATTTGAATATTTCAAAATTCAATAACTATGGAGTTGAAGAAACCAAAATAGATAGGGCAAACTACTTAGAAGTGAGAGAAAATCGGAGCACTCCATATGGCCGAAGACGCACAGAGGAGACGGTGGAGGTGGGGAGGAGGTGCTACTAGTTTAGATTGGGTGGTGGAGAGAAGACTCTGAGCAGAAACCTGAAGGAAGTGGGGAAGCAGCTAGGTGCTAAATAGGGGAGGAATATTTTAGGTTGCAGGAATAGCAAGTCCAAAAGCCCTGTGGCGGGGGCATGCCTGGTATTGTTGAGGAACAGTGAGAAGGCCAGTGTGGCTGGAGCATGGTGAGGGAGGAGAGAACAGTACAGAGGGAACATTAAAAGAAGGAAATCCAAAGCATGTGCAGGATTGCAGGTCTCTTCTAGAACCTTGGCTTTTACTCTGAATAGGATTAGAAGCCATTGGATAGTTTGGACCAGGATTTTGTTTTCAAAGTATCACTCATGCCCTTTTTGGCAGCACGTATACTCAAATTGGAACAGGGCAGAGAAGATTAGTACGTCAGCTGTACAAGGATGGTACCTATTGTGTTAGATAGACTCTGGGAAGACCAGAAGCAGGGAGACACATTAGGAAGCTACTGTGATAAATTAAACAAGAGATAGGCTAGGCACCAGAGGCAGACAAGACAGATAGTACTGGCGGATGTGAGAAGAGTTGGAGCCTGGATGTGTATTGTAGATAGGGTTGATAGAGCCTGCAGGGAACAGGTGCGCTGCTGTGAAACAGAGGGGCAGTGCTGCTCCAGAGTGGCCTGAGCAACTGACAGGATACAGTTGCTGGGGTGCCAGCGTGGCTCAGTCGGTTAAGCATCGGACTCTTGATTTCCGTTCAGGTCATGATCTTGGGATCCAGCCCTGCATTGGGTTCCACATTCATAGAGTGAAACCTGCTTTGGATTCTCTCTCTCTCTCTGCTCCTCCCCCTGGTGTGCACACACTCTCTCTCAAGATAAGGAAACTTAAAAAAAATAATACAGATGTGATTTTCTGATGGAGGAGACTGAGGGTGGAGCAAGCTTTGAAAAGGAATATTGCTAAGGTTTTCATGCCCTCTTAAACACATACATGGAGATACAGGATTAGAATCAGAGATGTGAAGGTTAGAAGTTCATGGGAGATAAAATGAGAGGGTCATCAACATGCAGATGATATATCAGGACAGGAGATTCCATGAGATCATCCACGGAGTGGGTACAGATAAAGATGAGTCTCAGGATATGGCCTGGAGCCTCTTAATATTTAGAAAATGGGGAGGTGATGAAAGTCAGCAAAGAAAAATGAGAAGGTCACTGAGGTGGAACGAAAATCAAAGGAAAGCAGGGTCCTGGAAGTAAAGCAAGAAATGCTTCCAAGAGGAGGAAGTGAGGAACTGTCCAGGGTCCCTGGGAGGTCACCTGGTGTAGCAGAAATGAGCTCCAGTGCATATGAAATGTTATGTAGCAACTAAAAATGAAATAGACAAATATGCTTGGAAATGCAGACATGCAAAAACCTTTAATACCCATTAAGTGGACAACAAAAACTAATACCATCCCCCCAACAATATAAGCAACATGATCCTTTTTTTATTTTAAAAAAGATATGTCTGAATAATGAAAAGAGAAAGACATACCAGATTTTGAGTGATGATTACCTTTGGGAAAAGGGTTAGAATTAACAAAAGGATGAAAAAGGAATCTCATCTTCTACTCCAGTTCTATATTGGGTGGATCTTCAAATATGAGAATGTATTTATTTTTCAATTTTTAAAAACCTAAAGAAAGGGTGATCGTGATGACAGTGAGAAATGGAAAAACTTCTGACATTGAATCGTGTGTGTGTGTGTGTGTCAAAATGACTCATTAAAATTCATTTCTAAGGAAGGAGCGGGGGAGAGAGAACATCTTTTACATTTTTGGTAAGAATGCATTTACCATGAATGTAATGTACTAGAAGAAGGCTATCTTGTAAACGTCTAAGAAGGAAGCTTGGCTGGAGCCCAAACAGCTGACTGTGGTAGCCGGACTGATGGGGAGGGCAGAAATAGTGCTGAGCACCTTGGAGACCCCTCAGTCCCTGTTGGCTGAATCTGAAGTCTCCTTTCTGTTCGCTGTTTATGAGATATGCCTGCCTGTGCTGAATATTGAGGTCATATATCCACTTACCTAAAAGTGTGGAATTTTCAGAGGTTGACAACACCTTTGAAGTCTGGAGCAATCTCTTCCTTTAATCATTGGTGAAACAAAGGGCCTCAGAATTGAAGGGGCGTGTTTGGAGCCACACACTAGATATACTACATAGACCTCTCCCTTTTGTTTAATATATATTTTTGAATGTTTATTTTTGAGAGAGAGCGAGAGCATGCAAGCATGCACCAGTAGGAGAGAGGCAGAGAGAAAGAGGGAGAGAGAGGGAGGGAGAGATAGGATCCCAGTCTCTTCACTGACTGCAAAAAGCCTGATGTGGGGCTCCAATGCAGAAATTGCAAGATCATGACCTGAGCTGAAGTCGGATGTTTAACCGACTAAGCCACCCAGGTTCCCCCATAGATCTCTATCTCTGTCTCTGTATCTATATATACATTTCAACTTTATTGAGGTATAATTAACAGAGAGAGCTATCATTTACTGAGTACTTAGTGTCAAGCACCACGCTAAGTACTTTGCATTCCCCTTGAATCTTCACAGCCATCTATTTGGTAGGAATCATTATCTACATCTAATAGATGAGGGCAGTGAAGTTCAAGTTCACCCACTAAGCTAAGTGGCAACGTTGAGGTATGAAACGACATCCCTGTAACCCGAAGGCCATGTTATTAACCATTGCCAGTCACTGAGAGTGTACTCTTAGCTGTGCCCTGGGTGGGACAGGGGAATCAGTAAGGAAGAGATTTTGTGCTTCCGGAGCTTACCATCCAGTGGAAAAGGCAGCCATCAGGGCAGAGAAGGCAGCATGGTTCAGCGAACATAGGGACCAAGGACAGTACATGGACGACCCAGAGAAGGCCATGGTGGACCCTGATTGGGCAAAGGACTAGGAGGTCTGGGAAGCGTCTCCAAGGAGATGGGACTCACATATGGTCTTGAACATGGTGAGAACCCAGGTCTCCTGACTCCATCCAGGGCTTTCTTCTATAGCACAGTGGAAAAATAAACAAAACCCTAAAACCAACCCCCCAAAGCAACACTCCCCGGTCTCAGAGTAAACACAGTAAATGTTAGTTGGATCTAAGTCTGAACTAAAAGGAATTTCTGAAGAACAAACCATAAGGCCGCCTCATTTCCACATGAAATTTTCACTCTGTGGGTTTTTTTTCATTGAATTCCAAAAGTCTTAGTAGATGGTAGATTATTACACACAAATATAATCTGAGTAATAACATTAACAAAAGCCGTTTACTCTTATTATTCTAGATGCTTTGAACGGTTTTCAAAAATGTACCTACCTTCACTTTGGTCCCAACACCGATTCTTGCCTGTTGGCCCATTGCTAGAAAAGTGATTGAAATCTTGTCTTGTTCTAGGATGCGAACTCCAATGTAATGATTCAAAGCCAGAAAGACAGGTTTAAATGAAACAAAGGGTGAGGAAGCCACAGAACTGGACCAGTTCCAAGCCCTTATTCTGTTGCCAGCTTGATCTGAATATTGACCTCCCAAGATATTGATGTATATGCTGGACAGAAAGGAAATTAAAAATTATAAAGGATAACATTATAATTCAACCTTGAAATTAGCCCTGTCACTGGCTCACCAAGGGGAGCCGCAGTTCCTGCTAGCCAGCAGGGTACAGAGAGTGTAAAACCGCAGGTCATCTTTGGCGTGGAATACTGTGAATGAATTTTATGCTAATTTGAAGTAGTGGATCCAAACTGGGTCCAAAATATGGAACCAGGATGGTAAAGGGGTCTGGAAAACTCTGTGCTGGGAAGAATGAAGAGGGAGCAGGGAAGGTTTAGTCTGGACAAGCAGACATACAGGAGACCAGGCTATCCCTGAAAGAGAGGAGAAGACCAGTGCTTGGGTTTTCCCCAGGACGAAATGAAGACCAGCAGGTGGAAGTCTTGGGGAAGGCCTAATTGGCCTCAGGACAGGACAGCTGTGTTCTCAGAGCACCCAGCAACTGGGAGCCCAGAGCCCTTCCCAAGCGGCTCAGGGAACATCTCTGAGATGGCTCAGAGTACTGCTGAAGGGCCCTGTGATGGAGCACAAGGTGGAAGTGAGACTAATGGAGCCTTTACAATCTCTTAGCACAGCTGATGCTACATCTTACGTCATTACCTACATATCAAGCCCTCCCAGTGTGGGATCTGGTGGCCCTAATGGCTGCCCTTCTACCTAGTTATCTCCTCCTCGTACTCTCTCACCTTCTTCCAACTTGGATCACCATCCCTTTCTTTTTTTAATGTTTTTTCTTTATTTTTGAGAGAGAGAGAGAGAGAGAGAGAGAGAGAGAGAGAGAGAGACAGAATCCAAAGACAGGCTCCAGACTCTGAGCTGGCTGTCAGCACAGAACCCGACCCAGGGCTCAAACCCACGAACTGTGAAATCATGACCTGAGCTGAAGTTGGACGCTTAACCGACTGAGCCACCCAGATGCTGCACCATCCCTTTCTTGAGGAGAAGGAATAGGTAGAGTTCTGGGTATTTACAGAGTTGGCTGAATTTGATGATAAATTATTCTTTTTTTAACAAGATGAATTGGCCATGAGGGCCCCTAGAGTAATATAACTGATATCTTCTTTCCCCACTATGGATTAGTGGTGGTAATCTAATAACAAAAGTAAAAATGAGAAATTGAGGTAATTATCTTACTGTATCTGGGAAGAGGAAGATTTGGTTTCATCTTGAAATGTGGATGAAAATAATATTTGGCTAAAATTAGATAGATTGTTCATTTGATAAACATTCTGTGAGTGCAGATATATGTTGGTAGCAGTAAAGATTCAGAATGTGGCTTCAAAGAACATGGATCTAGGGGCACCTGGATGGCTCAGTTGGTTAAGCATCTGACTTCAGCTCAGGTCATGGTCTCGCTGTTTGTGAGTTCAAGCCCCATATGGGGCTCTGTGCTGACAGCTCAGAGCCTGGATCCTACTTTGGATTTTATGTCTCCCTCTCTCTGTGCCTCTCCCCTGATCACACTCTATCTCCCTCTCACAAATAAATATTAAAAGAATAAAAATTTATATGTAAGTATATAAGTTAGTAGGTCAAAATTGTATCAGGATCTTAATCTCTCTAGAGATTTTGTTTTGTATGTTATTGTTGTTGGTTGTGACTATAGGAATATAGGCATAGGTAAAAATATATCTCAAATTATAATAACACACACACACACATATACACACACAAACTATAACAACACAGCGTAGCAGCTATCCATTGTAAATTATTTTCATAAATAAGTCAATATAACATTATCAGGGCATAGGCTCTAGGAAGACCACTGGATTCATACCCCAAATCCTTAGGGTGTGCATATAATTTATTGGGAGATCTTTTTTCTAATATTGAAATAATATAGCTCATGTTTCTTGGTGTTTATAGAAAGAATATGATGAGCTTTCTTTTACATAGTTTCCTGGGATTTTTCCACTGAGAAGCAAATGGAATGACGTAAATAAAAATTTCTCTGAGTCGAACATTACTACCAAAGACTAGCTTAAATAAATCTTAAAGCCATTTTTATCATTTAAAAAGAAAGCTTCTATTTCAAAGATGGATAAGTTCTAGGGATTTAATGTATGGCATAAAGATTATAGTTAATAATACTGTATATATACTTGAAAGTTGCTAAGAGAATGTATCTTAAATGTTCTTAACACAAAAAAGAAGTGGTAATTATGTGACATGAAGGAGATGTTAGCTAATGCAATGGGATAATCATTTTGCATTATATGAAGTATATCGAATTGACACATTTCAGTCTTTAATTTACACAATGTTGTATGTCAATTATATCTCAATAGAATTGGAAAAAAGAAAAGAAAAAAGTAAAATTTCATAGCCTCCCCCTCCCCCCAAATGGCATGAAGAAAAACTTAGAAGCCTACCAGACATTTCCATTGGGATGATAGCAGGAACTTCTACCAGAAGAATCTAGCAATGCTAGGATTGCAGGGTCAGTGGGCATATCTTCTTGGACTATGCAAGTGAAGCCACGTATTTTGTTGGGGATTCGGATGATGGCTAGGTTTCCAGATGGGTAGCTGAGATTAGATAAGGTTATTTGCGTTGTTCTAATGGCCCTTAGTTATTCTGGGAATAAATTTAGTTTATGAGCGAGCCCTTTGAAACCATTCTAGAATGGGAGCTACTCTTAATACAAAAATGATTTTACGCTTTTTATGGGATCAAAGTATATTTACAAGACACAAAAATCCACAACAAAATACTGGCAAATGGAATCCAGTGACATATACAAAGGATTATATAGTATGATAAAGAGGAATTTATCCCAGGAGTGCAAGGTTGGCTTAACATCTAAAAATCCATCAATGAAATATACTGATAGAATAAAAAGCCAAAAAAAAAAATGATCATCTCAATATACACAGAAAAAGCATTTGACAAAATTGAACCCCTTTTCATGATAAACAACTCAATAAACTAGGAAGAAAAGGGAGACTCCTTAATCTAATAGAATGTCTAACAAAAACCCACAGTTAACATTACACTTAATGGTGAAAGACTGATTTAACCCTAAGAGCAGGAACTAAACAAAAATGTCCATTCTCCCTACTTCTATTCAATATTACACTGAACGTTCTAACCAGGGAAATATTATGCAAGAAAAGGAAATGAAAGGTATCTATACCGGAAATGAAAGATATAAAATTATCTCTATTTGCAGATGATATGGTCTTGTATTTAGAAAATCTTAAAGAATTCACAAAACAATATATTAGAACTAACAAGTTCAGCAGGGTTGTAGGCTACAAGACCAATACATAAAAATAAATTGTATTTCTATATACTAGCAGTGAACATTCTGAAAGTGTAATTAAGAAAATAATTCCATTGACAATAGCATCAGAAAGAATAAATTCTACTGAGGATAATTTACTAGCTGTTAATACTCAGTCCTATCTAAACTGATCATAAGCCTGGAGGTGAAGTAAACACAAGATTGACTCTGAATCATTTTGAAAAATAGTCATGGTCTTCAAGAGAATTAAGAATTAAGCCAAGGCATTAAATGATAATAATAAAAGAAAAGGGAAGCTACTTAAAATGTACTGATATAATTAAAACAAAACTTAAACTCTTTCTCATAGGGGCTACAAACTAAAACTTCACTATACTTACTGTGACCTTAAAGTCATTTTTCTGATTGATTATTGGAATTTGACTAAACTTTTAGGAAACTATGACTAAACATGACTTTCTCCTAAAAATTAGAGCCTTTGGTCACCAAAAAGCCCTCTTCATTTCATAGTTTTGTTTGTTTTTTACTTTTCTTGAGGCATTAAATAGGCTTTATGTCAAAATAACAAATGGTTTGGCCATCAGGCAGAAGTTCAAGTGATGAACAACTTAGTATTCCATAAAATGGATATTGAATTTTTGTATTAGAAAATAATGTGCTGCTCACAGATGTGTAAATTGATATACATTTTCTGGGGGACTATCAAAGCTTGAAAATGTCTGTAATTTTTTAAATAATTCACTCAGATTTCTTTAGGGGTGTGTGTGTGTGTGTGTGTGTGTGTGTGTGTGTGTGTGTTTAAGTAAGCTCTACATCCAATGTGGGGCTTGAACTCACATCCCGGAGATATACTCAAATGCTCTACTGATTGGGCCAGCCAGGTGCTCCAAATATCTGTAATTTCTTACCCAGAATTTCTACCCCTAGGCATCTAGGCATTTAATTCAAGGAAATAAATAATAAGTATGCAAAGAAGTCTACATAGAGGTGTTCATTTAGCAAATAAATATATAATAGCAAAAAAAAGTGAAATCACCTTTGTGGTTAGGTTAAATGAATTATAATACATCCCTATCATTAAATACCTTATGGTTATAAAAATTGTGGTGTATATATTTATTGCATATTATATACCCATTATTATATAATATTATGTAAGGAGGGAAAGTTATAAAATATGAATAACTAGTTGAAAAACTGATTTTTAAAGAATTATATAGGTACACCTGGGTGGCTTAGTCATTTGAATATTTGACTTTGACTCAGATCATGATCTCACAGCTTGTGGGTTCAAGCGCCATGTCAGGCTCTGTGCTGACAGCTCAGAACCTGGAGCCTGCTTTAGATTCTGTGTCTCCCTCACTCTGCCCCTCCCCCACTTGTGCTCTGTCTCTCTCTTTCTCTCAAAAATAAATAAATAAAAATTTTAAAAATTATTTATATATATATATATATATATATATGCTCATAGAAGTAAGGGAAGTTTTAGACAAAGATGTTAACAGCTTTACTTTGGGTGGTGGGATTTGGGGTAATACCTATTTTTCCCTTTATAGTTTTCTATATATGTTTCCTTTTTCTTTTTTATGAAGAAATAAAACTAATAAAAATAACTTGTTGAAAGGATACAATATTTGTGTTGTTCCATCTGGAAACGAAGTCAGAAACTTGCTTCCATGTTTGTAGTGCTTCTCTAAGAGCTCATTCTTCATGATCTGTACACCATGGAAAACAAAAGAACCCTCAATCATTAATTGTTCCAGATATAATGCATCAATTATGATAGTAACAGGCATCCTTTGCTTGCCAGACAGTGATACAAACTTGTCTTTTAATTTAAATTTTTGGGGGATGCCTGGATGGCTGAGTTGATTAAGTGTCTGATTTGGCTCAGGTCTTGATCTCAGAGTTCATCGGTTCGAGCCCCATGTCTGGCTCTGTGCTGACAGGTTGGAGCCTGGAGCCTGCTTTGAATTCTGCGTCTCCCTCCCTCTGCCACTCTCCTACTCACACTCTGTCTGTCTCCCTCAAAAATAAAATAAACATCAAAAAAAGTTTTTTAAATAAATAAATTTTGGCCCTGCAATGGTGATAATCCTTAGGAATCATTAAAGATTATTCCTACCCCCTGCAGATAACTTGATAAAAGCTTTCAGGCAGAGATCTGACATTATATATCTTTTTGAATTTTTAAAAAAATGTTTATCTTATTCACATCTTATTATAAAAACAAAACAGGAGATTAAAAAAATCAGCTCTAGCCCAAAGGAAGGGTTCAGTATACTGATTATAGTAGTGGTTACATATATGCCAAAATTCATAGAGCCGTACATCAGAAAAAAGTGAATATTACTGTATATAAATTATACTTGAACAGACTGCAGTTGCATTGGATGTGTAAGTCAATTTGATATTTAATTTTTCCATGAATATTCGGTCAAATTTATTACATGAGTTGTTCAAATATTCTATTGTATTACTACTTTTTAAAAAATCTAATAGCCCGTGCAATTTTTGAGAGGTAGGCTAAAATATCCCATTACATTATGGATTTTTAAATTTTTCCTTTAGTGCAATTTTGCTTTACATATTTTGAGCCTATCTTAATATGGGAAAAATATTTTATAATGTTACATCTTCCTGGAGGATTAAAACATTTATCATTATGAAGAGAACTTCTTTATCTCTAGTAATACTCTTTGGTATTTTCATGATATATCATTTTTATTTATACTCTCCTTGTATCCTTATATTTTAGATGTATCTCTTATAACCTATATAGTTAGAATTTTTTTCCTTAAAAAAGAACTAATCTGACATTCTTTGTCTATTAACTGGAGTATTTAGTCTATTTACATATAATTACTGACATTCCTTGATATTTTCTATTTGTTCCCTGTTATGTGCTTTTTTTTCCCCTTATGTATTTTTGTCTTTTTTGGGGGGTAATTAAAATATATCATATTTTTTTGTTCTAGCTCTACACATTTGGAACTTACACTCTCTGCTTCTGTTATTTTTTCTGGCTACCCTAGAAATTTCAGCAAGTAAACTTAATTTATCCAAATCTGAAGTTAAGCTTTCATATTTGCCTTTCTCCCAAACCAAGGGCCTTACAGCACTATAATTACATTTAACCTTCTTCCCATCATGTACTATTTTGAAATGTATAATTTATTCTTTTCTGTTTTTTGAAATGCCATAAGCTATTATTACTGTCATTTATTAGTCAACTTTCAGTTTTATCCATATATACTATGTACCACTTTCGTTTCATCTTTCTTGAATCTTAGACCATCCAAAGACACAAAGCACATTCTTTAGGATTTCCTTTAATGAAGGGCTACTAGTGACAAATTATCTTTGGCTTTACCAGACAATGTTTTGGGGGTGGCACATTTTCTTGAAAAATATTTTAGCTGGTTATCGACTTCTGGATTGACCACTATTTTTTTTAAGAACACTGAAGACATTCCACTGTTTTCTGGCTTCCATTGCTGTTGGGAGGTTATCTGACAGTCTTTCTCTTTTTTTTAATGCTTTATTTATTCTTTTTTGAGGTGGGGGGAAGACAGAGTGTGAGCAGGGGAGGGGCAGAGAGAGAGGGAGACAGATATTCTGAAGCAGGCTCCAGGCTCCGAGCTGTCAGCAAAGAGTCCGATGTGGGGCTCGAACCCACAAACCATGAGATCATGATCTGGGCCAAAGTCAGACGCTTAACTGACTGAGCCACCCAGGCGCCCCTCTTAACTCTTTTCCTTTAAATATAAACAGAACTTCTTTTTCTCTGCTGCTTTTAAGACTTTTTTCCTTTGGTATTCTACAGTTTGTTAATACTGGAATATTAACAATGATTTTAGGGAAGTGCTTGAGGCTTTTGGTGATATTTCTCCCCTTCTTTTTCGTTTTTAAGGGCTCCAAACAGTCTTTAATGTACATCAATCACATTTTAAAATAAAAACGTTTTAATCAAAATAGCCTGTCAGAAAACATGTAAAAGCATTGTTTTAATGTCTAGTAGAAGTTAAAAAGCCACATCTGTACCATTTCATCTTGACAAAGAGTTAAATGTGTCATGTAGCCAACCTGTTCTATTCATTCTGACAGCTTTTACAACTTTAGGTAAAACTGATTTTAAAGAGTCACAAGTAAAAATAATAACAAGATAATTACCTTTCCACATGCTATTCTAGCATCACAACAAACAATGGATATGTTTCTCTTTTCTAGTTGGAAATCAAGTAGTCTGTCATCAAATATCTCCTTTTTTGGAACATCCACGGAAAGTTGATAAGATATTGTTCTTAAGTGCTTTGGCTCTAATGGGAAGAGAATCACATGTTTGTTTTAAATTTTCCAAAACCTCTCTTCTAAAGAGAGGTTTTTCAATAAGAGGTTTTTGAAATTTCAAACCTTATTACAAATGTATTGTTTCATCAGCCTTTTGTTAATGGCAGAAAAATGAGGTTTTTCATTAAATTAAAGTGAGTATCTTCTTTTGTTAAAAAATAAAAACATTCCCTTGTTAAGTGAAGAAGGATGATTTTCATTAAGTGGAATTTTCTGGCCTAATGTTTAGTAGGAAGTAGTTGAATATGAAAGAACTTTATACCAAGGATTTAGTTTAAGCCAAAACAAATGTATTTCTTTTCTAAGTATCTTTTCTTTTTAATTTTTTTTTAAATGTTTTATTTATTTCTAGGAGAGAGAGAGAGACAGCGTGAACAGGGGAAGGTCAGAGAGAGAGGGAGTCACAGACTGAAACAGGCTCCAGGCTCTGAGCTGGCAGTCAGCACAGAGCCCGACACGGGGCTCGAACTCACGAACCACGAGATCATGACCTAAGCGAAAGTCGGACGCTTAACCGACTAAGCCACCCAGGCGCCCCTCTTTCTTTTTAATTTTTAAGTTTATTTTGAGACAGTGTATGGAATGGGCAGAGAGAGAGAGAGAGAGAGAGAGAGAATCACAAGCGGGCTCTGCACTGTCATTGGGAGCCCGATACAGGGCTCAAACTCATGAACCATGAGATCATGGCCTGAGCTCAAATCAAGAGCCAGCCACTTACCGACTGAGCCACCTAAGCACACCTCTTAAGTATCTTTTCAATAGCTCTGAGTGGTAGAGGAGGAGCCTCATTCTCAGAAAGATGAAGTATTTTACCCCAAATTGTACAGCCTATAAGGAGAAAAGCAGCTACATAAATCAAGAACTTGATTCCAAAAATCAGTGCTCTTTCCATTTCACCCACACTATAGCCATACTGGTCCATATATGAAGAAAGTAATCTGATTTATTTTTGATGGATTTTTCCATATCCCAGCTGGAAAACAGAAGGGAATGTGTGCTTGGTGAAATGGGAGACAATTAATTCAATAAGCTCTTTTCAGCTATCTGTAAAGTATTCTATAGATGTTGCTAATTTATTTCAGTCAATAGCAATAGTAAGCTGAGGACTAAAAACTTTAAAAGGCAGATGACTGAAACACCAGACTTTCTGAGCCATTTTAATGGATGCATTGACTGAAATGAACATTTTAAATATTATTTTTTTAAATACCAATTTTAGGTTTTGGTCATATATCTGAGCTTTCTGATGTACAACTGATCTATAACATCAGCGTTGAGGAACTCACCATCTTCAGGTATGTTAGGCTGTTCATTTGTTATTAGTGCAAATTGTCTGGACATTTGTAGCTCCTGTTTTCTACAAAATTAAAAAATATATGCTATATAAATCTGAAATGTATTTGAAGTTTAAAACAGAATTTTAGTACAAATTTTAACTGTTTAAACACCATGTGGGGCTTGACCCCATGACTCTGGAATCATGACATTAGCTGAAATCAAGAGTCTAATGCGTAACCAACTGAGCCACCCAGGCACCCCCATCAGGAATTTTAATAGGTTTGCTTTGGCCAATTTTGATATCATTACTGAGAACACATTTTCAAAATTAAATATTTTGAAAAAACAGCGTTCATTTACAAAAAGCTCTCTACTTAAGCTGGACTGAGTTTCAATATCAAATGCTCAATGTTACCTCCTCAAGGCTTTCTCCTTTGCTTTGAGTCTATCTATGTCACTGCCATGGGCTGCATGAGGGTCAATACAGATTAATTCAGCTTTAGGGGTTTGGGCTTTTTGTTTTTCCTGATAAATGTAGTCAATCAGATTTTGACAGTAACTACAACAGGAGACCTGAAAAACAAAGAGGTCATTTTTATCTCATCAGTCCTAGATGAAGATAATTATAGGGGGAAAAAATGGCTAATGAAATTTGGATAACAATCTATGGTAGCTTTTTCCTGGTTACAGCTTTATTTAGATAGAATTCACACATCATACAATTCATCCATTTCAAATGTACTAGTCAATGGTTTTTAGTGTGTTCAGAGAGCTGTCAAAACCTTATCTGTGGCCAACTTTTAGCACATGAACTCTTACCCGTTAACCCTCCCCAGCTCTCCCCTCAGTCCTTGGAAACCACTAATCTAAATTCTGTCTGCATAGATTTGCCTGTTCTATGTAGCTCATCTATGTGGAATCATATAACTGTGGTACTTTGTGATTGTCTTCTTTTGCTTAGTGTAATGTTTTCAAGGTTCATCTGTGCTGTAGCATATATCAGTACTTCATTTTTTTATGGTTAAATAATATTCCATTGTATGGTTCCATCTCATTTATTTACCCATTCATCAGTTGATGGATTTTGAGGTTGTTTTCACTTCTGGCTGTTATAAATCATGTTACTATGAACATTTGTGTATAAGTTTTTGTATAGGTATATGTTGTCAATTCTCTGAGTATATATGTTGAGTAAATATCTAGAAGTATAATTGCTGGGCTATAGGTAACTATGTCTCTAACTTTTTGGGGAACTGCCAGACAGTCTCTCAAAGTGGCTGCACCATATCACATTCCCCTTTCCGAGTATATGAGAGTACCAGTTTCTCCACATCCTTGCCAACACTTGTTATTATCTGTCTTTTTGATTATAGCCATCATAGTGGGCATGAAATGGTATCCCACTGTGATGATGATTTGCATTTCCCCAACAGCTAACATGTAACTCTTAAGAAATGCAGTGCAGGGGAGAAAATACTTCATATGTTTAAAAATAACACCATTTCCTCAGTGAACCTGCATTAGAACTCACATCTCCTATTGGTTCAGAGCTATCATCATCACAGTAAACATCCATAATGGAAAGAAATGATCTTAGATCGCTTCCACAAAATTCACATGTGGGCGATATCTCCTCCTCTTCTTCCTTCAGAAAGAGGAAAATAAAAATGAATTCATGCCCACAAGGAGGTCCAGAGCCCCTGAGAGCATAGATGCTGCTGGGGTTCTGGGCAGGGCCAGCAAATATCCAATGGGAGAGCAGGGGTGGTGGGATCATGTGCCAACCTGCTTGAGGACTCCTGTCAGAATCCCTGGGGGCCCTTTGAACTAGTTGTGGATTCTCACAATGTCTCCTCATTGCAAGAAGGAAGTTTCACAAAGGGCTTTACTATTGACATCAGAGTTCCTTGTGCGGGAGGGGCGCTACAGCGTGTAACTAGATGCAAGAGGCAACGGATAATGCATTAACCCCAGGTTGGGGCTCTGGATTCTTCTGACTGTACTGTGAAGGTAATTCAGAAGCGGTGTGGGGGAGACCAGGGGAAGCAGCAGGACACAGAGGAGTTAGGAGATCAAGGGCTGGTGCACTATGGCCATGTTTATGCTCTGAGTTCACAATTGTGAATGCAGGGATTCCTGGGCGGGCAGGCAACTTTAGCGCAGGCTTCCAGGAAAAACCCACGTCGTGTAGGACTTGCAGGTCATGAACACTACCAAGCCAGCTGTATTTGCCATTCTCTGGGACTAGCAAAATGGCCACTGTGGGGCCAAAGGGTGGCAAGGTGGCCATTGCAGCCAGGCATTCACCACTAGAGTGATGGCCAATATCTTGAGGCTGCCAAAACTACCCAATGGTAAGTACTGCACATTGCTGAGAGCAGAACCCTTGGAGAGTAAACAGAAGTGGTGACACATCTAGTTTGTTGCCTAAGTAACAAAGCAGGGAGAAAGAGAATATAGCAATGCCAGGCCGCCTACAACCCTTCCATATCAGGGTCTTGCTAATGAGCTCCTAAGCCCTTGGTCCCTTCATCCCTTCTCCCATTCACTTGTGGGGAAAGCAAGGCGGAGATTCTTCCAATGACCATGAGTCATTGAGTGAGGCTGGGGTCTGTACCTGAGGACAGTATAGCTGGAGAGGAGACCTGACAAGCCGGTACTGCTGCCCCTGAACTACACTCGTGTCAAAGCCCCATCTAGGTGGACCTGAAGGATCCACCCAACATCCAGGAGAAGCCAGTCCTGCCAATGAGGGGACAACTCCCTGGAAGAAAGGCTACAAGGCTTTCCTTATGTTTAGGACCATCTCTGGGTGTCAGCAGAAGAAAACTCAAGAAACTTCCTTGGGTACAAACTTCTGTGGTTCAGAAAGGAGGAGCTAGGTTTGAATAAAAGGATTTTAGCCTGAAGAGTCTATAGGGTAACCATAAAGTTGAGAAACTTGGACAAATATAAAGAGTAAATATTGACTGATACCACATGACATATTTAGTGTGTCACCCCTTATTAGATTTGCATAGTTTAATGTGCGGCGCAAAGCGGCAATGAGCCGTGTGTTAGTGTGTCCACACAACGTTCCCATCAACCCTGTATACACATCGGCGGTGTGCTGCCTGACAAAATTGATGGCTCTTATTTCCAGTGAATAAGCCTGCACCTTTAGTGGGCCAAAAAGAAATAAGGTGGTGCCACTCTAGGGTGCATGCTGCTCTCTCCATATGGCCAGGTCATCCGAGTTTGGAAATAATCTTGCCACCAATCAGTCCCCTACTGCTCTGGTGCAGCGGGGCAGTGTCCTGTCCTTTTGGAGTTATTAAGGTAGCCTTTCCTTAGATCATCAAGCACAGGCATAAATCAGTCACTTAAGATGATCTAGTATGGCAAACATCCACCTGTGTTTCCTGGCTTTATGGCCACTGTTATGGGTCAAATTGTGTCCCCTGAAAAGATAGGTTGAAGTTCTAACCCCTGGTACCTGTGAATGGGGCCATATTTCGAAATGGGTCTTTGTAGATGCAATGAAGTGAAGATGAAGTCATTAGTCATAATATAAGTGGTGTCCTTGGTTGGAGAAGAAGGACATTTGGAAACAGAAGCAGAGAATGCCAGGACAGCTGAAGCAGAGATCAGAGTGGAGTAGCCGCAAGCCAAGGAAGGCCAAGGGTTGATGGCCACACTGGAAGCTAGGAAGAGCCAAGGAAGGACTCTCCCCTATTGGCTGGACTCACTGACATATTTATTTTGAACCTCTAGCCTTCAGAACCACAAGACAACAAGTTTCTGAGGCTTTAAGTCACCTAGTTTATGGGACGCTGATATAGCAGCCCCAGGAAATGAACACAGCCACCCTAAGTGCTATTCCATATACATGAGCTCTTCATGTATTTTTTAATAAGTGTGTTCCCTGTCTTCTGTGCAAATCATCATGTGGCTTATTACATCATTTATTAATAAATAACATTTTAAAATTAAAAAATAATATAAACTAAAATCACCTTGAAGTTAAGGCCTACATTGGAACTCTCTCGTTTGAATGTCAGAATGGATGGTGGCCCAACGCTAGGCAATGTTTTCAGAGCTGGCTCAAACAGTGTCATGAAGTCTTCTTTAAACTATATTTTTAAAAAGAGAGAGAAAATTGACTTTTGAATAAGTGGTATTTACAATGAACTCTGTGCACTATTGGACTGAAACATTTCTTACCTCTAGCTCACATAAAACATTCAGTTTTTGCTGTTGTGGATCAATTACCCATTTTTCTGTAGAGAAAAGCATCCATTTAGAAAGAAAGTTTAAAACCTTTGTACAGTGTATTCCATTTTCTCCTACCCTGCTTCCCTGTCTCAAACACACACACACACACACACACACACACACACACACACACACACACACACACACTAGTTTAAAAGCCCTGAAACCTTTTTTACCACCTTGTTGAGCATATTCTTAGGAAAGGGCTTTTCAAGAAGGGGGTGAGTACAGTAGTCTGAGTTAAGGCTGGTTTACCTTTGCTAGCAGAGGAAAGGACTCTAATTATCTATTTACCTCTTAACTTAGAAGCCAAATTTTCATGTTTGGTTTCCTTAATTCCAGAGGATGTTTTCTTCCCTGTAAAACAAGTGTACATTTGTCATCAATCCCAACAGAGTAGGAAAGAAGCTTAATACAAAAGAAAACATGCCTTTTGGAAAAATAAGTACCCTTATTTGTGTTTGTTTGACCTTTTACTTTTTTTGCCCTTTACAAATAACATTTTATCAACAATAAGGAACAGGGGAAAGTCACCACTGATGTATCATATTGAAAAAGGTTTCCCTGTTCCTTTCTAGTCCTAGCATACTACAGAGATGCCTGCATCACTTGACTATAAATATTGTTTGCAGACTCTTGTTTTCTGCTTTTTTTTCCCAGTTTATTAATTTTGAGAGAGAGAGCGTGTGCAAGTACAGTAAGGGAGGGGCAGAGAGTGAGGAGAGATCATCTGAAGCAAGCTCCTCACTGGCAACGCAGAACCTGATGCAGGCCTGATATCATGAACCGTGAGATCATGACCTGTGCCTAAATCAAGACCAACTGAGCCACCCAGGCACCCCATTTTCTGTTGTTTTGAAAGTACTGTATCGTCTACCTTATATCTGTTAGTCCATAAAGGAGTTTTCAGGTAGAAGGGTGCTAGAGGTTCTAGCTGAAGACAGTGAACTCAACCATGAGGATTATTTCCGCCACAGACTCCAGGGCAGTATTGGAAATGGGGGAGGTAGACATCAGCAACTTAGGCTAACCATCTAGAAGATTTAAGCTAGTAGAATTAGAATGATGAAAACCAATGAGATCAACCTACAATGGGGCAGAGGTAAAGGGAGGGGGCTGGCCCACTTCCTCACAGAGCCATGGGCAGCAAGAACTGCTCGTAGAGAAAGAGGTGGGCTTCAGAAAGTGATGTACTTCCTATGTGGAATATCTGACAAGTTTTTAAGTATGTTTTAGGCATTTTGTCCAACAGAAATACCAGCACAGGTATAAAAAAATGAACGCACAGATTTTTATTAAGGCATTATTTGTTATAGGGAAGAGCTCAAAACATCAAACGAAACCAAACCAACTCTGAAATATCTAGCAATCAGTTTCATTACATAAGCCACAGTAACTGTATATAAGGGAATATTGTGCAGTTGTTTCATTGAATTAGATCAATCTTTCCTGACATGGAAAGATGTCCATAATACACTGCTACGTAGAACAATTAAAGAGATAAAGTTGTCATTACTTACAGGAGATAGAATTGTTTTGTAGACTTCCAACTTACAAACTATTAGAATAAGAAATTTCAGCAAGGGGGTTAGATACAAGATTAATATATAGAAATCAATAATTTTCCTATTCATTGACAATAATCAATTAGTAAATATAGCAGGAAAAAAGTTTCCAATTGTTACATCAATACAAGACTATAAAATACTCAAGAATAAATTAGTAAGTGCTGCATTAGTCCTATGTGGCGGGGGGTGGGGGTGGGTGGGGAACTATGAACAAAGATCTGAAAGAAATGGAGAGGTACACTAGGGGCCTGCTGTTATAGGAATCAAACCAAGTGGCCATCAGAGGTGGTCCTAATGCCTTCTTTGGTGGCCCCAGAAAGCAGACTGAAATCTGAGCCAGAGTCAATTTCTGTAAATGCCTCAGGTTAGGAACAGACAGCTAAGCAGGCTTTCCCAAGTAATACAACCCCTTAAGCTATAGCCAATCAAAAATTGTCCTTGTTTTCTTCTGATGTCTTTGTAAAAATCCCTCCTTGCTGTTGTCTGGGGAGCACTCCTACCTGTTTGCAGTTTGGCACTGCTCCGTTCCGTTCATGTTTGCTCCAATGTAGAAACCTGGAAATACCTGTTTTTCTTTTAACACTGCTAAGCAAGGGCGACAAATGAACTTGTCAAATTCCATTGACACACCCCATCAGAATTCTACTAACTGTGTAGATTAGTTTGGGATTTATTGACATCTTCTTAATATTTGATCCATTTTTATGTTGGATTTTGTCACTCTTCTGTGCAAATCCTCAGGGGTCTTTCTACTTCTTTCCCATTGAAAAAGATTTGGTCTTCAGGTGTTCCTTTGACCTTATTCCCCCATCAGATTCTCCTCTTGATTATTTTACTGCAGCCACACAAACTGTCTCCTTTTTCTAGGAGGAGGCGCCTGCTAGTCCGTATGCCTGCAATAATCTTTCCCCAAGATCATCCTGGCTCACACTCTCATGTCCTTGAGGTCTTTGCACAAATATTTTAGCTTCTCAGTGAAGATTCCCCTGAGCACCCTGTGTAAATTTGTACTCCTCCCAACCAACACTTTCCATCCTTTCCTCTGCGTTTCCTCCTTAGCACTTAATTATATATATACATACATATATAATGTATATATATTGCATATATTATCACCTAATTATATATAATACATATTTCCTTATTTTCCTTATTTCTTATCTCTTTTACCATCACCTCCACCTTCCACACTTTAATGCCCGATCACAGAGACTGGTGTTTTCAATTTTTTTTTTCATTGCCATTTCCCTAGAACAGGGTTTGGACTATGATGGTTGCTTGGTGTGTGCTAGGTGCTCAGTAAGCATCTGATGAATAAGTGACATAAAACAAATATAAAAGTTAACGGGAAAGGCTATTCATAATTACTTATACAGGGATAGATTAAAATTTTAATTTTTGTATTATCTATCTCAATGGTTGCTACTTAGACTACAGCACGCATGTTACTACTTTGATAAAAAGTGAAAATATGTATCAAAATAGAACGGCAGCTTTTTTTTTGATGTGAACATTAAACATTAGCATTTATTACAGACCAAGGGCCAAAGAGTTTAGATATTTAATCTCATTTTGCTCTTTATAACAATTCTGTGACATAAGTATTATTATTATTACTGACATGGGAAGAACCTGAGATTCTGGGAGGCTGTCATCTCCGTGTCAGTTTGGGTCATGCTGGGATTCAAACTGGCTCTCCCCGGTGCCTCCAGCCATGCTCTTTCCAATGTGCCATCCCATCTCCGAGCAAAAGCTAAGAAATCACACTACTTACTTGGCTTCCTACTTTTGCCAGATAATTCTTGAAGCCAGCTTTCTTCCGTTTGTACTGACATTGGAATTCCTGGATACAAACTGTGATACATGGTCCTGAAGTTTAGACAAAATGTTAGCTGTGAGTATGCCAATTTAGTTGTTAGCACCACTTCCAAATACAGAATGTTTAACAATCAAATCATGCACATACATAGAAGATCCTGGTTTCTATTTTCTTTGAAATGTTTTCCTCCATTCTTCTCTCTCAGTAAAGTTGGGCACAGTGTGTTTGCATCATAGGGAAAGTACTCCTTTCTACGTCCCAAAGGCTCCCAATACCATATTTTTCTCCCCAGTGAATAAATTACTACGACTATATCTGTGCATGTATGGTGGTGGTGGTGGTGGTGGTGGTGGTGTGTGTTTAAACATTTACCTGTATTTAAATGAAACATATTATTCATTTTATTTTTATTTATTTTTAAGATTTATTTAAGTAATCTCTACATGCAAAGTGGTGTTCAAACTCACAACCTTGAGTTTAAAAGCTCTGTGTTCCTCCAACTAAACCAGTCAGGTGACCCAATTAAACAGCTGAAAAATGACCCAAACTTCTTTTTTTAAAAAAGGGTTGAAGTTAAACGCATTGTAATCAACAATTTGTAGTATTTGTATTCTTTCTACAGGTAGTTCAGTTACTTGAGTTATTGACATGATAGGAAGGCAGAAATGTATTGACTTTCACTAGTTAAAATGATTATTACTGATAACAAGTAAATAATAACTAGTGCTTCAAGTTCCTTCACCTCTTTGAATTTCAATTCTTTTCTAATAATTTGCTGATCTTCTAAAATTATCAGGTTTTATCAAATGATTGAGTCAATTTTAGGGTTGTCACTTTTTCACCTTTCTTAGTACTGTCTCCATCTTTTCTGATGCTTTTGTTCCTTGACACATTGCATCAGTCGGGTGCTTTAATTCCAAAATGACTGTGTCTTGTAAGAAGTGAAGAACGACTCGGCTGAAGCCACTTGTGCAAGTCTCTGAGGGAGTCCTGTTTGTCTAACCTCCCAGAGAAACAAGTTATAGGGACCAAGTGTAAAAAAGAATATTAAGGAGCAATCCCTAGACAATGTTTAACAATTGGCCTTTTTTCCAGTTCAGTGGTTAACAAAACAGACCTACATCGTTCATCTGGGTCTCTCTGTCTTCCTTACACCAGCACCAAAGGTTGTTTCTGAAATTCTGCGGAAAGATGGCAGATGGCAGAGGCTGACAAAATTAACATCTACTGAGGACTGACTATGTAGTGGTACATTCATAGTGGTTGCTTTAGTCACCTGATTTCATTGATATTAACAAAGACTAATCAAGGCATGTATGGATATTCTCTCCTCTACACGTAAGGAAACTGAGGCTCTAGGGAACCTCTGAGGAATTATATTGCAGTAGATGCAAATGGGGCCTGGACCTGTTTGGCTTCAGAACCCGTGTTTTTCCGCATTTATCTGCCACATATAGTTGGCCCCATTTTCAACCAGAATAGTAATGGGGCAATAAAACATAGAAGGTGAGCCAATATTGATTGCATTTTATGACTTTAAAGGACAAATTTCCTTAAAAACACAATCTCACCAAATTCTCCAGAGAATGCTTTTTAAAAAAATTTTTCATCATTTATTCATTTTCGAGAATGAGAGAGACAGAGCATGAGTGGGGGAGGAGCAGAGAGAGTGGGAGATGCAGAATCCAAAGCAGTCTCCAGGCTCTGAGCTGTCAGCACAAAGCCCTACACGGGACTCGAATTCACGGACTGTGAGATCATGACCAGAGCTGAAGTTGGATGCTCAACCAACTGAGCCACCCAGGTGCCCCATGAGAATGCTTTAAAATATAAAAGAAGCATTTTCTTAGGAAGATTTAAGAGGAGAAATTAAGAATTTGATCGAGCTAAAGAGAGGCTCCCATATAATAGGAGGTCCAGGTCAGGATAGCAGTTGAGCACCCAGTTCTCCTTCCCTTCCTTTCCAAGATCTTACTGAAATAATAAGGACAAACAAACAAATTAAAAAAAAATAGCCCTGGAAAATAAGAAAGGTGTCATCGGTAGACAAGTAATATTGAAGTCCCTCAAGAATGACAATAAATGGCTTTAGTTTGATGGAAAACCAGAGTGGAGAACACCACAGTTCAAGGCAAGAGAGGTAAGTAAGTTTCTTCTAGGAAGACCCTAACTCAGACTCAACCAAATGCAGAGAGGAGAGGACTGGAGACTGCCATCAGTGGAGTTCAAGGAGTCACCTCAGAGCACCTGGCCAGGGAGCTGTTCTTTTTATTTCCAGATAAAGTCCCCATAACTGCTTCCTACAAAGAGTGGACGGTCTGTCTTGGGAGTTGGTAGGTCTGAAAGAAAATCAGAGCACAGAATGAGGTTACGCAGAACCTGCCCAGTAGGCTTGGATGAGAAGGGAGGAAGGGGCATCCCACCCAGAAGTGAAATGCGTGAAGAGCTCCAACCACACAATGGTGTCCTTATCCTAACCCTAGTAATAGTGGGGTATCCATCTTGCCTGCTTCCTACCAATGCTCCACAAGCTGACATTCCCCATTCACCCACTAGGACTCACAGCCAGCCTTCCAGGGACACCCTCTTAGGAACTGCTCAGCTGCAGAAGGACTCCATCCGGATTACCTACTGGCTCATTCATTTATAAATACAAATTGATAACCAAGGATTACCAGTTACTTAAGGGCAATCAATAGCATAGAAGAGAAAGATCAAGATAAACAGAACTAATTCTGAAAAGAAAAGAAGCACTTCAAAGAACAAAAAAGAATGTTAGTATAAGAGCACCCTTAAAAGAGATTTAAAAACAACTATTTGAACAACAACAAGAACAGGTTCTTGGAAATTACAAATATGAGTACCAAAACAAAAATTTTTGTACAAGGGCTGCATATTATCATATAAATACAAAAAATCTTGATATCCAAGAGGGCCAATAGCCATCTGGTAGGAGTTCTGGAGAAAAGAAGACACATGAAGGGGCGGAAATAAATATCAGAAGTATTTGAGAATCAGATTGATCAGCAATACTAGATACTAGAAGGCAAAGAAGCAATGTCTGCAGAGCGCTGAGGAAAATGGTTTTAAATGTATTCTTTTATGCCGCATTATGTTATTAAGTGTGAGGGTAAAAATGAAGAAATCTCCAGACAGGAAAAAACTCAGAAATCTGACTACCCCTGAGATCTACATGAAATAATTACCTGAGGGGTTTCTCCAGCAAAGAGAAAAGGAATGAAAGAAAGAAAGTAATATGGGAATCAGGAAAGTGTGGCCCTTTAACCCAACTCAGGAAAGCTGAAGGCATTAAAACCTGAGAGTTGAAAAGTTTTCCTTTTAGGAGCCAAGTTTTACAGACATAGGATTCTGGGCTTTTTGTGCAGAATCCAATCATATTGTTGGATTTCTTAGCATGAAATTGTGAGTATTGTTGATTGATTTTCCTTTCCGGAATTAATCTGTACTGAGTTAATTATGATTATAAAACTTAATACAAACATAAACTTGGCAAAGTAATATGACTTTATATGAATATATATTCATATAGTTTGTTTTAAGATGTACATCATTTGCTGTTAATTGGGAGAAGAAAGGATGAGAGGAGAGATAGAGGGAGGTAGAAGTGCATTAATGTGTTTATTCCTCATAACTTGATAAATTAATAGTAGAGGTTTAAATACTTTGAAGTCCTAAAGGCTAAAAAAACTAAAAATAACATAACTACCAAAAATGAAGGACATAGTGTGTTATATTCCTCATCTTTCATAATTATGTCAAAAACTGATAAATTGGGGAATTAAAATATACTAAAAAATAAAATAAAATATGCTATTTAAAATTATATTGGAAGGGTGCCTGGCTGGCAAAGTCAGTAGAGCATGCAACTCTTGATCTTGGGGTTGTGAATTAGAGCCCCACTTTGGGTGTAGAGATTACTTAAAAATAAAATCTTTAAGATAAATAAATAAAAATAAAATTAGAAACAAAATAAACTGTTAACAATATGTTAACCCTGGTGGATGGGAGTGTGGGTGTAAAGAAAAGCATGCATGGAAGTTTTTCATTTTATACCTTTGTATACTTTAATATTGTAACCATGAGCATATATTATTTTTATTATAATGTTGAATTAAAAGGATAAATAAAAACATAAGAGTGGGACAGAACAATCCTCCTTATGGTTAGGAATTTAAACATTGCTTGTAAAGGCAATGCTTAGGTGAACAGTAATTCAAGAGCATGGACGTAGGTTTTTAAAGATTTATAAAGACGTTTCAAAAGTATTTCTCAGGTATCTTTCTGTTCTTGGAGGCCAATAGCAATAACAAGAAGAAAGAGAGAGAGGGGAAAAAATAAGACCATAATTTCCACTTCCCTTCACGGGAAGTGTATCTAAGCATTGTCTCATTTTGCCAGCAGAGATCTATGTCCTAAATGTTCAGGCGTTTGCTATTGTACACGTGCTTATTATTTCTTGTTGTATCAAGTGGGCACACCTTCTCTGTATTTAGATGGTCTCTATCCTCTAAGTGTCTAACAGTATAGATTTTTAAAAATCCTTTTTTAAGAAATTGGTTGTAAGTGTCCTGAATTATTTTTACTCTACTTCCAGACATATTTATCCAAGAGGTAAAAGTGAACATCATCAGCTTAAAAAAATTCTATGAAAGCAAAACATTTTCTTACCTATCTAAATTTATTTCAGGTATATCTTTCCTAAATGTCTGAAATATTTTAGGAAAACCTGTTGAATGAAACATTAAAAAATTTAGCCACTCTTTCTTAATCAGTGGTTCTCAAAAGGACAGCTTCTGCTCCCCAGGAGACATTTGGCAACTCTGAAGATAGTTTTTTTCTTATCTTTTTCACGGTTATTTATGTTTTGAGAGAGTGCAAGCCTCAGCATGAGTGGAATGGGCAGAGAGAGTGGGGGACAGAAGATTGGAAGTGGGCTCCGTGGTGACAGCAAAGAGCTGTGTGCGGGCCCTGAACTGACTTGAGCTGAATTCAGATTATGACCTGAGATCATGACCTGAGCTGAATTCAGACGTGGAACCAACTGAGGTGCCCAGGAGACCCTGAAAACATTTTTGATTGTCCCAAATTAGAGTGGGGGCTCATGGCATAGCCAGGGCTAGAGGCCAGGGACGATGGTAAACATCCTATAATGCTGGGGACAGCTCCCTTCCACCTTTTACTCAATAAAAAATGGTCCTGAAAAGGAAATGTCCACACTCTAAATAAAGTGCTTTGTGTCTCTTTTTAAGGAAGTGACTGAAGTGGCTTTAGCTTAGGAACTTAAACACAAAAATGAGGTGTTGTGGGTTTTTTGTTTTTGTTTTTTTTTTGTTTTGTTTTGTTTTTACAGGGCTGTCTTTGTAGCATAACACCCTGAAAAAAGTGGCATGTTCCTGTGTGTGTTTGTGAGAAAAAGAGAAAGTGTGGATGGGGAAGGTGGAGGGGCGGTAGGGAGAGAGAGGAAGAGAGCAGGAGACACAGAGAGAGGGAGGGGGAAGAGAGAGCTAGACAGAGAGAGGGAGACGGTGGAGGGGGAAAGGAAGAGAGAGGAGAGGGGGAGGGGGAAGGAAGAGAGAGAGGGGAGGGGGAGGGGAAGGAAGAGAGAGGGGAGGGGGAAGGAAGAGGGGGAGGGGGAAAGAGGGGGAGGGGGAAAGGAAGAGGGGGAAGGGGGAAAGGAAGAGGGGGAGGGGGAAAGGAAGAAGGGGGAGGGGGAAGGAAGAGGGGGAGGGGGAAAGGAAGAAGGGGGAGGGGGAAGGAAGAGGGGGAGGGGGAAAGGAAGAAGGGGGAGGGGGAAGGAAGAGGGGGAGGGGGAGGGAGAGGGAGGGAGAGGAGGGAGGGAACACGATCCCCGGCCTGAATGCACATAGAAGTATGCAAATGAGCTCCGTAACGCACTGCCCAAGTTTCCCAGTCTCACCAAGTGTTGTACTGATGTCCTAAATCGTGAGCCAACAGAACATCTCGGCCAAGATTCTAGTGCCTTTGAATAAAGGGGCCGAGATGGACTGGGTAGTGTGTGGAGTGGTGCATGTATTTAGAAACCCGACACCCGGGTAGACCAAGGCTCTGACGTTGCGGGACCAGCATCAGCGGTCCCTAGGGCCAGGGAAGCCTTAGAGGAAGGGGTGGGCAGGGGCTGTACTTTTCTGGGAGGAGATGCTCAAGTGTGAGCTCAAGATAGGTGTCTCGCTCCACGACAGGCTCGACGTCCCGCTGAAAGTCGTCCAGGTCGGGCTCAGGCTGGGGCTGGCGACGCTGGTTAATCGGGGAAGAAAGGCCCTTGTGTTTTCATCATTGCTGTCACCGATGTCCAAAATCTTCCAGAAGTAGTCTTCGCTGAACGTCCCTTGGACCTCCTGAGTCTTGGCGTCCCCTGTCTTCTCCTCGGCTTCCTCCTTCTCCATCTCTTCCTCTTCCTCCTCTTCCTCCATCGACAACTCCTCTTCTTCTTCCTCCTCCACCTCCTCCTCCACCTCCTCCTCTCTCTCCTCCTTTTCCTCCGGGCCCTCCTCCTTCGCTGGGTTTCTGGAGCCACGACGCGGGCGCGAGTTGGCCATGGCTGGAGGGAAGCGGGGTCGCAGCTAGCGGAGTGGCAGGTGCAGCGGCCAGTCCAAGTCTGGCTGGGAGCGCTGGCTGGTGCCTCCGTCTCCCGGGGCAACGGCCAGGGCGCGCCTCCAAGCCCCGGGGTGGGGTCGGGGGGGATTTAAAGCGGCAGGACTGAACCCGAGGTGTGGGAAGAGTGGCGTCGGGGCAGAGAGCTGCTAAGGAGCCAGGACTTCTGCTAGCCTCTTTCTCATCTCCTTTCTGGGGTCGCAGAGACCCCCTGATAGCATGTGGTGAACTGATCTCCCTTTCCTCTTAGCTCTTTTGGAGCATTTTTGTTTGTTTGCTTGTTTGAGTGAGTGTGTGTGTGGGGGGCTACTAGAGAAGGATGCTGTTAGGTCACTTGGTATTGCTGATGCTGGACTTTGGTTTTCCAGTAGACACATCCTTATTGTAACTTAACGATTAAACTTTATTACAAAACCAGGCACCGGTCATAGTTTGCTGATTTGATATTTTAAAATATTGCCTTAAGTATTTATCTTGATTAGTGAGGTTTTTGATACCCCTTAAATTCTGTGTCCCAGATGGGTGTCTCACTCTAAACCCAGTCGCGCTTGTTGCAAGGCCTGAGACATCTGGCTACCTAGGTAATGCCTGTGTCTTTTTGGACCTTTGTTTTCAGTTCATTGTATTTTGTAAAAATATTTGTATACACACAAAGAGGAACACGGTATAATATATAATGGACATCTGTTTACTTACCACCCAGACTGGAATGTACATCTTCACCGCAGAGTTCAGCTTCTTTTCAAAGCCATCCCAAGACTGGGAAGTGTTCCTGGCGGGAGGGATTGTGTTTCTGCTGTTTGACTTCACCTCTCAGGTAAAGAAAGCAAAGATTCTCTGTAGCTGAGGATATCTGGGTGTTGTAAAAAGAGCCTGGACTGGTCTTACATTAAGTGAACACTATTAGGGCTAGAAGTCTCCTTGCAGGAGCTCTTAAACCACCAGACTTCTTTCAGCTTCAGTTTCCCTCTGTATAAATTGGGAACGGTAATACTTTACCCCTAACTTGCTTGGGGATATCCGTGAATGTGCAATGACAGCCTACAGCTGTCAGTGCATTTCAGCCAGACACCACCAGGAACACGCACGTAGTTACATAAGTTATCACCTCTTACAGCAAGGTGTCTTAGTGACAGAATGGTAGAAAGAACCTGTAAGGTCAAGGCTTTGGCTAGATGAATTGGGCGATGGTCTAAGCCAGCAGGGTTTTGCTCTAAATTGGATGCTGCCGGCATGGGGGTAAATCCTCTGATGCAGTATTTGGTGGTGGCACGGTGACCTTATTTTTCTGCTTAGACAAACTTATGAAGTGGCTTTGTTTCCTTTTATCATGCTGTCACTGTGACCTGTGCCTTACTTGTTTGGGCTGCTATAGCAGGGTGGCTCATAAACAACAGAAAGTTATTCTCACAGTTCCAGAGGCTGGGAAGAACAAGATCAGGTGGACTCAGTGTCTGCTGAGAATCTGCATCCTGGTTCATACACCTCTGTCTTTTGGCTCTGTCCTCATGTGGCAGAAGGAACAAGGGAACTCCCAAGGGCCCCTATTATATGAGCACTAATTCCATTTGTGGTGACCAAATCACCTCCCAAAGACCCCATCTCTAAATACCATCTCAGTGGAAATGAGGTTTCAGCATAAGAACTTTAAGAGGACACATTCAGGCTATAGCATCTTGTCTGAGGTTGATTCTTCAAGAATGGTTCTGTCCAACAAGAAAACCAAAGGGCCTGGCTGTGTCAGACTGGCTTGTAATAATAATGAGATCTAGCTGTGAATATTGGGTCAGTTCCTGGCATCAGGGACTTCCATGTATGAGCTTTCCAGCCTAGAAGATTTGAACTCACAGGACTCTCAAGGAAGCAGGAAGTGAGAGGTTAGGTGTCTGGAATCACTAAGCAATATTTTATGACTGTCCAGTATTTAACAAGCACTATGGGTTAGCTCTTTGCTTGGTGCTGAATATTTGATAGATAGCTCTCAGTTCAGAAAGAAGGCACATGGTCTCTTCAGAAAGCTATTAGTAAGCATTGCTCTCATTCACAGTGAAGGAACAATAGCAAAGAACCACAGCCTTGATGAGGGCTGATGAAGAATGAGCCAGGCTGCATTAGTGGCTTCGGCTTTTCAGGCTGCTATAACAAAATACCACAGACTGGGTGGCTTATAAACAATATAAATTTCTCACAGTTCTAAACACTTGCAAGTCCATGATCGAGGCGGTGACAGATTTGGTGACTGGTAAGAGCCCGCTCCCAGGTTTATAGACCTCTGGACTTTTCGCTCTGTCCTTAGGAGCGGAAAGGGAAGGGGCTCTGTGGGGTCTCTTTTATAAGAACACAAATCACATTCACAAAGGCTCTAACCTCAGGACTCAAGCACCTCCCAAAGGCCCCACCTCCTAATACCATCACATTGGGCTTTATTTAGTATTTCAACATATGGCCTTTTGGGAGCCCGCAGCATTCAGACCATAATAATTAGCTATGAGGGGCATCTTTGTAAATGTCAGATCCTTCCCCTCCTTTCCAACAAGCTCCTTTCACAGGATGGTTTCTGAAAGCATGTTTAATGCCTTTTAATCAGCAGTGACATCTACTTTATCTTTCCCTTTAATATTTTATATCAAATGCTCTCCCCTGATTGCTATGCATGCAGCAGAGACTGCCTTGGGAAAGGTGCTGCAGAAAACACTTGTCTCTACCCTAAGTCCCTAAATCCTTCTACTCACTCCTCCCTGGCTTCATATCTTCTCACCAATTCTTTTTAGGTCAAGCCTAGCTTTATAGCCCTTTTGACTCCAACCCTTTCAATCTGTAAGCCTAACTCGTTTCTTGTCTCTGAAGTGTCTCTGCAATTACAGGGAAGGAGACACCCTTCCTTGCTGAAACTAGCCACTCCTGGCCATCCCTCTCCTTCCTGCCTCTTACACAACTTCCCATCCATCCATCCATTCATTCATTCATTCATTCATTCTCATTTAGTGTACTCAGTAATTCATTCATTCAAAAAATATTTATTGAGTGCATGCTGCATAGTAGGCACTGTTCCAGGCCCTGGGGAAGCAGCAGTATACACGGCTTCTGCTCTCACTCATGGTGCTTAGATTGGAGGAGGACCATACAATAAATAGTATGTCTGAAGGTCATAAGCACTATGGACAAACATGAAGTGAACATGTGTGTGGGGGGGGTACAGAGTTGTGGGCAGAAATAGTTGCTTTTTTATGGAGGTGAGCACAGAAGACCTCTCTAGTAGGGTAATATTTGAGCAACGGCCTGAGGTAAGTGAGGGGGATCTCTGGAAAGAGGGGGAGAGTGTTTCCAGCATGGGGGTTGGGGAGGGGAGCAGTGTGACTAGAGAGGAGAAAGCAAGTGATCGATTGTGAAGGGCCTTTGGCTTTTCCTTCCCGGAAGATGGGGAGCCATTGGAGGCTTTGAGCAAGGCATGGTTATATTTAGACTGGACTGCTAGACTCATTAGATTATGGTAGAGCCAGATCAGGGAGAATAGATAGGATAGAGGTAAAAGGTTATGATGATGGACAATATGTTTGAAGTACAGCCCAGGGGCCAAAGAAATACTGCAGGGAATACAGAGATGAATAAGGAAGGCCTCTGCTCTTGGAAAGGAGGGAGGGAGGGGAGCTGTGACAAGTTCCCAAATAACTATAACAGAAGCTAAAACGAGTCGCCTACTGCCAGACAGGCACAGAGGATGTCTTAGAGCTTGACAAGATTGCTCCTGGGTAGGGGTCAAGGGGAGGGGAATCAGGAGACACTCAGGAAGGAGGCAGCCATTATCTGGTATGACCGGGTAGATTATTTCTAACCCAGAGCCCCAGACATGTGAAAAGTAATAATACATGCTCGCTACAGAAAAATCTGGAAATGCAGGAAAAAAAAAACAAAAGGGGGAAAAAAACCTATCCATATTTCTAGCAGCCTGAAACAAATACTATTAACATTTAGAGGTATTTTCTTTCAGTCACCTTTCTCTGTGTATTTGTTTTACATCTTGTGAGTGTACATAATTTTGTATGCTTTCCGTCATTTTAACATGACATTGTAAACTTTCTCATCATTTTTATATGACATCAAGTAGATGTGCCTCAGTTTATTCCCTAATTTTTGCATTCAGTTAGAGAATTACTCAACAAATAATTGATCTCAGTGCCTTAGTTTCAGAGGACACAGCTCGGAGTAAGATTGACAAGGCCCTTGCCTTCATGGTTTATATTCTGGAAGGAAGTTACAAGGAGTTAAAGAAGGAAACAAATAAATAAGCAATTCTGTCTGTAGGATAGTAAATCAGCACTCCTTTAAGCCACGACGTTTGTGGTGACTTATTACAGCAGCAACAGGAAACCAATATATAAAGCTATTTCCCCCTCTGGGCTCTTGCCCTCAGCTCTCTGCATCTGTGCTTCCTCCTCATTCAGGTCTGACCTCAAGTGGCGCCTCTTCACAGGGAACCACCCCCAGGCCCTGCATAACATCCTCCTCCTTTATTTTTGCCAAATTCTCCCTTAGAGCCTCTAGAAGGAACCAGCCCTGCCAACATGGCAGACTTTAGCCCCAAAGATTCATCTCTGACTCGTGACCCTGGGGGAAAGGAAAACCTTCTCCTCTCACCTACTGGAGGGGAGGGGGGGAGGGCCAGGTTTTCCCACCATATCAGCCAGCTAGAGCGGCTATAATAAAATACCACAGACTGGTTGGCCGAAACAACGGAAATTCATTTTCTCATTGTTGGAGAGGCTAGAAGTTATGACCAAGGCGTCAGCAAATTTGGTTTCTAGTGAGAGACCTCTTCCTGGCTTGCAAATGGCTGCCTCTCTTTGGGTCTTCAGTTGGCCTTTTCCTCCTTGCTGTGTGAGCACAGTGGAGTAAGAGTGGGCTCTCTGGTGTTTCTTCTTCTTCTTCTTTTTTTTTTTTTTTTTAATATTTTTATTTTATTTCTGGAGAGAGAGAGGAAGACAGCGTGAGCAGGGGAGGGTCAGAGAGAGAGGGAGACACAGACTCTGAAATAGGCTCCAGGCTCTGAGCTGGCAGTCAGCACAGAGCCTGATGTGGGGCTCGAACCCACGAACCGCGAGATTATGACCTAAGTGAAAGTCGGAAGCTCAACCAACTAAGCCACCCAGGCGCCCCTCTCTGGTGTTTCTTCTTATAAGGACACTAATCCTAGTGGACCTTGGCCCCATCCTTTTACCTCACTTAACTTTGATTCCTTCCTCATCTCCAAATATAACCACCCTCAGAATTAGGGCTTCAGCATAGGAATTTGGGGAAGGCACAAACATTCAGTCCACAACATCTACCTTGAAGGAAGCAAAGAAGCCAAGATATCAGGTGAGCCATTGTACCAGAAGTGGTGACCAAGACCTGAGGAGAGACTACTGGATCTTGGTGAGTAGATTACTGATGTTTGTAATGGCAGTTTTGGGGACAGGGCAGAAGCATGCTCATTCTTCAAGAGCTCTGTGTTAGTTTAGATCTTCCAAGAGGTAAACCCCAAGATGGGATAAGGTCTAAGAAGGAAAGGGGAGAAGGAGCCAGAAGAGGCTGGAAGAGTCATCCAATTACATTGCAGGTGTGAACCCTGTGCAGGAGGTGGGGAGGCAGGCAGGCAGGTTCAGCAGAAGAGTGTTAGCCAGCTGTACTGTTCTATGGAATTTCGGCAAAGTCATCAGGAGTCCCTGAGCCAATGTTGACTGCCATGAGGCAGCCTACATCTTGTGGGACTATGCCTACCCTGGCATCCCTACTGCACTTAGTCTTTGGCTGGGAGGTACAGACTTACAGTGAAGGTGGCGTTGGATTCACAGTGCTGCAGCTGGGGCCATTAATCCGCCACCCTCCACACCTCCCCTAGTAGCAGGGGGTGAAGAGGGCATTTTCATGGTTGCCACGACCGCGCTAAGTCTGCCTTCCCTTCATAATACCCCCTGACTCCTCTCCTGGACTTGGGCATGGCCTTCTCACAGCACTTGTTGGAGCTCTGTAGAACACTTGGCAGATTGGTGTTACTGAGAAAGACAATAATAAAATGGTTAAGGGCATGGGTTTGAGGAGCAAGACTACTTGGGTTTAGACCCTGGCCTTGAAACTGACCAGCTGCATGACCTAAGACCTTCTCCATGCCTCAGTCTGCACATGGAGACTGTAAACTATTAATAGGAGCTATAATTAATCCTCCTGGCAAGCCCATGAAGTGGGCACGAATAGTCTTCATACTTGTTTTTTTTTTTTTAATTTTTAAAAATGTTTTACCGATTTCTGAGAGAGAGAGAGGCAGTGGAGGGTCAGAGAGAGAGAGGGAGACACAGAATCGGAAGCAGGCTCCAGGCTCTGAGCTACCTGTCAGCACAGAGCCCAATGCAGGGCTCAAACTCACGAGCTGTGAGATCATGACCTGAGCCAAAGTTGGACACTTAACCGACTGAGCCACCCAGGCGCCCCATTCATACTTGTTTTATAGGCCAGTCATGAGGGCTCAATGAGTAAATTATGTAATAACTTAGAACAGCTCCTGGCACATTGTACATATTGCATTATCTATTTACATTTTCTAAAGTTTTTTTTTTTTAAATTGATTATTTTTGAGAAAGACAGAGAGTGTGAGCAACGAAGGGGCAGAGAGAGCACGAGAATCTCAAACAGGTTCCATTCTGTCAGCGCAGAGCCTGATGTGGACCTGAGCCGAAGTCAAGACTTAGATCTTTAACCGAATGAGCCACCTAGATGCCCTTCTATTTACATTTTTAGTCTTGAACTTAGAATGCAGTAATAGTTTGTGGGTGGGGACAGTCATGTAGATGCCTCTTCATGGGGCATCAGTGATCTGAAAAATAAGTGAGGTCGAGAAAAGAGCGATTTAAAGGTTAAACTATTTAAATAGTTACCTGTACGTCGCCTGAGAAGGAAGTGGCAGGTTGATAATAAACTGCTTGTTGGATCAGACTCTCATCCGCTTGCTAGCTCCCTACTGTCCCAGTGGTTTTTAGCAAATGGGTGATGTACTAAATGACAGCTGCCCCTGGATGAATGTTATATGCAGGAAGATTGTGGAGGTACATCTATGAGCAGGGGAGCTATGGGCAGGGTTTCTCTTTATTTTCTGGATTACAGTTTTTATTTCATCCTTTGACTCAAGCAAGTGTTGATGATGCATCAGGCCTTAGACATGCAAGAGTTGCTTGCCATGGGGCTCAAAATCTTGCTTTATTTCCTACTGTGGGTTTAATGGGTGAGAGTAAGGCATATAGCCTGTTTGTTCCAAAGAGGCCCTTTGAGGGAGCTTCAGGACTCTGGATGGTGTTTACATGTTCCCTCGGCCCTGTCGGGGACTTCGCTTGCTGAACAGGGTTCAGGTGTGGCTGATTTATTAATAAGCTGCCGGCCCCTGCTTCTCCAGCTGTGTCTTGTAAGACCTGTGCCCGATCCTGTGTTCAGGTTCTACCCACGTCTTTGCGTTCCTGAGACGCACATGGCATCTCTCCTCTCAGGATTGGTGCCATGCTTCCCGCTCCCCAGGTGCTCTTCCCGTGAGCCTCACCTAGCTCACTCACCTAGCTCACTCACCTCACTCAACATCATGATTTCCTCAAGCCTGTCCCCACACCCCCATTCCCCTGTGCTATGCCTTTCAAGAGATGGTGCGGATCACAGGCAGTTTCTGCTTGTGTGTTTGTCTGTCTGTACTTGAGAGGTTGTTAAGTCCCATTAGAGCAGGAAATATATCTGCCTTGTCCATCAATGTGTCCTGATGGTCTAGTAGGCATTTAATAAAAGGAGGTGGGTCACATAATATTAAATGAGTTTCTGGTCTAATTTATAATCCCTCACTTCGCAGGTGAACACCTCTGGCTCCGAGAAGCTGGGTGGTTTATCTCTGCCTAGAACTAGTTAGTGGAGGCATGAGGACCACAACTCAAGTCATCTGGTTCCCAGGGCAACATACGGTCACAAAAACACAAAAATGTCTTTAGCGCTGTTATGGTCAACCTGGGGTGATTTTTGAAAAAAATACAAACTTTTCATTCAAATATACACATAGAAAAGTGTACAAATTGTAAGTGTACAGCTGGCAAATTTCTCAGAGTAAACACATTAGGACAAGATTTTTTTAAATGTTTATTTGGGGGTGGAGGGGCGGAGACAGAGGAGGACAAAGGATCGAGTCAAGATCAGTGCCAACAGCAGTGAGCCCTGCGCGGGGCCGGAACCCACGAACTATGAGATCACGACTTGAGCTGAAGTCAGACGTTCAACCGACTGAGCCACCCAGGTGCCCCTAGAACAAGTTTTAATGATTAAAAATCAACGCAAATATGTATAATTAGTATAAACTCCATAAACTTGGTGGGAAAATAGTCACATTTTCTTTTCCCAGTTCATCACTTAAGCCCTTAAATTAACTCATGTGAGAGAGGCTGCTTGCCCTGGGCTTTGCAGAGAGGATAATCCACTCCCCGGTTAAGTGCCCCTTACTTCAATTCAAAAACATACAGCTCTTAGCCCCTTCGGTTCCCATCATAACTGCCCCGGGACAGGTCCCAGGATCCACCACCTCTCAGACCAGAACTCCTGTCAGCCTTCTCTCCTGAGTCTGACGTTTGAGGGGAGACACTTTCCCTTAAACATCCAGAGCACAAAGGATCTGAAGAAGGGTGTGCTTTTCCTCTTAACACCGGGCTATTCGCGCTTCGGACCAGATGACATAACTTGCAGGAAAGGTGGTCTAGGAATTCCCACGTGCCCTACGCGCGTGCCCTAGGGGGTCAGGTGGCTTGAACAGGCAGCAAATTCGCTCCCTTTGCAATGTAATTTTGCTCCTCCCATCAAGCAGGGAGTCCATTTCTCCACTCCAGAAGCTGGGTTTGGTCATGTGATTTGCTTCGGCCAATGGGGCATTAGCCGGCCAGATGCACGTGGCGGCCCGCAGCGCTTGCTGGGAAGCTTGGCGTCTTTTGGTGCTGGGAGCCTTGAGCGCGCCGTGTGACCGAGTGCGGGCTAGCCTGCTGGGTGAGACCGCGTGGGGCGGGGACAGGCCGGTGCGGCCGAGGGCCCTTGCACCTGCCAACCGGCCAGATGTGAATGAGAACTTCAGCTCACCCACCAGCTCACCGCGGGGATGTGTCGCCGGGCCCAGATCGGAAGAACTGCGTGGCCGCACTGCAGAATCGTGAACTAAATAAAATGGTGAGTCATCATTGCTTTGAAGTCGCGAAGTTTTGCGGTGATTTGTTGTGTGGCAATAGACAGAGACAAAAGTGATTTTCTGTCATAGTTCAGATTCTGCAGTGACTGGAACTTAAATAGTAAACCCACACTTGATACCCCTCACATACAGTAGGCCCCGAGGTATGGATGGAGATAAACACGTGTATCCACATACATAGGGGAAAGGGCTTGGTTTCGTTGTTGTTGTTAGAAACAAACATCCCTGAGGAGGAGGAATGAGTGGGGAGGGGGAGGGTAGAGAAGCCCTTTAACTTCTGCTCTGTGTATACCTCTATGTAGATATTTTTGCAATACATATATATTTAAAATATCACCTGGGTTATTTTTAAAGTTAAATACCCACATTATGCTGAGAGGCTCCCGTTATGTCCCCACTTTGTGCGTGGAGGCCCAGTCCCCTCCCCTCTCAAGCACAGCCCTGTGGGGTTTTCTTTCCCTCAGGAGATGGAAGGAGATCCTCTCCATAAGCCTAAATGTTAGAGGCCCCACAGCAGCTTTGGAAAGCTCTCTGTGCCCCTTAGGTCTTTGTGTCCACTGATGGGCCTGGGATGGTGGAAGGAAGGAGGGGAGGTAGAAGTGTGTTCTGCTCTTTCCAGAGGGGGGGGAATAACCTCAGATCATTGCGCCTGGGGTGGGGGAGAGTGCCCGTGGCCTCGTTCCATCAACCCGTCTGCTGACTCAGAAGCTTCTTCCACTGGATGACTCAGTGGGAAAGTTGTGGGAGTTTAGGTTTTGAGTGCAGAACAGTTGAGAGCAGATGGGGTCTGGGATTTCCCGAGGAGGAAAAAAAACCCCAAACACACACACACACACACACACACACACACACACACACACACACGAAAACAAAAAGCAGGGGCTGTGTAGGAAAAAGTATGGCTGAGCAGAGAGGAAAATAATAGGTCAGTGAAGCTCTTTACTAGGGATGAGTTTAATTTGGAAACTTTCTGAAAGTTTGCATGTCCCCTTGTTTAATTTTATTAGCTATCCACTCCCAGTCACTGTTATTATAAAGCCTTCTGGTGGGCAGTGATTGTTGTTGGTGGCCCAACATTCCTTCTCTCTACTCATCTTTCTTGAGGAAAACCCATTTCCTGGGATTTAGGTGAGGATGACCTCAAAACCTCTCTCCATGATCAGGAGTCAGCCCACATGATTCTTGGAAATTCCTAATTCTTCCTGGAAATTCTAGAATTCTAGAAATTCTAGGAAAAAAGAAACAGACTCTGCTCTGTCCTTTTTTATATTTGCAGATCCCCTGTTGAAATTCAGTCTTGTCTTTGGTCTCTGTTAACCTTGTGAGCATAGTTATTTTTAAGCTTATGTCCAGTAGCTCCAGCATCCAGAATCCTCCAGGTTTGTTTCTTTTTCTCCCCATTTTGTTGTTGTTACTGTCCATGTAGTCTTGTCTCTTTAAGTACCTGGGTTTTTTTCTTTTAAATTTTTTATATAGTTCACACACATTATATTAGTTTTAGGTGTATAATATAGTGATTCAACTTAATATGTTATGCTCACAAGTGTAGCTACCATCTGTCACCATAATACCTGGTTATTTTTTTTATTATGTGCCAGATGTTATTTGAAAAAATTGTAGAAGTAATGTGAGGTTTATATAATGTAATCTTTCTCTGGAGAGGAATTACATCTGCTCCAAGACGGAACCTAGGAATGCTCATAATCCAGGATTACCTTAATCCAATTTCAGCGATTATGGTGATTCAAAGCTAGATTGCATCGCTAATGAGGATTCTTCTTCTTTTTTTTAATGTTTGTTTACTTTTGAGAAAGAATGAGCGGAGGAAGGGCAGAGAGAGGGGGACAGAAAATCTGAAGCAGGCTCGTGCTGACAGTAGAAAGCTCGATGCGGGGCGTGACCTCACGAATCATGAAATCATGCCCTAAGCCAAAGTTGAGGCTTAAATGACTGAGCCCCTGAGGCACCCTTTAACAAGGATTATTCTACTTTCACTTCATCCTATGATTGGAATTCGGCCTTCAGTGTCCCATTTTTCACATGTAGGGATTACCAGCACCTCTCTCCCATACCTGGTGGGCTCTGATTCTCACTTTTAAAAGTTTACTTAGCCTGTTCAAGGGTATCAGACATCTTTTTAAAAATTTTTTAAATGTTCATTTATATTTGAGAAAGAGAAAAAAGAAAAAGAGTGCAAGTGGGGGAGGGGCAGAGAGAGAGGGAGACCGTCTGAAGCAGGCTCCAGGCTTCAAGCTTTCAGTACAGGGCCCTACACGGGGCTCAAACTCATGAGCTGTGAGATCATGACCTAAGCTAAAGTTGGATGCTTAACTGATTGAGCCACCCAGGCGCCCCCAAGGCTGTCAGAAATCTTGCTCATCCTCTCAATTACCTCTTCTAGAACTGGCAAACGCCCAGGGAAAAAGCAAGCCCAAATGTACTACTTTGGATTTCCCTCTTCTCCATTAATTTAGTTATTTAAACTGCTTTGTTGTTATGATCTCTTTGGTGACTTTAAGTTGGTTTCTAAAAAATTAAATAGATGTGTCTGGCTTCTTTAGAGGTCCTCCATGGGAAAGTTGGTCCAAATTACCTAGCCCATCATTACTAGAATAAGAAGTCCTTTATGTAAAGTGTCACCTGTCTTGGGTGAGAATATATATGTAGAAGGTGGATTCATAGGAGTTAGTACATGAAGGCTCAGCCTTAGGAAAGGAAATCAGATTGAAGCTCTGGGAAGGAAGCTGTCCACTGAGGAAGTACAGGCTAGAGAAATATAGCAGTTCAAAGAGAATCACAGTGGATTTAGTTCTCTCTCACACAGCAGTCTGGAAGAAGGGGGTTAAGCTCTGATCCAGAACCATCCAAGGACCCAGGTGTCTGTCGGGTATCTTGTTACTCCAGGAGAGCCTCGTGGTCCCTGTCCTCAGAGCCAAGTAACCATATTAGCATTCTGATTGGGGATGGAGGCAGCAAGAGAAAGAGGAGAGCAACCAGGTGGTTTGGGATTTTTAAAAAAGATATAATCTGGCGGGCACCTGGGTGGCTCAGTCGGTTAAGCATCCGACCTCAGCTCAGGTCATGATCTCACGGTTCGTGGGTTCGAGCCCCGTGTCCAGCTCTGTGCTGACAGCTCGGAGCCTGGAGCCTTCTTCAGACTCTGTGTCTCCCTCTCTCTCTCTCTCTGCTCCTTGCCTGTTTGCACTCAGTCTGTCTCTCTCAAAATTAAACAAACATTGAAAGAATAAAAAAAAAAAAGATATCATCTGAAAGTTGACCTCACTTCCATCCATGCGTTCTTGATCCAAACTAATTATCTGCACAGTCCTATCTAGAGGTAAGAGAGGGTACATAAGGTCGTGTTGGAAAGCCCTGTGGTCTGTTAAAAGTAGCGGTGGAGTGGGGCAGGTGATGGCTGTAATAGTAAGCGGGGTAAGGGAGGGATGGATCCTGAGGAACTGTTAGCAATCTCTGCCGTGGCCCTAGTTAAGCGAGGTAGAGAATGACATCTCATACCTGGGCAGGGCTAATGGGACAAGGAGGAGAGACACCCGTGTGACCTCACAGGAAAGTAGGGCCACCTGCTGTTTCTGTGTGTCAGAGGAAAATGACTTTGAGTCAAACTTGAGTCCGCGTCAGAATTACCTAGAAGACTTGTCAAAGTATAGATTGTTGGATGTTAGCCCCTAGAGCTTTGATTCTGAAGGTCCAAGGTGGTTCTGAGAAGTTTTATGTCTAACAGTTTGCCAGATGATGCTGATGTTACTGGTCCAGGGAGACCATCTCATCTTAAACGTTGAGAACCTTCTCTCTGTGCCAACACGCTTGGATTGGTTTTGTTTGTAAGAACCGACAGAGACCGGTGTGCATAGCAGTAATAATATAACGGAGCCCTACATTCTCAGCTGTGAAGTTCTGGAATCCTTTCACCATTGTACTACTTAGGACATCATTGTAGTTAGGACTAGATCAGCCCCTTAACAGAGAGGAGCATAACCACTTTACTTTTGATTTCCTAATACTCCTTTTCTTTCCCCAGGCTAATTCCAATAGAATATCTTGGAAAGTCATTTAAACCCCTTCACTTGAAGTATCTCTGATGAGCCGATTTCACTGTCTTTACTTCACAAAGATATGTGCAGTGTATAATTTTTATAGCTGTTTATTTATATTTTAATGAGAATTTTGTGAATATAGTCCTTGGTTCTTCAGGACAAAATGGAATATGACTTATTTATTTGCTTCCTTCCTTTTTTTGTGTGTGTGGCTTATTTTTTCTCTTTAAAAAATTTTTAATTTTCTTTCGTAGTTTATCGTCAAGTTGGTTTCCATATAATAGCCAGTGCTCATCCCAGCAAGTGCCCTCCTCCATGCCACCACCCCCTTTCCCTCCCCCTCCCCCCATTTGCCCTCAGTGGTTCTCAGTATTCAAGAGTCTCTCATGGTTTGCCTCCCTCCCTCTCTCCCCAACTATTTTTCCCCTTCTCCTCCCCCATGGTCCTCTGTTAAGTTTCTCCTGATCCACTTTTAAGTGAAAACATATGGTATCTGTCCTTCTCTGCCTGACTCATTTCGCTCAGCATAACACCCTCGAGTTCCATCCATGTTGCTACACATGGCCAGATTCCATTCTTTCTCATTTCCATGTAGTGGAATCTATACAATGGAATCCATTATATAGATAAACTACATCTTCTTGATCTTTTTGTCAGTTGATGGACACTTAGGTTCTTTCCATGATTTGGCTATCGTTGAGAGTGCTGCTATGAACATTGGGTTACATGTGCCCCTATGCATCAGCACTTCTGTATCCCTTGGGTAAGTTCCTAGCAGTGCTATTGCTGGGGCATAGGGGAGTTCTATGTTAATTTTTTGAGGAATCTCCACCCTGTTTTCCAGAGGGGCTGCACCAGTTTACATTCCCCACAACAGTGTAGGTCACTTCCTCCCTTTTTTGAGGTAGCTGAACTTCTATACCCTAATTTATAGAATGAAATAAAAAACCAAAGGCGGATCAATTTGAAAATAATTATGTTTCCTGAGGAAATTACCCCAAACCGGAAGGAATCTATTTGTAGGCTTCATTTTTGATGACTGATACGAACAGCTTAGCTGAGTTTGGATTGTTGTATTTCCAATTCCAAGAGGCATTTCACAGGCAGGCATGCAGGGGAAAGAGAAAGGGGACATTTTTAACCCTTTGGTATAACAGTCGGCCCCAAGCAGGACATGAGAAAACACACCTCAGAAAACGGGAAGGAGTGCAAACATATAAAGAGAACAAAACGTATAAAGAGAACAACAAATGAAGGGTCAGTAGGGACAGAAGCAAGGCCCAGGGAGAAGGCCACCGCTCAAGTCACCTAGTGCACTTTATTTTTCCATTTATTTATTTGTTTAGAGAGAGACAGGGTGGGGAGCAGAGAAAGGAAGATACAGAATCCCAAACAAGCTTCACACTGTCAGCACAGAGCCCAGTGCAGGGCTCAGACGTACAAACTGTGAGATCATGACCTGAGCTGAGATTAAGCCTCAGGCACTTAACCCACCGAGCCAGCCAGGCACCCCCTCAGGCAGTGCACGTCTTATTTCCTCAAATCCTACGGGGTCCAATATGGTGGGAACAAGCTGAAGGAACCGTTTCAGAGAAATTTTGGCAAGTGTCTTGATATTAGGTTCAGAGCTAGGTCGCTGCAATCATTCTGTCAGAAATGCAGGCAAAAGCTTTGAATGAAGAGAAGGTCAAGAGACGCAGGTGGGAGAAGGTCATTTAGGGCAAAGGCTGCTCCTCGGCTTTGTCTCAGAAACGTTCAGGGGTTTCGATGTCAGATGAGAGGTAACTGTCAGTCCAGCATGCCGCAGTGAGAGGGCCGGCGGTTAGAGGCTGGTTCAAACAAGTAGGTGAGACTGCCCGGCTGCCAGCGCGGCTCTCCCTGAGGCTGAGTTAGAAGACGCTTCCTTCAAAGCTACCCCTCCAGAATGGCCTGAGCAAATGAAAGCCCTCAGATCCCAAGAGCGCACGAGAGTTTTTCCCTCTGAAAAGTGGCAACTCTTTTTTTTTTTTAATTTTTTTTTTACAAATAGTTTATTGTCAAATTAGTTTCCACATAACACCCAGTGCTCATCCCCACAAGTGTCCTCCTCCATGCCCATCACCCTCTTTCCCCTCTCCCCCACCCTCCTCAACCCTCAGTTTATTCTCAGTATTCAAGAGTCTCTCATGGTTTGCCTCTCTCCCTTTCCCCCACCATTTCCGCCCTTCTTCTCCCCCTTGGTCCTCTGTTAAGTTCCTCCTAATCCTCCTATACGTGCACACATATGATATTTGTCCTTCTCTGCCTGACTTATTTCACTCAGCATAACACCTCAAGGTCCATCCATGTAGCTACACATGGCCAGATTTCATTGTTTCTCATTGCCATGTAGTATTCCATGGTATAGATAAACCACATCTTCTTGATCCATTCATCTGTTGATGGACACTTCGGCTCTTTCCATGTTTTAGCCATTGTGGAGAGTGCTGCTATGAACATTGGGGTACATGTGCTCCTATGCGTCAGCATTTCTGTGTCCCTTGGGTAAATTCCTAGCAGTGCTATTGCTGGGTCATAGGGGAGTTCTATTGTTAGTTTCCTGAGGAACCTCCACACTGTTTTCCAGAGGGGCTGTACCAGTTTCCATTCCCACCAACAGTGTAGGAGGGTGCCCGTTTCTTCACATCCTCGCCAGCATCTTGAGTTCTCTGATTGGCTCATTTTAGGAAAAGTGGCAACTCTTAAACACCTCTTACAGAGTCTGGGGTCCTTGCCTTTGTGGGAACAGTGCAAACACCTGTTATTGCTTTGCATTTCAGAACGTATGTCTTTATTTCACCAACCTGATAAAGGAGCTTGAACTTGAAAGATGGCTATAGAGCACATCAAGCAGTATTTTTTCCAAATATGTCCTTTATTTAATGTTTTCTTAAAAATTATTATTAAAGTACATGTTAGCACCCCCCGCCCCCAGGAAATCCCCTTTTGTCTAAATCTCCCCCACTCCTGGTCACTACCCACCCCCAAAAGAATTCCCTGTCCTGTCACCTAACAATGTTGACTAGTTTTGTCTGTTTTTGTCCTTTATATAAAGAGAACCGTACAGCATATATTCTTTTGCATCTGGCTTCTTTCATGTTCTCTGCTGTGTGTAGTTGTCGATGATGCATTCTCGTTGCCTCACGGTATTCATTGTCTGAATATACCCGTTTATTTATTGATTTTTCTGTTGATGGGTATTTGAGTACTTTCCAATTTGAGGCTGTTATGCTGCTCTGAACTTTCTAGTTTATGACTTCTGGCGAGCAAACGTTCACATTCTGTTGGTGCTTTCTTTTTCATTGTAGAAACAGTTTACCATCCCCCACTTTGGGTCAGGGATTATCTGGTAGTTGCTGTCAGAATTTGCGAGGGAACACATGGGGGCCTCTAAGAGCAAAGCCCAGTGACTGGTGAAGATGGTCAGTGTGGTTCCGAAATCCTGCATTGGCAAAGTGACTCTACCCGAGTCTCCTCCCTCTCCGTAAGTGCTCCTATTTAACCCTCCCGACAGTAGTTCCATTACCCCCCTACATTTTCGAAATGAGGAAGTTGAGGCACAGAGAAGCCAAAATCCCAGCAGATAGAGGAGCCAGAATTGAATCCAAGAGGTCTGATTCCAGAAACTGAACTCTTTGTCACTCAGCTTTGTCACCTCTGTACCTTCACCCTCCTATCTCTCTCAGTCGGGTGGATCCTTCTCATCAACACTTAAATATGCCTTAGCTTGGGGCACCTGGGTGGCTTAATCTGTTAAGCGTGTAACTTCTACACTTCGGCCCAGGTCATGATCTCACAGTTTGTGAGTTTGAGCCCCGCATTGAGCTGTCAGCACAGAGCCTGGAGCCTCCTTCAAATTCTGTATTTCCCCCTCTCTTTGCCCCTCCTATGCTCATGCTCTGTATCTCTCTGTCTCTCAATAATAAATAAAAACGTTAAAAATTAAAAAAAAATATATGCCTTAGCTTGCAGTCTTAAATGCTACCCTCCATGATCACACATCTCCTTTGAGCTGTCCCCCCTCTTCTGCCTTCACCCCCTTTGTTCTTGAAGGAGACGCCTGTTTGCCTCCTCTCAGCTTCCTCACCTCACTCCAGCCTGACTTCAGCCCCTACCACTTAACATGTTAGATCCTGTTCAGGTCACCAGTGACCTCTCTGTTGCTAAATCCAGTGGTCGTCATGTTGTTTGTAATATTGTTGATCACTCTCTCTTGAAACTCTTATTTCATGACTCAAGTAACTTTCCCAGGTCTCATCCTACCTCAGCCTCTTGAGCTGGCGAATCCTCTCCTGTCTGACTTTAAATATTGCAGTGACTCTTGCCTCGTCAGTGGGATCCTTCTCTTGAATTCCACACCTTTCCCCTAAATCAGCTCATCTCCACCCAAAGCCCCACATTTACCATCTGTACCTGGAGTGTCCCACATGCGTCTCTCCCAGAAGAGATCTAGCTTGGACCTTTCCTCTGGGTTCCAAACTTGTATATCAGACTGTCCACTCCACCTCTCCACTTGGTGCTTCCTAAATTTAGCTTCCCTGGAGTGAACTCCTGAGCTCTCCCATCTGCAGCCTGCTACTTCCCATTATGAAGTCTATGTCGCCATTATCTATCCAACTGCACAGTCATTCTTGACATCTTCCACTTCCTGGCCCCCAAATCTAATCATTCACTAGGTTTCTTCAACATTTCTCCTAGTTGCTTCTCAAATATCTCCACTGTCCCCAATTCTAGGCTTGAGTTACCTTTATCTCTGACCTGGATTAGTTAAAATCACTTCCTGAAAGGTTTGCTTACATTCCTTCTTATCTTTGCATTCTTCAAATGGCAGCCAGAGCGATCATTTAAAAGTGCAAATCCAATCCTATCACTCAGCTCCCCAACTTAACAACCAACTCTTAGTCCCTCATACTTTGTCAGCTTCCCTGCCCCACATGGCCCCCACCTTTTCACACCTTCTATGCCACGACCCTCTCTTGTGGCCATGAACTTCTCCTGCAGAGCTTCACTCAAACTTCACTTCCTCTGAGAAGCCTTCCCTGAGCCCTCAGATGAAGTCAGGACCCTCTGTTATGTCTTAGAGTCTCCCCTACTTGTCTTTCACAAAGTGTTGATGACTGTAATTATTTCATTGTGTAAATAGTTGCTTGGCCAATGTCCCCTGATAGAATGTTAAGCTCCAAAAGGGCAATAACTATTCTGGCGTGGTTCTCTGTCTTGTTTCCGGTACCCAAAATGGTTTTTTATCTCTAACAGGCTCAAATACACAAATATATAAATGAATGACTTGTCATCTTTAGAATTTTCAACTCCATCTCTTCTGATTATTCCATACTCGTATTTTATCAGTATGTTTAGACTGTTCATAAAAATCAGATTAGATTATGTGAATTTGGCCTATGTGGCTACTGTATTACCAGCATCAAAAAGAGATGGTTTTAGGGGTGCCTGCATGGCTCAGTTGGTTAAGCATCCAACTCTTCATTTCGGCTCAGGTCATGATCTTGCAGTTTGTGAGTTCGAGCTCCACATCAGGTTCTACACTGACAGTGCAGAGCCTGCCTGGGATCCTCACTGTTCCTCTCTCTCTGCCCCTCCCTTGCTCATGCTCATGCTCTGTCTTTGAAAAAACAATAAACTTAAAAAAAAAGAGATGATTTTATACATCCAACATCATTATCCATCAGAGACTTCAAAATAAAACCACAACGAGATACTAGTTCACACTAACTAAGATGGCTATAGTAAAAAAAACACATGTTGGGACATTGTAGAGAATTGGAACTCTTCTATACTGCTAGTGGGAATGCAAAATGGTGCTGTCACTTGGGAAAACAGTATGGCACGTCCTTGATATGTTAAACATGGAGTCACCATACATCTCAGCAATTCCACTCCTAGAAACATGCCTAAGAGAAATGAAAACATGTCCATACGAAAGATGGTACATGAACGTTCCTATCTACATTATTCACAATAGTCAAAAAGTGAAAATAATCCAGTGTTTATTTGTATTTATTTAAGGTTTTATTTACTTATTTGGAGAGAGAGAACATGAGTGGGGTAGGGGCAGGAGAGCAGGCAAGAGAGGATCTCACACAGGCTCCGTGCTGTCAGCACAGAGCCCGGCATTGGACTGGAACCCAGGAACCATGAAATCATGACCTGAGCTGAGATTCAGAGCTGGACAGATACTTTATCAACTAAGTCAGCCAGGTGTCCCGATAATCCAGATGTCTATAAACTGATAATTGCATAAACAAAATGGGGTATATCCATGCAGTGGAATATTATTTGCCACTAGAAAGAAATGAAGTACTTCCATATGCTACGACGCGGATGAACCTGGGAAATGTGCTCAGTGAAAGAAGCCAGTCACAAAGGACCGTGTATTATGTGACTCTTCTGTTAGAACATGTAGAATAGCCAATTTTACAGAGACACAAAGTAGACTAGTGGTTGTCTAGGGTCAGTGGGGGTCGGGGAGATGAGGACTGGCTACTAACGGGCTGGTTTGGGTTTATTACGGGTGAGGAAAATGATTTGCGATTCACTGTAGTGTGGTACATCTCTGTGAATGTACTAAAAACCATTGGGTTGTACCCTTTAAGGGGGTGGCTTATATGATATGTGAGTTATATCTCAGTAAAGCCGTTAAAAAGAAAAAGATGGTTTACTTTTTTTTTTTTTTTAATATTTTTTTATTTATTTCTAGGAGAGAGAGACAGCATGAACAGGGGAGGGTCAGAGAGAGAGAGAGACACAGACTGTGAAACAGGCTCCAGGCTCTGAGCTGGTAGTCAGCACAGAGCCCGACGCGGGGCTCGAACCCACGAACCGCGAGATCATGACCTAAGCGGAAGTCGGACGCCCAACCGACTAAGCCACCCAGGCGCCCCAAAGATGGTTTACTTTTGAGGGTAAACTGAAAGCACATCATCCCTACTAGTTCTCCCCCTTAGGATTGTTGTGAGCATGAAGTGAGTTAACATAGGCAGTGCACTTAGCATTGTGCCTGGCACATGGTAAGTGTACACTAAATATTACCTGTTAGTACGCTGATCAAAAACTAGAAGATTTAATTTTGTTACAGAAAAAATAGAGCCATGGCTTATATTTTGCAGTTTAAGTGGCTGATATTTGTGGACTTCTGCAAGTCCTCTCACATATCCACTACGTTTATTTTTCCCCTTCTGGGGAAGTCAAGGGCGCAGACCTCCCTCCACCTCATCCTTGCCCTATTACGACAGGGTGCAATAATACAGATGAACACGAGGGGGCAGCATGCAATTACAATTAAAAAAAAAGGGGCTACTCTTGAAATTCAGACCAGATCTAAAACATCTAGTATAAAGAAAAGTGAAACATCTTTCTTTAATAGAGTGTCCTGTAGTATTCTTCTACAGGAGGGAAATATTACTATATCAGAAGGGTATTGCCGCTAGAAGGCTGACCACAGCATTACTCAGATTCCACCGACATGTGCCTGCCAGAGAAGCTTCTAGCCATTTGCTCACATGCTGTATACTCTGTATGCTGGCTCTCATGAGAACACTTAGCTTTTCCTGTGAGTTGGCCTCTCCGAGGGGAGGCTATGGCTAGAGACATTTGGGAGCCTATGTTAGCATAGAGCTGCCTTTCAAAGCACTTACTGTTGTATCTGAGCTTGGGGGATGGGGACGGTTGTGTTTCAAACCCTAGGCTTCCCTTAGATTTTTGATGACTTGCTGCTGAGGTATCTGTGTTCCCACTTGACATGAGTTCTTCAAGACCAGCAACGATACCTCACGTCACTAAAGTGTGTAGTACCTGGCATGTCTGGTGAAGCTGGGTAAGTGTCTACTGGACTAAACTATCCTATGAGCTGAGCCTGGAAAAAGAGAAATTCAGATCAGCTTGTACACAAGCCATGGGACTTCCCCCAAGGAGGACTATTCTTTAGTTATTCTTTCTTTTTTGTTTTTAATTTTTTTTTTTTATTTCTAGGAGAGAGAGAGAGAGACAGCATGAGCAGGGGAGGGGCAGAGAGAGAGGGAGTCACAGACTGAAAGAGGCTCCAGGCTCTGAGCTGGGAGTCAGCACAGAGCCTGACGCAGGGCTCGAACCCACGAACCGCGAGATCATGACCCAAGCGAAAGTCGGACGCTTAACCGACTAAGCCACCCAGGCGCCCCTCTTTAGTTATTCTTTCTATAGTACAAAATCAGTTTGTGCTCAGAGTGGAAAAATCCACCGAAGGGAACATCTAACTACTCAAAATCCCATCTACCCAAATCTGCGGAACACAACAGATTGTTTTCACTTTATGTCAAAGCATAATACCTAAATGTGTGTGTGTGTGTGTGTGTGTGTGTGCGCGTGCGCGCTAGCACGCACACACATGCATACACACTCACAGTGTTTACATTTATGGCAGCATGGAACATAGTTTTCCATTGTATGGTGCTACTATCTTTAGCTAATCCCACTCTTTTGGGAATTTACATTGTTTCTAAATTTTCTTTTAAAGAGCAGTCTGGTGAATATCCTTGCAGCTGAATCTTACCCCCACGGTCTTCATTAGTTCCTCAGGCTAAATTCCCAGAAGCAGACTTTCTGGGTGATGGGTAACTTCCGTTGTCGCCAACAGTGACAGTGCGCTGGATCAGATGAACAATTTTGATTAAACATCACACCAGAACTCTATAATCGTGTCTGCATAGTGTCATCACCACTGAAAACACTTGGTGAACTCCAGGCTAGAAATCAGGCGCGAGAAAAGAAATCTTAATCTTTCCTCTTGCCTTTGATCTCGGACTCTTCAAGAAAATCCAATTTATCTCAAAAGGACAAGGAACGCAACGGAGATTCATGTGAATGTGCCACCAGGGTCAGGAGGTAACACAGAGAAACACAGCGAGCACAGAGTGTGCTAGATGCCCCCCAAAGCCAGCTCCCATTGTAAGTGTCCTGACAGAACTGCTTACGAAGTTGAAAAAGGAGGCTCGTGGCATTTGACACCTGGCAAATCCTCTTGATTCTTTACCAGTTTGAAAGTGTTTTCTTTCTTGTTTTCTCTCCCCTGTCATTTTTTCTAAAGCTTTTTGGAAATTAGAATGGAATTACTTCCTCAGCAGCTAACGACCCTGCTGGATTGCAATAAGGAAGCCCCTCGTGACTGGCTTTTTTCTTAAAGGTTCCCAGGCTCCTCTTTCTTGAGATCTTAAAGATACACACAAAGAACTACATATTAAAAAATATGTTTATGGGGATCTTGTCGTGGGAGGAGAGAGAGATGGCTGTATGAACTGGGGCTTAGTACTTCTGACTCGAGGGGTCTGTCCCGCATGGCTACGGATGGATGGGAAGAAGGGTATAGCCGTTGCACTGGTTTTTTACTAAATTCTGTTCATTTGGAGGGGTCTGGGGAGAGGGCTGATTGGTTCATGGGGGACGAGACCACAACTAACTCAAGCCACCCTTTGGCGCTGCCATATATATTACTGCATTGTATAGAAAAGCTCACAATGGCTCTGGGAAGCCTACCTCGTTACCCGTGGGCTGATTTTCCAGGCCCTCCACAGTATAACCTTCCCTCTGCTCTTCTAGCCTTCGTATCTGCGCCTTCTCTAGCCTCGCATGGATGCTTGGCTTCCCTCTTGCTGTGCCCCTCTAGCCACGGCTGTGGCTAACAGCTCTGTGCACTTGTGGCCCAGTAGCTCTTACCTGAGCTGCCCTGAGAATCCCACACTCGCTGCCTGGCCCTGCGGGGCGGACACACTTGCCTCTTGGTTGCCTCCCAGATGTGTGAGGGACTCCCCAGGCTGTGGGGCAAACTTTGATCATGGTGGATGGGAACTGAAGGCTGAAGGCCCCCCTCTTCTGTCTGTGAGGTGGGCGATTCTCAGGTCCTTCTGCATGGTTCCTCAGAAGCCTCCAGTGGGACTAGGCCCCAGATGTCCCCATGGTGACCAGCTGATATCACACCCTTGGGCTGGCTTTCCCTCCTTGCCTGTTCCCCCCTTCCCCACCCCTCCCCTCTGTTCCCCGTGGGAAACAACAGCCACTCTCCTGACTGCTCCTTTCTGGTTACAATCCTAGTTCTTCATCTATTCATTTTTTTTTAATGTTTTATTTATTTCTGAGAGAGACAGACAGCATGAGCACGGGAGGGTCAGAGAGAGGGAGATACAGAATTTGAAACAGGCTCTAGGCTCTGAGCTGTCAGCGCAGAGCCCGATGTGGGGCTCGAACCCACAAACTGTGAGGTCATGACCTGAGTCGAAGTCGGATGCTTAACCCACTGAGCCACCCAGGCGCCCCCACCTATTCATTTCTTTAATGGCATTTGGGACCTGGTCTGGGGAAGGGCCTAAAATATACAAAGGAATCAGACACTAGCCTTGTCTTGAAGAGCTTGTAGTTTAAGAGGAGACAAATGGCTGAAAACTGGCAGTGGGACATGGTGAGTGTTGGTCTGGAGAACCAACGCGTGGGGGGCATGGGGGAGGACAGCCGGCCCCGTCTGGAGTACCTGGGGAGGTTTTCTTGTGTGGAAAGTAATTTGCTGGAAGAAAGTGGAGAAAAACTTCCCAGGCTGAGGGAAGGTCAGGAATGCTCTATGTCTGGAACCTGTGGAAAGTTCGGGGACCCCGGAGTGGACGACGCACGAGGAATGTTCATAGAGGAGTTTCTCAGAATCTGGGGGCTTGCGACATCCGGGGAGGTCAGAGAAAGGGGTGCTGAGTGGCTTCCTGTATGTCACCAGCCTGGTTTTGTCCTTCTGTACAGGTGGCCCATCCACCCTGGCCTTAGCTACTAAGGAGGACGTCTACAGGGGTGGACTTGGGACAGGCCCGAGGCCCGAGTCTGCCACGGCGCTCCTGAGAAACTGCGTCTTGCCTCACCTAGCTCAGCTAGTCATGTATGAGAGTTATTTGGCATCGGCTTCTTGCTCTCAAGGAGAGCCAGCCCATGGCCAGCGTCTCTGGAACAGTTAGGAGTGGTGAGGAGGTCTATCTTTCACCCCCAACGAGAATGCCTGTATTTCTGCCCTGGCAGATGGGCTTGTGTAGGTTTCCATTTTCTCAGCCATGAACCAATCCTGCAGTGTGGCTTTCCACTGCTGATGGTGGCTTTCCACTGACCTCCACCCCTTTGTGGTGACCGTGTAGCTCCTGACCCAGGGCCGGGTCAGTGACTTGCAGAGTGGAGCAGACCATCTGATTGGTGGCTGGCCCAGTCAAGCAGGCCCTCTCTTGAGTGTGTGTGTGTTGGCGGAGGGGGGGCGGGTGGCTTTGAGTCAGCAGCAGGTGGTGGAGGGTAGAAATTGAAGGGCACACAGAGAAGGTCCCGGGCAGAAGCGGCGAGGGAGAGAGCAGGAGAGCAGAGAGGGGCAGGGTGCCGGTGACAGGGCGGGCAGGGACAATGTGGCTGAGTCACAGTGATGCGGCAGTCCTGCGAGCTGTGAGATAGTGAGGGATCCTCAAAGTGGCCTGGATGATCTTTCTGTTTCTGAATGACACGCCAGACTCCAGAAGCCTATGTGTATGGCCTGGGCCTGTGCTCTCCACAAAAACAGACACATACACTCCTATCCTAACACAGAAGAACATCAGGAGCTACGCTGCCTGGGGGTGTGGATGCTGGCCCTGCTGCTTACTCCTGTGTCAACTCTGTGCCTCAGTTTCCTCTTTTGTAAACCAGGCTAATATTAGTGGCTGTGTCATGGGGTTGTGATGATGACTGAATGGGCAAATGGGCAGAAAAGCAAGGCACAGGTGGAACACTCTCTAACCAGGTTGTGGTCTGGGAATGGACCGAATGCTCACTTGGCTGATTGAGGAGTGTAAGGGACCGTTTACAAATGGCTGTGGGTGAGATGCAGGGACACCAACAAAGGATGGTGGGGCACCCTGGGGGCAGTGCCTGCAGGAAGTCTTTACCATTCCTAGCTTGATGGGGTGAGGGAGGCAGTTAACCAGACACCCAGCAATCTCTCGAGAGGGCGGTGGGACAGGACCTGGGGGCTTTGGACAAAGGTGCAGCTGGGCCAGTTGGCCCTACAGGGAAGAAGCAGAGGGGTTACAGACCCCCAAGTCCTCTCTTCCCTTGCTCTGATATCCTGCCCATGCTACCCAAAGACCAATCTGATTGGAAGTGAAAATAGAAGGCATTTCAGCAGATGCTCAACACTAAAATCCACCAGCCAGGGCCCAGAGCAGGTGGTGAAGGGTGGGAGGAAGGGACAGCCAGGGGAGTCTCTTGGGCACAAATGGCCACTGACATGAATACTGCTGTGGTGATGATTACAGTAAATGCCTGACGCCTGAGAACGCGACTGATTTCCATTCCTTGCAAGCCAAACAGCCCGGCACCATCAGAAAACAAAGGGTGACGCCTATAGGTCGCATAGGTCTGGTCTGCTGGCCATCACAACGCACTCTGTCGGCAGCTGGTCCCTTCACTAGCTGGTCAGAACTCCGCAGGCCTTTTGGCTTTATATCTTCAGCACACAGCACAGGACCAGGTACATGTCACCAGGCACGTGACCCCGATGGGCCCTGCCTGAAGGAACCTGGGAGAAGCATTAGGCCTTTTTATTTAAACCACAAGCTCTTTGATTCCCCCTCAAAGCCAATACAGAGGAACGAAAACTCTTACAACCAATGTTTCACTGGATTCATGTATCAAAGTTTATTGTACCTACTCAAAAGGTACCCTTTAACCCCCCGCTTTGGAAAGTTAAAGGAAAAAAAAAGATGAAAAAGCAAAACTCAGACTGTGGCAGTGGGATTTGTATTCTGCGCTGTCGGGGTGACCGGCCTCCCCTCCCGCAGATAGGATCGCAGATAGAAGCGGCGAGGCAGCTTGCGCGGAGGATGCTGAGTCACGGAGAGAGGGCGCTGGCTGCCGGGCTGAGCCGATTACTGAAGCAAACAGGCAGGGTGTGTGTGTGAATATGTAATTTACATTACACAAGTCGGAGAGAGGAGGTTGAAGGGCTTGCCAGGTTTGGGTGAGGGAGGCGGCCAGCCCAGCCCAGGCTCCTCCCTGGTCCCCTCTGGAGTCTGCCGCATTGGTGCCAGGCCTCGGGGCTTCCCCGATCTCACTGACTCAGGTCCCTGCGGGACACTGAGGCTGTAAATGCACAAAGCCTGTGGTCATTTGGAACGCCTGAATTGGAGTCCTGGTGTATGTTTTCACCTCTCTGATCTTCGTCGCTGAGTTAGTGTTGCCCAAAGTGGAAGTCACCCTAGGCCACCATTTGAATTTTTGCCCCTTCCGTGTTTTACCTGTATCATTCACTGAATGTTTTTCTTTTAGAAACTGACCTTTTGGGGGCACTATAAACAATTTGTGTTTGAAAAGGAAACTATATCACTACCAAAAGTGGAGAGCTAGACTCAACTACCATAAATAAAGTAACCATGCATAGAAATGCAAAGAAATTCCTGGCCTCCAGCCTGGCTAACTGAATTTGAGAGCAGAATGATTTCAAAATGACTCCATCCCCTTCAGTTGATTGGTTGTCCTGAGAAACCTCTCTCCCTTCTCTGTTGGTCCCTATAATCTGTAATCACTGATTCAAAATTAGATTGGAGCCAGAGGGGTGCTGGGAGTTGGTAAATGTTTAACAACCAGCTCTCCAAAAATATAAATACACACACACACACACACATACACACACACACACAGATGCAAACTGAGTACACATCTTACTGTTAATAACAACCTGTGGCATACATTTTATAAATAAAACTATTTGTAATACTTTTTATTGTAAATTCTGTATAGTGTTTTGATTCCCTCAGAATGTTTTCCTTGTTCTTTGAGACACTCACTTATCTGTACCAACCTGAGGTTGAAATTGATGAACAAGTGTGGTTACAGCACAAAACTTGGTTGATACTAGCAAGGTCAAAGTGAAGAAACAAAGACGTGTGTCAGCATTTCACTAGTTTATCAAGGTCATGAATGATGTGAGTGACTTCATTGCTAAATTGTGTAATAGTTTTCAAGTACTAGAAAAATATTTCCTGTTTCTATTTACGATGTAATGATTCCAACTATGACACACTTTTTACTTAAAGCGGTACAACTAGTATTTTTTCTTCACTTTTTTAAGCCTAGACAAAACTATAAGTAAGCCACAATTCTGAGCATTTGCTGATTTCTGTGGTGTAAATACTCTGACCATGACCTACTTCAAATTACCTACGTGCCATCACACTGAGTGTTATGTAGGGTTGAGAGACGTACCACAGCTCACCCTTTCTAGGATTCCACCATACAGATAAACTAGACACAGATAACCTCAGCAGCCTGGGTGCTAGTTAATGAGGTGAAATCATTGGGAAGGTGGGAGTATTTAATGCTTTTGTTTTTAATATAATTTATTTAATAGTAATTTTATATAAATTGGTTTTTAATAACGGCTGTTCATCAACTTGATCTCTGGACTCCTCAAATATTCACTCACAACTTGTGTCAGCTTCACTATACTGCTGATTCTAAGTTTAGAAATTGTAGCCTTATCTTGAAAACAGACAAGCTGCGTATGCACCCTTCATAGGACCAGGATCCAGAATAATCTTTGTTCTCCATTGATGTACATACTCCACTTGGCTCTACCTCAAAGGAATAGCAGAGTTTGTCTCTCTCCTTATTTCTCTAATTTCACATCCTCTACTTTCCTCCTCCTTCTTCTTTTTTTTAATTTTTCAGTGTTTATTTATGAGAGACAGAGCATGAGCAGAAGAGGGGCAGAGAGAAAGAGAGAGACAGAATCTGAAGCAGGCTCCAGCCTCTGAGCTGTCAGCACAGAGCCCAACGTAGGACCTAACCTCAGGAACTATGAGATCATGACCTGAGCCGAAGTTGGATGCTTAACAAACTGAGCCACCCAGGCTCCCCTCCCTTTATTTTCCTTCTTATTAACTCTGCTCCCAGATATTTTTCAAACATACCAGGCATATCCACCCTAAGACCTTGGCACCACTTGCTATTTTCCTTGCCTAGAATGTTCTTCCTTTGCATGTGTGCATGATTAACTCCCTCACCTCCTTCAAATCTTTGCTCAAATGTCATCTTTTCAGTGAAGCCCTCCCTGACCACCCTATTTATAACTGCAACCCCTCCCCTCTACCATTCCCCCACCGACCATGCCATAAAAATATGTCTTCCCTGCTTTATTTTTCTCCATAGCATCAATTACTTTCAATACATTGAGTTGTATAAAATCCTCCCATATATATATATTTTTTATTGCTTGTTTTTCTTCATGACAATGGAAGCAACATAAAGGCTAGGCTTTTTTGTATGCTTTGCTGGATCTTTGTATGAAACAGTGCCTGGCACAGAGTAGTCAATATATATTTGTTGAATAAATGAATGATTTGATAGTGGATCCCTGGAAAATATGTATTAAAAAAACAGATATATGAATGAACGTTGCTTCAAGTCCTAGAGGCACAAAGTTACCAGGGGGAGATGTGAAAATATAGATATAGATACACTTTATATATAATAATATTGATACATTTATATATATCAGTATTGATATATTTATATATAACAAGCTGTTATATATTTAACATATATGGGAGATATATAAATATCCATATATGTAACAGCTTTATTAAGATATAATTCCTATCCCATACAATTCACCCATTTGAAATACACAATTCAGTGGTTTTTAGTGTCTTCAGAGCTGTGTAATCATCACTAATATCTGATATGTGAAAAAAAATGTGAGCTGTGTTTCACTCTGTTGAGTGAGTGACTTCTTAGCTAAATTGTGTAATCGTTTTCAAGTACTGGAAAAATATTTCCTATTTTCCTCCTTTTACGATGTAATGATTCCAACTATGACACATTTTTTGGTAAAAGCGGTAGGACTAGTATTTTTTCTTCACTTTTTTAAGCCTAGACAAAACAAAACTATAAGTTAAGCCACAGTTTGGAATATTGGCTGATTTCTGTGGTATAAATACTTTGACCACATCTCTTTTGCATATAAATATCTAATCATCCCAGCACCATTTGTTGAAAAAGCTGTACTGTCCCTATTGAATTGTCTTGATACCATTGTCCAAAAACAAGGGAAGATTTTTAAATCAGGTGTGTGTGATCTAATTTGCTTCTTTGTGATTTATTTTGTTGAAAGCCTTGAAAATTCTAGTTGAAGAGTATTTGGCAAAGCATCCATTCAAACTAGTTTAAGAGTAAAGGGAATGCTCCTATTGCTAAGATTGTGATTTTTGCTTAACATTTTACTTTTAAAAAATTATTATTGAGGTATAATTGATATATAACATATTAGTTTTAGGTACACAATGTAATGTTTTGATATTTGTGTATGTTGCAAAATGATCACCAGTATGTCTAATTAACTAATCTGTCACCATACGTAGTTACATATTATTATTTTTTGTGATGAGCACTTTTAAGATTTACTCTTAGTAACTTTCAAATATGTAATACAGTAGTGTTAACTATAGTCACTGTGCTATACATTACATTTCCGTGACTGACTTTATAACTGGAAATGTATACCTTTGACCCTTTTCACCCATTTTACCCCATCTCTGGGAACCACTGATCTTTTTTTTGTATCCATGACCTTTTTTTTTGTTTTTAAGATTGTACATATAAATGAGATCATACAGTATTTGCATCTCTTTGTATGACTTGTTTTATTTAGCATAATGCCCTCGAGGTCCATCTGTGTTGTTGCAAATGGCAACGTTTAATTTCTTCTTATGGCTGAATAAATATTTCCTTGTATGTAGATATACCATATTTCTTTTATCTATTTATCCATCAATGGACATTTAGGTTGTTTCCGCGTCTTGGCTATTGTGAATATAGGCATACCTCATTTTATTGGCTTCATTTTATTGTGTTTTGAGATACTGAATTTTTTACAAGTTGAAGGTTTGTGGTAACCCTGTATTGAACAACTCTTTTGGGCACCATTTTCCCAACAGCATTTGCTCATTCATCTGTCTGTTCTGGTCAGACATGCTGGTTTAGGATCGACATTGCATTTTGGTAATTCTTGTAATATTTCAAACTTTTTCATTATTATTTGTTATGGTGATCTGTGATCATTGATTATGACCTGTTGAAAGATCAGATGATAGCTAGCATTTGTTAGCAATAAACTATTTTTTTGGGACAGCTGGGTGGCTCTGTCGGTTAAGCATCCAAATTCAGCTCAGGTCATGATCTCTCGGTTTGAGTTTGAGCCCCATGTTGGGCTCTGTACTCACAGCTCAGAGCCTAGAGCCCGCTTCAGATTCTGTGTCTCCCTCTCTCTGTGAGCCTCCCCAGCTCGCACTCTATCACAAAAATCACTAAATGTTTAAAAAATTTAATTAAAACTATCTTTAAGATTATTTATTTTGAGAGAGAGAGAGTGAGTACACACAGGGTAGAGACAGGAAGAGAGGGAGAAAGACTTCCAAACAAGCTCCATGCTTACGCAGTGCAGGGCCTGATGTGGGGCTTAGACTCATGAACCGTGAGATCATGACCTGAACTGAAATCAGGAGTCAGACGCTCATCCGACTGAGTCGCCCAGGTGCCTCTGGCAATAAACTAGTTTTAATTAAGTTAGGACATTGTTTTTTTAAACACCATGGTATTGTATACTTAATAGACCACAGTATAGTGGAAACATGCCCTGGGATACCAAGAAATTCATTCTTCTTTAATGTGATACTCAGTTTGTTGTGGTGGTTTGGAACTGAACTGCAGTATCCCCAAGGTATTCTTAAAATGCTGCAGTCAACACTAGACTGTGATCTTGAAATATTATTTCCCATTAAAAGAACTGAAGATTCCTTGGAGAAATAGTTGATTCTAGGTTGAGGGCAGGAAAAGAATGAGATAAGTCTGGAACATCAAAGACTAGTATTTTGGTCATAGGAGGAGGACCCAGGAATCAAGCTGAACAAGCATTCAGCAGGCCCAGATGGAATGGTATGCATGTCAATAAGGGTAATAACGGTAATGGATCGAAATACACACAAAATATTTCAATCCATGATCCATAATGATATTTTTAAAAAAGTTACTTCACTGGTTACTTTGGAGGATGACAAAAAAATCATCTCACTGTTGTGGAAACTCATGAAGGAAAATAAAACTATATCTTCTGTTTCCCTTGTAAAATGAACCTTCCAATAGTTGAAAAGGGGAAGTTCTTAACTACAGAAATTTTCCAGCTAATAAAGATGGATTGATGGATTTGGAATCTCATTTTGTGATATCCAATAAGTGGATATGGACCCTCAGTGGCTGATAACATAACACAGAGAGAGAGAGAGGTTGACTGATTTTGTTCTTCCTGTTATGGAAATACACAGTACCCCCACTGCTATTACTTTTGAAGCAGCCTTAATTAAAAAAAAAAAAAAATCAAATCTGAATTTGATCAAACCTCTTGTCTTAACTACTGATTTAAAGTAAATACAAGGTGCAGAAGATTATGTTAAATGATAGTGTGGAGATGCAATGAAACTATAAGAATCCCAGATTCTTTTTTTTTTCTTTTTACAAATAGTTCACTGTCAAGTTGGTTTCCACCTAACACCCAGTGCTTATCCCCACAAGTGCCCTCCTCCATGCCCATCTCCCCCCACCCCCTCCACACACCCATGAGTCCTCAGTTTGTTCTCAGCATTCAAGAGGCTCTCATGGTTTGCATCTCTCCCTTTCCCCCACCATTTCCCCCCTTTTTCTCCCCCATGGTCCTCCGTTAAGTTCCTCCTAATCCTCCTATACGTGCAAACATATGATATTTGTCCTTTTCTGCCTGACTTATTTTGCTAAGCATAACACCCTCAAGGTCCATCCATGTTGCTACACATGGCCAGATTTCATTCTTTCTCATTGCCATAAGAAACCCAGATTCTTGAATGAATTTCAGAGAAAGAAAAGTAATGGAGAAAGAATCTATAGATAAAGAGAGATGTAACCTTTCATCAGTAACGATGTAGGATCTTACATGGATTCCAAATCAAACAGAACACATCAACCAGAGAAATATGAAATCTGGGTATGTGATTATATTAAGAAGTTACCAATTTTAATAGTTGTGATAACAGTATTGTCCTATAAAAATTATAATCAGATATTCTATATTGAAGGAGAGATGAAATGATATAAATATTTGGGATTTGATTTTATAGGTTTTTTTCTTTCTTTTTTTTTTTTTTTCTGAGAGAGAGAGAGAGAGAGAGACAGTGTGAGCAGAGGAAGGTCAGAGAGAGAGAAAGAGACACAGAATCCAAAACAGGCTCCAGGCTCTGAGCTAGCTGTCAGCACAGAACCTGACACGGGGCTCGAACCCAAGAATGGTGAGATCATGACCTGAGCCAAAGCTGGACGTTTAACCAACTGAGCCCCAGGGATTTGATTTTAAAAATCCACATGTAGATGTAGGTGAGAATATAGATGAAACAAGATTGGCCAAAGGTTGATCATTGTTGGAGTTGGTGAAGGTACCTCAAATTCACTGCGTTATTCTCCTTTCCTTATTTTGAAAATGGACCTAATAAAAGGCTTTACAAAACGTTATAAATCTCAACAACAATAGTCATAGAATTAAAATCAGAGCAAGAAACCATGTGTTACTTTCTGGAATGGTGGTGGGGTTGATCAATAATTACAGTCTAAAATTGAGAAAGGGAGAAAAGTAATGGGGTGGGCGGTTAATTTGGAAGGCATAGCAGGCTGTCTCAAGGTAGCTCAGAACAGGAAAAGGAGTGTCCTTCCCGTTGGCCTTCTGGTGCCGAGGACTAGGCCTGGAAGGCTGGGCAGTGTGGCTCCTCCCTCTGCCTCTCAGCCACTCCCCCACATGTCTCCTGTGTCTCCTCCCATGCCTCCACGTCTCTTAAGGGGCTCACCTTGGCACAGCCCCAGCTTCTTGGGGATTGTGTGGGTCGGTTGCCCACTCCACTGACAGGCTCCTACTCTCTCAAGAGGATCTGATTGGTTGCCACTCAGCCAATGAATGGGCTGGCCTTGGGTTAGGTCATATCAACTGAGGTTAGCTTTGTGAGTTTGTTGGGGTGTGAGTTTTTGGGAGTTCACGTGGAGTTTTCCAGAAAGGGGGCAAATTTTATAGAAGGAGTAGGTTTAATGGTGGGCAGGGTTAGCCATGAAACTTAGCTGGTACAGGGATGGTTTGGTAAAGTAGAGACTAGAATTAGGAGATCAGACAGGACGTCTTTGAATTCAACAAATATTCACTAGACACTTTCTGCGTTCATGACTTTGGATTAGGTGCTGGGGTTCGAGGGGTAAAGGAAATAGGAGGGATGGAAAACCTGCGACGGGGAGGGGGAGGTGGACAGGCTGGGTTTAGGCACTGAGTACATTGGAGCTGGTCAGAGAGATGCTGACCAACAGCCTCCCAACTGCCTCAGCCCTGCAAAATCCTACCCAACTCTCAAGGCCCCTTGCACACACCGCCTCTCTCAAGAAGCATTTCTCCTTTCCCTTTAAACTCTGTAGCAATTTGTGTGGGCTCTGACTGTAATTTGCTTTATTTATTTTTAACGTTTATTTAGTTTTGAGAAAGAGACAGAGCACGAGCCAGGGGAGGGGCAGAGAGAGAGGAAGACACAGAATCCGAAGCAGGCTCCAGGCTCTGAGCTGTGAGCACAGAGCCGGATGTGGGGCTGGAACTCATGACCATGAGATCATGACCTGAGCCAAAGTCACAGGCTTAACCGACTGAGCCACTAGGCTGCCCCTGTAATTTGCCTTATAATGACATAGTTTATGTTGTCGTAGTTGCACATTTTGTTATTGTAATTTACCTCTTTGTCTTCTCCTCTCAGACTTGTGCTAGACTGTAGGGTCCATATCCCAGCCACATTTGCAAGCAGGCAGGACTGTTGTAAGGGACACAGTCCTGGACTTGAATCCCATGTTCACCACTCGGCAACTGTGTGTGACTTTAAGCAAGTGACTTAGTCCCTCTGAGTTTCACTTTCTTCATTTGTTAACAAAAATGATGTTCGCCTCAACATGTTTATGAGAATGAAATGATGTCACGGATGTAGAGCCTAGAACCGAGCACAGAGCAGTTGACTGATGTGTATTGAATGAGGAAGACCAAGTTAGGCCTTGAAGGGTGAGTGACATTAACATAGCTGGAAAGATGAGAGACAGGAAAATGCATATTCAGAGGTATGTCCTCCGGTCCCTTAGGGGACAGGGGAGAAGGGTGGGTTGGCTAAGGAGAAGGGCAGCAAGTGTGTCGCATTCTGGATGGGACATCACCTCTTGTCAGCAGAAGCCTCTTTAACTCTAGGACTCAAGCAGCCCCACACACTGTCTGGTTGAATGGAAACTGCCTTTGGCTGCAGCGTGCCTCTTACTTGATATCACTGTTCCAGGGAGCGGAGGTAGTAACTGGGCAGTACTAAGGGCTCATCAGGGAAATGGAAATTCACAGTCTTGTCAGCGATGTTCAGTAGCTGACTCCTCTGTTCTACTTAAAGCCGATATTTTTGTGGGGGGCTTGTGACACCAGATCCTCTGGGGGTTCCCCCACCTCGGCGGCCACTCTTAGAAGTCTCACTTCTGGGCTGTGATTCCTCGTGTGGTCATTGTGGGACATAGGCCTGAGTCTCATTCTCCTGCTTTCTCCAGATTATCTCCCCAGGTCTTCTCATCCTCTCGCAGCTTGGACACTATACATACGGTGCTGGCCCCCAAAATGATACCTCCAGCCTGACCTCGCCCGCTCCCAGAACCAGATTCAACCAACTGTCTGTGTACGGCCTTCACGCTGGGGACTCTGTGGATTCTCCCCTAAGCCAGCTCTTTGCCTGGTCTCATTCATCTCAGCAACTGGAACTCAGCTTGTTCTGAGGGTAGAAACCTAGGAGTGATCGCCTATTGTTCTTCCCTTTTCCTTATTCCTGTAACCACTGTTCCACCCCGTCTTCCCCTCTCCCCATCCAGTCCTTTAGCAGCGTCTGCCAGCTCTACCTTTAAAATTCAGCCCAAATCTGCCCACTTCTGTTTACCTTTCCTCCACCCATCTCTGCCCAAGCCATAAGTATGTTGCACCTGGATTGACGCCATAGCTTCCTAAATGTTTTCCATCGTGAGCAACTAGAGCCAGTTTAAAAAACCTAAATCACGTCATTTATGTTCCTTCTTAAAAATTTCCAGTGGCTTCCCATGGCACCTGGAAAGAAATCTAGACCCCTAGCTTTGGCCTCACAGGTCAAGGATCTAGCTCCTTACGGACCTGCCCTCAAACCGTCTTCCCCGTGTCCTCTGTGCTCTGGCCGTGCTGGCTGGTTCTGCCGCAGGCCTGCTGTACTTGCTGTTCTCTTCTTGCCTCAACACTTGCCAACAGGTGGTTTTTTTGTCCATTTGCATTCCTTGGCCTTCTGTGGCCGCTCAGTCTAACGTAGGCACCTGGTCATCTCTAGCACATCATTCCATTTATGTTGTCTGCAGAGCACTTCTTCCTCTCTGATATTTTCTTGTTTATTTTGTTATCTATTGTTTGTCCCCCCCACTTGAATGTTCATTCCTTGAGGACAGGCGTGGGTCTGTTTTTGTATACTGGATCATCCTCAAGACCTAGTGTGGGGCCTAGCACACACTCGGTGCTGTCAGGTCTGAAATTTGGTTTTACCCATTTACGAGCTAGTACGCTAGCCTTTTACTCTTTTGTGGATACTGGAGGAGACAGGAAACTCTAGGGTCAGAAACACAGGAGTTTATTACTTTCAGGGATGACAAACAGCATAGCATCATCATGCTTGCGTCAGGTCCCCTTGCCTCCAGTTCTCATGGGAAGCATGATAGGGGCCAGATGGAGACTGTACATGTAGTGAGCTCATTTTGCAGGTGAGGAGCATTGAACTTGGGGAGTTCATGACTTTTATAGTAAGAAATAAGCAAGCCTGCTCTTTGTTCCCAAGGAAGGCATTACTTCATCCCTCAAGGTTGCTTGCGGCATCACAACCCTGAGAAAAGGCCCAGGTAAGAGCAGTCAGGCCTTGTATCCCTGGTGTACTGAACAATGTATGTTGGCTCGTGAGAGTTCCATAGCGGAGTGTTTTCCCAAGAGATATGTCACAAATATTTGTTAACCGAATGAATGAATGAAAGAAACCTAGTCTTGTGCCCAGGTACCAGGTATTGATGCCTGTAGATAAACTCACCTGAGCTCAACATCTGCCTAGATCCCTGCCTATCACTTACTCTTGGATCCCCTTCACCATTACTCTTCTCAGCCCTCAAGCACCTCGTGCCTACCTGTACTAACTGAAGCCGAATGCCTGCTGAAACATCTTCTGTTACTGCCTGAGCCAGATCCCATCTGCCTGCTGGATGGGGTTTTCCCCAGAGTCTGTGGCTGAGTGTGACTCCTCAGAACCTGCCCTGGCCCACCACGACATTGCACTGCTGTTAAATGGCCCAGGGTTGGCCCTGTCTCAACCCATGACCTGAGGAATGTTAACAGTGGTGCAGAGAAGGGCATTTTCTTGTCCATGTGGGCTGTGTAAGACCAGGATGTCTGTTGTCGTCCTCCTGCTTCTCAGCCTAGAAAGTATCTAAGGAACGGCATTCAGTTGACTTTTCCCTTAACCCAGAGTCCAGACTTATGGATTTGGAAAGTTCAAATTGACAGTATCCTGGGTTGACATAATTTAGTGCTGCTGACTGACCAATAGAGTTGTCAGAGGATGAAGAAATATTTGAAAACCAATTAATTTAATTGGCAGAAAGGTTTAGCTGTCAGGTAGTTGGGAAATTTATAATAATCTACCCAGAACAGTCTCACTTGGTAAGCAAATTACATGGGAAGTTAAATTATATTCAGAAAGCTGTCTGGCAGGTACAGAATTAGACCCCACTCTATCGCACTACTAGGTGACAGGGAGGTTTAATGACACCCTGCTTGGAAAGCCTGATGCATCTGTCTTTATATTAGAAACATACCTAACAGCTTGAGCCTTATTCTTTACCCTAAAGAGTTCTTGCTTATGAGCCAATCTTTGCCTCTTGGGCTTTCCTTTTTCGGCTTCTAGGCTGACAGTTCTCCCTTGTTGATCAATGTACTATCTTTTCCTCTGGATTTTACTTCCAGTTATTTTCTATTCATTTACTGCACAACTCATTTGTGAATACATTTATTATAAAGGATTCAAGCAGCATATACGTATATATAGAGGGAAAAAAACCCATAAAAGTTCTCATCCTTCCATGTCACGTCCCTCTGCCACCCCTCTCTTGTGTGGGACACCAGGAAAGTAAAAGTACTGGAATACAGAATGAATTGGACAGGAAGACCTCTATATGGCTCTGTGATCATTTCTGGAAGAAGAGTTTGTTAGTGATATTTATGTTATCTTGACATTCTTCTGTATTAAAAAGGTTTTTTTCAGGGGCGCCTGGGTGGCTTAGTCGGTTAAGCATCCGACTTTCGCTTAGGTCATGATCTCGCAGTTCGTGGGTTCGAGCCCCGCGTCTGGCTCTGTGCTGACTGCCAGCTCAGAGCCTGGAGCCTGTTTCAGTCTGTGACTCCCTCTCTCTCTGACCCTCCCCTGCTCATGCTGTCTCTCTCTCTCTCCTAAAAATAAATAAAAAACATTAAAAAAAAAAAGTTAAAAAAAAAGGTTTTTTTCTTAACTCATATAATTTATAATAAACATATTTCCTTTAAAAAAAAGGAAGAAAAAAAAGCATGGCCTTTTCAATCTCACAGATATACGTGTGAATTCTGGCCATAGTCCTTTCTCTCTCTGTGGCTGTGTACACGCTAATTTACCTCCTTGAACCTCAGTTTTCTAATCTGTAAAAAGTGCATTTAAGACACCCTCCCTTGCTTATATGTTATTATGAATAAAGTATGTGAAAGCACCTGACACATGAGTGTCACCAAATAAACTTGCTTCCAGTGAGAAGACAATGCATGTCCCCCTGGGACCCGTTTTCAGATCATTTCTAATTATAAAGGTGAAACGTTCCAAAGCCACAACATCACGAAGATACTGTGTATGTAGGTGTGTGCAAGAAGGAAAGGAAGGATAAGAGCGAAACTGTTAGAAGGATGCACAATTATGGGCATGTACTCAATATCACTGAACTGTACCCTTAAAGCTGGTTAACATGGTAATTTTATGTTAAGTGTATTTTACCACAAAAGTTACCAAAAAAACCCCACCAACTAACAGGGGAGTGAGAACACCTTTCCTTTCCCACGCTCTTTGAGCCCTGGACTTTCTCAGGTAGAGATGCAAAACCACGTTTTGTGTTTTCTTAGTTTCTGCCACAGTGAAGGCATTTTCCAAAGGGGCTATTTCCACCAGTGTTAATTTCCCATTCTGATAAATACAGGTCAACATGCGATATGGAAAGTGGCTTTTGTTTGTATGTTTTAAAAATACTAACTGAAGGAAGAGACATCTGATGGCTGGCACATGCGGGTTCCAGTCAGGGCAGCGGACTGGGGCAGTGGAACGGACAGGGACTAGAGGCAGGGACTGGCGGTGTGAGGAGCCCTTTTAAGTTCCTTCCCTGCCACCTGGCATCCCACTGCTTCTTCCCGCACGCCTTTCATCATAGTCATAACAAAAGTTCTGTTAACACATTGGCTCCACACTTGGAGATGACTCTGGGGGAAGGAATTTCAGTGCTTCGGCACTTTGTTCTTCGGACAGCCATCTGCTGCCCAAGCGTTCTGACAGGCAGTCAGAGTAGCTGCCATCCGTCAGGGTCCTACTCTGCACCAATGTCCTCGTCTCGGCGCTTTGCGAGTCTGTTTCTCACAGTGACTCTCTAACGTGGGTGTTATTACCTCCATGTTATAAATGTGGAAGCAGAGGCCCAGTAAGGCTAGTGATTTGCCGAAAGCCTCACTGCTACTTAGTGGCAGAATCAGGATCCAAACCTTGATCTGTTTAATCTCTAAAGTTCACGTTCTTTACGTTATACTTGGTAGGCCATTTTGCTTTGCATTTTCACAGCAGTATAAAACCAGGGAAAAAATAAAATAAGATAAGGGTTGGACCAGATCAGTGGTTCTCAACTCTGACTGCATGCTGGACTCTCCTGGAGGCTTTCGAAAGACCACAGACACTCAGCCCTACCGCCAGGAATTCTAACTCTGGTCCTCGTATATTTTTACACTCCCCAGGTGATTCTGGAGGGCAGGTGGGTTAAACCCTGATCTACACCAGTGCTTCTCAAACTTGGGATCCAAATCAGCTGGGATTGTGTAAAAATGCAGATTCAGATTCAGTAGGTCTGGGGTAGGACGAGAGACACTACATTTCTCTTCTCTTCTCTTCTCTTCTCTTCTCTTCTCTTCTCTTCTCTTCTCTTCTCTTCCTTTCCTTCTCCCTCCCTCCCTCCTTTCCTTCCTTCCCTCCTTTCCTTCCTCCTTCCTTCCTTCCTTCCTTTCCTTCCTTCCTTCCTTCCTTCCTTCCTTCCTTCCTTCCTTCCTTCCTTCCTTCCTTCCTTCCTTCCTTCCTTCCTTCCAAGTTTGTTAATATACAGTGTAGCATTGGTTTCACGAGTATTTAGTGATTCATCACGTATGTATAACACCCAGTACTCATCCCAACAAGTGCCATCCTTAATTCCCGTCACGCATTTACCCCCTCCCCCCAGTCATCTCCCCTTGATCAACCCGCAGTTCTCTATTGTTGCATCCCTTGTGGTTTGCCAGGAGAAGCTACATTTCTAACAAGCTCCCAGGTGGCACTGAGGCTGCTGGTTCATGAATCACACATTGAGTAATGAGGGTCTGAATGATCTCTGGGTTCTTGTCCCCTTCTAACATGCCGTGACAGTAACAGCAATTCTAAAGCACAAGTTTTCTGTTCTGTATCTAGCAAACATCTGCATCCCTATTTGTCACAACCAAGCAGTATTACTTTAGGTGGTCAAAATGTGCGAAAGCCAAACATCAGTAACGAGACATCATGTAACTGATGAAGAGTCAGGGGCTCTGGAACTTTTTCTTATCCCTGTTCTGTTGCTTACCAGCTGTGAACTTAATCAAGTTGCTTTGCCTTCCTGAACTTTAATGTCCTCAACTTCAAGTCGAGGCTAATAAACGCTTGGCCTCATTGGGATATGGAGAGGGTTTAATGGGTTAATCTAGACGAAGCAGTTTGCACAAATAGGTGCCCAATAAGTGGCAGCTGCTGTTATCTTGCTGAACTTTGCAAGCTGATCAGATCTTCTAATACAGTTCCCTGGAGGCCAGAGGGATCCTCACCTGTGCCCTCTGCAAGGCTTGTCAAACACTTTGATATGAATGTCAGGTGACACTATGCAGAAGAAATTTTATGACACAGACCCTTCAGGCTAGCATTTCTGCCGTTGCCTAGGGAATGACTGGGACAGAAAGACTATTTCCTCCCTTCTCTGGACTGTTAGATTATCTCCTTATCTCTGTTGCCTACCTACCTGAGGCAAATCCCCTGTGATTTTTTGCTTTAAAAACAGACCATGTTAACTCTTGAGCTCTTTCCTTCAATGCTGTCATCGGGCTAATGTTGGTAGTGATTTATTTAATCAGATATTCATGATATGCCCAGGTACCAGGGATACAAGGATGAACAAAAGTTCATAGCTTGTTGAGGCGAGGCAAACACTAAACAAATAAAATATACAATTATAACTGTAGAAAATGCTATGAAGGAAAAGAACAGGGTACCCTGAAAGAAAACATTAAAGAGCTAGTGCCACTACCAACTTTCATTTAAAAAGAGCCTCTGATTGTCCAAGTGTAGAATGGACTGGAGCAGGACAAGAGGGAGGACGAGCAGTTAGGAGCCCTTACAGGTGTCCGGGCATGGGTGGTGGCAGGGGCGCCTGGGAGAAGTTGGTGGAATCAGGACTTGGAGCAGGGGCGCCTGGGTGCCTCAGTCAGCTGAGTGTCCAACTCTTGATTTCAGCTTAGGTCATGATCCCAGGTTGTGAGAGCTAACCCTGCATCAGGCTCCATGACGACCTTGAGATTCTCTCCCTCTCCCTCTCCCTCTCCCTCTCCTTCCCCCAAAAAAGACTTGGAGCAAATTCCCTTCATTTGCCATAATTACCATAAAATGTTGGTTTGTAGTTTTAATAGTTTTCCCCTTTTGCTCAATATAGACGACACCATATTGTCATCATAAAAAATTCTGACTAGTTCTGTGGCTTTCCCTTTGTAAGCCCCTCCCTCTCTCCCTCCTTCCTTCCCTCCCTCCTTCCCTCCCTCCCAACCTCACCCTCTCTCTTCCTCCCTTCCTTTCTTTCCCTCTTTCTTCTGTAAAATAGCGGCGGTGATAGCAGGTGTTGGCATCACAGGGCCTAACATTTTTCCTTGCCCTGTCATTTGAGGACTCCGATACAAATTAATAGAAGGCACAAATATAAAATTTATAGCTTCACATTAGTAGCCAAACCAGGTTTAACAATACAAAGAGTTGGATTTCCTATTCTTTAAAAACTCTTGACTTCCTCACTTTCAGGCCAGTGAAATTATACTCATACTTCAAGCGCAGGCTGTGTGAATCAGGAAAGGTTAAGGCCACAGGCTGCTCAAGCCACAACTACAAAGCAAAACTGGTCTCTGTGCCCAGGCACTGTACCTGGCTCTAGACGGTGGGAATCTGAGAGGCAGCAGGAACGTGAGTCACCAGCTGACACCAACTGACACATGCTGGGTCACAATTATCCCAGAATCACCTCCTGTAATGTCTGGCTGGAATGACTTACACACCTTAAGTAGCTCAACTGTCTCACAGAAATGGGAGTAGATAGTAGAAACGTTTCTACTATACCACTATAATTGTATATTTAGTAGGTATATAATAGAAACATTTAGAAAACAAACCTTCAAATGTTGCAGGTGAAGAAATAGGGGACCAGGGGTCCCCAAATGTGGGACCAATCTAAGGTCCCACTGTTGTTACTTGGCAAGACCCAAGAACCTGAAGTTAGGTTCAAGGAAAATTTCCTTAGATGGTATCGTAGAGAGGTTGCACCATTGGGCCACCAAGACAGAGATGCCCAGCCATTTGTTTGAATCTCTTGGTGGTTCGGGGTCCTACTCAATGGTCAATAGCCCAGTGGCCTCTCCTTGGAAATTCCCCATAATGCGCACTGGATAGTTCACTGTGGGGACATCACCTTCTTTTTTTTTTTTTTTCCACAAATAGTTTATTGTCAAATTAGTTTCCACATAACACCCAGTGCTCATCCCCACAAGTGTCCTCCTCCATGCCCCTCCCCCCTCCCCCCACATCCATCAGTCCTCAGTTTTTGTCAGCATTCAAGAGTCTCTCATGGTTTGCCTCTCTCCCTTTCCCCCACCATTTCCCCCTTCTTCTCCCCCTTGGTCCTCCATCAAGTTCCTCCTAATCCTCCTATACGTGCACACATATGATATTTGTCCTCTGCCTGACTTATTTCGCTCAGCATAACACCCTCAAGGTCCATCCATGTTGCTACACATGGCCAGGTTTCATTGTTTCTCATTGCCATGTAGTATTCCATGGTATAGATAAACCACATCTTCTTGATCCATTCATCTGTTGGGACATCACCTTCTTAATCCCCTAAATGTTAAGCAGTCAGGGAAACCAAGTCCTATTCTTGCTCACAGAAAGGCTGAGAACCCCTGGTGCCAAGGTTAGTTGGTTTAAAAGAAATTTAAGTATAGAATAATGGAAATACAAATATGACATACATTCAGGTGCTTGCCACCCAGAATTAATAACTGTGAACATATCCTCCCAAAGAATTTTGATCATCTTTTTTTCTTTAGACTGGCTCAGGCATTGAAGGCACAGGCTGAATCCACAGTTTTGCTTGACCAGCCTGATTTCTGTCAAAGTAGAGTATACAACCAGGACAGGAAAGGGAAAGAGATTCTTTGTTTTATCTATGGTGCAGAAGTGGACCACGTGATGAGTTTTGCCAAGTGACTACCACTGTGTTGTAAATTGCACTTGCAACTGCAACTACATAAAAAGATGCTTTAATTTACATAATCTTTTTTTTTTCTCTTTTCACTTCCTCTTAAAACAGGGAATAACCTGGGGATTTTTGTTTGTTTCTGGGCAGAGAATGCTTAGTTTCAAAAAAATCAGAGAGTAAAAGTTTACAGATTTCCAGTAACAGAGATTCAAGGGAGCTCAATAGCTCTGGAAAAAAGATGTTCAGAGTTTTATTGTCTAAAACTTCACTTTCATTTGTCGGGTTCTGGAAACACATTTGAACTAGGAGGCAGGAAGCCTGAATTCTAGAATCAGCGTTGCCAGTAATGTGCTGTGTGGCCGCTGGCCCATCACTTTACCTCCCGAGGCTGAAAAGCTAACATTCTATGCTGTAGGAGTAACTTGATTCCATAATGTTCATCTTCACGGACTTTTAAGTATACCTTTCTTTATGTTTCATACCTTGTTGACCAATCGGTCCTGATTTTCCCCCGTCACACATAACAAGAAGGCTTGGATACAGACATGATTGGTGGTGAAAGCTAGTCTAGTTGATGTACAAAACACATTGCCTGGGCTCTATATACACACAGGACAGACACATCTGGACCAGCTCTGGCTCTGAGGGTCAAAGTCCACCTGCTCCTGGATCCTAGTTTTGCCTCCACAGAGCCCCCCGTTTAGTGAATGTGATTTTCTTCGTAATAAGAGCTATAGTTTTCATTCATTTACCAAATATGTTATAAGCACCTTCTCTGGCTCAGGGCACTGTTTCTCACCTTTATTTGAAGAATACTCTAGAAGAGAGGTTACGGCAGCAATTCCTTAACTGTGTCTGGTATTTTTGCCATAAACCTCTTTGCCACAAGCATTGCTGCCGTGTAACTAATTGTCCAGAAGGCAATTTTGCTATTAAAGACCAAATAACTGATTTTATCTCTCCAAGGATGAATCAGCTGCCTCTGGCAGTTCATGTATTGAAACTGCTTATCAGTTTCATTTCATTTCATTTCTCTCTTGACAAAGTTCTCATCTAAATCTTAGCTAGCCCTCATACTGGTTTGTACAGGGCGAGTAGATGAAATAGTGGGTCGTAACAAGTACATATATCGACTTAACAGAAAGTATGTTGATAAAACTTACAGGAAGTGTGAAATAAGCATAAAGCCAGATGACTTACTATGTTAGGAAGTGACAGCAATGTTAACCAGGCTCATTTACAGTGCTTAGCACTTCTTTAACATTTCCCATATAACTTTGGAAGGTCTATCAATGAGCATGTGACAATATGCCAAGAACAAACAACAGCACAGAGGCTTTCACAACACAATACAAAGCTCCATTACAAGTACATAATCCTAGTATCAGGAAGCCGATACCTTTCCTAACAAAGGAAGAAAGTTTAGTGAAAAAAGAAAAATTACAATGCCGAACGAGGAGACCAGTCAACACACAAAAAGTGTAATGCTGTGAATGAAAAGACTGGGGGACACTGTTTAGGTATGATCCACCAAGTAAAATCAGTTATTTGCACAGGATCTCCATGAATCTACACACATTTTACATGTATTTAATTATTTTGTATTCCACAATGTGGTCTTCTTAATTTTGTTGTTTTTCATGTTTCATTACGTCCTTTTTCACAAATGTCCCCTTCTGTTTTTTGTGATTTTTGTCTCTTATGGCAAAATTGCCTTATGGCCAATTAGTTATGCAGTGAAAATGTGGCAAAAACACTTGCGGCAGAAATGTTTATGGCCAAGCTGTGTATAGTGAAACTTTCTAGAACCTTCATTGCCTGCCAGAACTCTATCCTGGATAAATACTCAACACTACACCTCACCGAAAAAACTAAAACAATTCTAAAGCCATCCCTTCCACCAGGCACTACTCGAATGCCACTGGGCTGCTAAGGTCAAGCAGTCTTCGATCCTCACCGGGTATTTGGGGCTAGTATTCTGAAGTCCTTTGAGACTTCATGGTTGGGACTAAGGGAGCGGATCACCATGGCTCAAATCTAGGACTCTGGACATTGGCTCTGGCCAAGCCTCTTCATTCTGATTCTGTAAAGCAGGAGAAATCTTCTTCTTCCACAAGCACTAGTACTTGAAAGAACATCTCCAAGGGAGAGACCTGCAACACCAGTGGCAGTCCCTGGTTCAGGGAAGTGAATTTGGACCCCATTTCTAATACAGACCTGTGTCATGACCTTGGACCAATGGCCGTTTCTTCGTGTGGAAGTAGTGATAGCTCCACACCCAACGTAGTGGTGAAGTTGCATGCACCTGCACATAGGAGGCACCCACTAAATAAACCTTATTCAACTGGGAAAATAAAGCAGAATATTCATTTTTGGAAAATATTTATTAAAAAACTAAAGTGAATGTGGCAAAAAACAACAACAACCCAACACATACCTTTAAATAGCAAGCATATGACACTGGTTATAAAGCTCCAACTCTACTGATTTACTCTTTCCCACCAGCTATAGTCCAGGATGGCCTCCGAGGGAAGCCACGTGTAAACAGGTCATCTTGTACTAGTGATGAGCAAAACCTAATGATGTGAGAACTACCAATGGCCATACCATTTGCTTTCCTAGGCAATCCACCCCAAACAAGAGAGCGGCCAAATCTCAGGAGTGTGTTCGTGGGGCTCTGCGGTTCTGGCTCTCAGTTGGGAGCGGCAGGTTGGGGGTGGGGAGGGATGAAAGAGCAGAAAGACAAACAGTATCAGTAGAGGGCAGTCGTAAAGCACCTTTAAAATCTGGACCCTTTCCACAATTTAACTCAGTAATTCTCAAACTTTACTGTCGAACAGAATCACCTGACAAGATGGTTGTAAGTGCACAGGCTCTGCAAATCTGCATGTTTAAGACGAGTACTACAGGTGATTCTATGCATGTCGGTTAGCCATTAGCCATCGGTTTGAGAAACACTGTTTAAAATGCATTAAAACAATTCCTACTCCCTAAAAACAAGAGAAAAGTTAAGGTTAAGGAATCTATGGACAGTCACTGTGCTTTAGTCAACTTGGAGAGACCAATAAACGGAGTCAGGTGGGAAGGAGCCTCCAATTCCTAATGTACTGGTCTATAGGAGCCCTGAGCAACCTGTCAAGTGCTGTTCAGGAAGTAAATAGAATTTCATAATAATAAAGTTGATTTCAGATCACAGAACAGACTCCAAATGACTAATAGGTCAACCCCATTCATTCCCATGTAGTGAACTTTGCTGGGCCAATGCCAGATGGGAAGCTGCTGTTCCAACAGAACACAGGGGGGTAACTGTGGGTCTTGGCTTGTAAAGACACAGTGAATAAAACATCTATAAAAACCTTTATTAACCACAGAGCACTGTGCCCGGATAACCTTGGTGCCTCACGGACAACACGTAGAAATGGTCACGTTGATTCCAAGGTTGCCGTTATCTGCAAACAGATGCGCTATGGCTGTGTCAAAAACAAGGCAGTCACTGTTCATGATGGCCGCGGCCACCCCGTCGTGGATGGACCGGGGCGTGGCCTCCCAGGTCAGTCTCCGCCGGTTCCCGTTCAACTCCAGTCTGTAGGCAAAGTTCTCGGCCTGCTTGCGGGTGCCGATGAGCAGCACGATGGCGAAGAACTGCTGGTGGCCCTCGTATTTCTCTTGTTTCTCCAGCACCAGCATGAAGTGGTGGCCAAAGCACGACTGCATCATCACCCAGTCGACAGCCCCCGGCAGGTTAATGTCTGTGGCTAGAAAGACGATGTCTTCTCCCTGGAGGGTGGTAATGCTTTTGTGGGCGTGCATGAGATGGGACATCACGGCCTCCAAGGACCCCTGCCACTTGCAGGAAGCACCGGGACAGGGGCAGGAGTAGGGACGGTATTCACAGATGTCTTCGTGCTCTGGCTTCTCCGTGTGGTGCAGCGTCAGGGAGCAGCCCGTGGTGGCGTACTGCAGGGACAGAAAGAGCAACGCGGTGAGGCGTGGCGCCTTCTCAGAACTCCTACTGGTGCAAACCTCTAAGACGATTCCCCCGCTTAGGTTTCTGGGGCTTAAATTGTATTCTTCTTTCAACGACTTTTGCCTGAGAAGAGTTCAGTCCTTAAGACCACAGGCCTCAGTTCGGATTCACCTGAGGGGGGAACGTCCACCCCCAGGAAGGGACTGTGGGCCGGGCCCCCGTTCCAACACTGTTGAACACGTGAGCACCGACGCCCTCCTTACTATTAACATTTCAAACAGAACTGTTGAGCCAGCCCCAGAAACCCTGGCCTTGCCCATATTTTCTGTGAAACTTACAGAATTTTTTAAAACTTAAAATTGCTCAGGTGTATGGCTGGGCAAGGGATAGGTTACCTCCAGGCTAGTTTTCACCTGGAGACAATTGTGAGAACAGCTGAATTCCTCGTGGTTGTCCCCTGCCCTGTCTTCCTAGCTCGGGCTGGTGACTGAGGGCCTGCAGTGCCCTGCTCTTGTGTGCTGGAGGGAGTGGCCAGGCCCCAAGGGGGCTGAAGCCCCCCCCTCCCATTGCCAGAAATGTGACCTCAATTTCTTCACCTTTTACCCCCAATGCCAGCCCCAAAGGGGCTTCACAAACACGTTTTTGGTGACAGGAAATCACATCCAAGAGCTACTGAATGAACTCGGGAGGTTAAAATGAGGAGGGCCCAGACCACTTCCTCACGCCTAGTGCACGTCTTCAGGACCGGCTATGTCAGGCCCTCCTGACAGGCCAGGAGCAAGGGGAACTACAGTGGGTCCCAGGGTAGGCACTCCTCCCAGGCGAGCTTTCTGGCAGTCGGTCTGTCCCTCAAATGCTGCCTTCATAGGGTAGGAACGAAGCCTTTTTCTCCCTTGTACTTGGGATGACATTCCTGATGAATGAATTACACCTATCTTGGGAAAAGACCACATGGCAAAGAATCAGACTTCTCCCCACCCTCACAAGAATGACAGTGTTAACTCCTCGATACCATATGGGACACCAGCCCAGAAGTAGACACCTCCCCAGAGAGCTGTGCTGTTGTCTTGGGAAGAATAAGGAAACCTCAATCACCTTCCTGGGTGAAACTAGAAGTCCCCCTCAAGCACACAGTGGTAGGTACACGGGCTGCGTTACCTCCCTTGGATTCCCCACCCGCTACTGGGACACAGCCAAAGTGGGCAGGGCCAGGCCATGTGTCTAAGACGCTGTGTCCATTTGCTAACAAAACAAAGCCCCAGATCTGTTTTTGATTCTACACTGCCCAGGGGATAATCCCCTTATAAACTTTAAGTCGGTCAAATCCTAATCCTCGCAGATGAATTTATCGCTAGTGACAAGCAGGCACAGGGCACCTTCTCCACCCAGGACCTTAAGCTGGAGTCACTGAGAAAAGGGAGAGGAGGCATCTCTATCAGTAGGGAGAGGAGTCTCTCCTCATGAGGAAGAAGAGCATGGCTTAAAGACAGAAGTGCAGCTGGTTTCTCTCCCCATACCTCAAGTGGATTATAATAACCTTCAAGAGGGGCACCTGGGTGGCTCAGTCGGTTGAGCGTCTGACTTCGGCTCAGGTCATGATCTCGCAGTATGTGGGTTTGAGCCCCGCATTGGGCTCTGTGCTGACAGCTCAGAACCCTGAGCCTGTTTCAGATTCTGTGTCTCCCTCCCTCTCTCTCTGACCCTCCCCTGCTCTCTCGCTCTCTCTCTAAGAAATAAATAAAAACATTAAAAAAATTAAAAAAAATTTTTTTAAATAACCTTCAAAGAAACAGGCGAAATATTTCCATTGTTTACTTTGCCCATAGGGAATGCTTATTCATCTTTTTAAACCATGGCCTAATTTTAAGAGCAGGGGCATAAAAAACTTTATAATCAGAAGGAGAAACAAATGTATTTATGCCTATGTATTTCTAGTTTGTGTTCCTAACAGTGTAAGGTCCCTAAAAAAACCCAAATCCCTACTTAACCGTGTTTTAAATCAAGGGTGTGGTTAGGAACACAGAGCACAGAGCCTTCTGATGTTCCTCTGTTGAGTGATGGGTGAGGCATTTCTGCCTTGCTTCAAACCCACAATACAAATAGCAAGGATCGGCCCAGAGCCTGGCAGAGTCTCTGGCTGAAGCAAGCCCCCGATCCTTGGATCTGAAGAAGCTTCGGAATGGGCCGTTCATCACAGCTGCCCAGGAATCATGCCAGGAATGAGATGAACTTTGGCAAAGAGTATACAGAAGAATACCACCTGTACCTCTTACCATCTAGCACTCATTTTAGAGCTTTTTCTTGGGCAGCTCAGGTAGGAATATTTACATTCTGTATTACCTGGTTTGCGTTACAAAGCACCCACTCTTCCTTCAGCCCAAATACAGAGACCAGGGAACCGCCCCAAACTACACAAATAGGAAAGGCACTGCTTAGCATTTGTGTGGACAACAACCTTACAAAAAAAGATCTTGCTACAGCCTCTATTAACTTAAATAAGTATATTTTTAAAGTGTTAGGTGCTTACTCTGCTTTTTCTAAACAAGCTGAACTTTAAAGGCAATCTATTCCTTCTCTTTTCCATCATGCGCGAGGGCGTGTCTTCATGACCACTGCTGTGCCACTTTTATGATGACTGGATAAGAGATGATCTCTAAAAAGAAAAGATCTAAACTTTAAACATGCGTGCACTCACATGCACACTTATGCATGCACTCTTGTGCTCCACTGCATACTTGTTTCGGCATTGTTCTGGAATAGGGGCTCGCATCCGGGGATCAGAAGGAGGGTTTCGGGTCTGAATTTCCTGACACTGTAGGGCTGTCTAGGCGCCTTTGAGCTGCAAACCCAAACTGTACCCACCCCTCACTTGTGTCTTCCTGACGAGCTCAGTCTTGGGGCACACGGGGGAATCGCCTGCAGAGCCTGCCCTCCGGGGGTTTTCTGTTGAGAGGCGCCACGCAACAGCAAGTAACTCAGGAAAACCGGAACTAGAGACAACTATGCAAACAAAGATCAGGGGAGTGACGGGTGATTTCAAAGTGGGGACTGAGGAGGAGGAGATCAGGAAAGCTTCACTGTAGGCAAAGTGGACTGTGGAGGGAGCAGCTCCACCTGGTTCTAGCCCTGGGGGAGCAGAGCAAACAGTGGGGATAAAACCTAAATGGGAAGGCAGGTCCAGATTCCCTCGGGGACTTTATTGACAATTTAGTTTGTTTTCTGGGTTCCTCTACAGTTGCACTACAGGTTTCCCCCACTATTTGAAAGTACAGTGTTCCTACCAAACCCTTCATAAGACAAAATGGCAAAAAGCAAAGAAGCAATTACCATTAACTTATAAGGAAAACTTTCCCAGCATTCCTAGTACCAAAAAATAGCCTCTCTTGGGCTTTTCTGATACGTTGGGATGCATCCTGCTAACAGATGCACAAGATCAGCTGAGACAAAGCATAGATGCTCATAGATACAGCTCAAAGCTATGGAGTCTTAATGCTGAGATGCTTAGTGTAGGTCTCAGGGAAGGAGCTTGCTTGGTGAGGCCACTCCTGCTGCTCAGGATGCTGAACGCTCTTTTCCTTTGCCACCTTCTTTCGTAAAAGTGAAAATCCTCTTTGGATTTCTTTTGGTTAGCAAAAACAGATCTTTGGTAAAAGCGAAGTGATGTCAAGTGAACTTTCAAAACGTGGGGGTCACCTGTACTGACATTTTGGACCAGATAATCCTTTGTGGTGGGGGCTGTGCTGTACACTATAGAATGTTTAGCAGCATCCCTGGCCTCTACCCACTAGATGCCAGTAGCAATCCTCCCCCATCGTAACAATCTGAAAGTTCACAGGCATGGCCAAATGTCTGGGGAAGGGCAAAATGGCCTGGGGTTGATTCTGATGAATGACAAAGCCTAGCTGGGCAGCCACAGTGACAGCTGTGAGAAAGGGCCCACACAGTAAGCAGGTCAGGCTGGTCACTCCCCACCCAGCAGGCACTACCTGGGACAGCTCGGGCACGCCAGCCACCAGTGGAGACACACGAGGAGAACCTGATGGTTTGCAGATCATGGAGGGTGGCTAGGGTGCTAGTTCTACCCGTTTTACAGACTGACTCATCACGGCCATATGGCCATTTCTCACCACACTTGGGACAGAGCCCTGCATTCCCATGAGCCTCCTTGAGTGCTCTTTCACGGTATGGGATAGTTTAGGAGTCAAAGAATCAATATTCTGAGGGGCGCCTGGGTGGCTCAGTCGGTTAAGTGCCTGACTTCGGCTCAGGTCATGAACTTGTGGTTTGTGGGCTAGAGCCCCACGTCGGTCTCTGTGCTGATAGCTCAGAGCCTGGTGCCTGTTTCAGATTATGTGACTCCCTCTCTCTCTGCTCCTCCCCCACTCATGCTCTGTCTCTGTCTCTCAAAAATGAATAAATGTTAAAAAAAATAATTAAAAAAATGTTCTAAGTAAAAGAAACAAAGAATTTGCATCTGCCTTAACCTCCATCCCTCCCTCTGCCCCACAGAACCTAGGGTCAGCAGACAGACTGCTTCTAGAAGCAGGCAGTTTCTAATATTAACTTCTTCCTTGGATTGCAAGGAGAAAAACAGCCCTTCATGAAAGCGTTTCTCTCTAAGGAATGAGGAGCAGCAGGTCACAAATAAGTAACTGGTAATTAGGCCCTCCCATCTTCTCTGGTACCTGGCAAGAAAGTCCTGAGGTTTCACTTTTCACACCCTGGCTAGGGCCTGCCCCGCCAAACAGTAATGATTCAGAGGATGCCTGCTTTCCTTGAGATGCCCGGTCCTTGTCACACACTCCTGTCCCCGAGACAGAGTGCCAGGGTTGCCTGTGTGTTGTGGGGACACGTCCACAGCTAGACATGAGATTTCTGCACAGGGTCACAGCTGCTCACTGCCCCCCTGGGGGTGGGATGAGGTGGGAATTCCCTTTAATCAAACCTCTTTTGGGAGAGAGGGCACAGCGAGAGACACACACACACACATGGGAGCCCCAAGCTACACACACACACACACACACACACACACACACACACACGGGAGCCCCAAGCCCCCCCCCCCACACACACACACACGAGCCCCAAGCTAAAGAAGGATGCAGGGAGAGGGGAATATGACCTAGCAGAAAGAGAAACAAATGTGGAAACAACATTTCTGACTTCTCTTTAGAAATTTTTCAGGTTGCAGAGGCTCAAAAGTCTTGTGCAAACATGTTCTGCCATGAAAGGCGATGTGTGACCCAGTGCCTCCTTATTAAGTCTTTGCAGAAAGCAGGAAATAGTGCCAATTCTTTGCCTGGGCATGGGGTTTGAAGGCTGTATTTAAGTTGGAATTTAGGTAGGGTTTTTCCTTTTCTGGCACAGAAACCTGTTTACACACAAATCTGATGAGTTACATCAGAAAACAAACACTAGAGGCCTGTTATTTACCTAATAAACACAGTCACATTGTATTTGTGTATGGAATGAGCTCATAAACAGAAAAACCCTGCTTAGCCAGGGTGCTAGTGAGGGTCATGGATCCTGTGATTGGTTTAGAACAAATTACTTAGTTGATTTCATTAAATGTGAGTCCCTGCAACTCAAGAACAATTTCCTGAGCTCCAGCAATCAACAGTTACTAGAATGGAGGCACCCTGAGCTCCGGCAGAAGCATGTCCCTGCTCAGGGACCCTGGGGTGACTGCCCCACCTCCGCCCACTCACACCTCCTAGGAAACTGAAATTTATTAGCAAAGCATCTGCCTGGCACCTCAAAGGAGACACTCGGGAAAAACAAAGCACGATCGATATTTTGTTGTTGATTCTCATAAACATCTGAATGAAATCCATGACCTCGTCTTAGGGTAACAGAAGCAAAATGCGCTTTTCCGTCCATCTAATAAACAGTAATGATCACAAAATGCACACAGACGGCTAAATGCGATGTAGGACAACGGACCGGGAAAACAGCTCTGCCACAAAGGGCATTACTGGGGCAGTAACTGAAACTTGAATATGGACCGTGGATTAGATAATAGTATCTACTGCATGTCATGTTTCCTGATTTTGATAACTGGACCATCATTATATAAGAAGATGTCCTTATTTTTAGGAGAAATGGTACAGTATGTGGGGTAAAGGGGCAAGATGCCTGAAATTTATATTCAAATGGCTAAAAAACTATGTGTGAATGAAGAGTGTACAAAATGAAAAAGCAAACTGCAAAAAAGGAAACAGTTGGTGAACCTGGATAAAGGGTATATGGGAATATTTTTGTACTATTATTATTACAACTGTTGTGGAAATTTGAAATCACATAAAAATAAAAACGTGTTAAAGAATTCAGAGACTGAGTTAGCATACTTATCCTTTATAGGGCAGATATTCTTTCTGCAGAATTGGTTGAATTAAGTTTTATCATCTAGGATTGTTTTTTGTTTTTTTAAAGAAAATACACTTTTAACTGCTTACCTATGGATAAAAGCAACTAAGTTACTTAATTTTCCTTTTTTCTTTACTAGAAGATCTTGGGAGTCATTTTAGTGAGCCAACAGATTTTTTTCAATGAAGACAATTGTTATAATAACCAGCACTTCTCTGACCTCTCTGCCCCTCATGGAAGACAAAGCTTTCTCCATTGCTCCTCTGATCTTTTAAAAGTTTGTGGCCCTGCAGGGCGCCTGGGTGGCTTAGTCGGTTAAGCATCCTACTTTTCGCTTAGGTCATGATCTTGCGGTTCGTGGGTTCGGGCCCCGCGTCAGGCTCTGTGCTGACTGCCAGCTCAGAGCCTGGAGCCTGTTTCAGTCTGTGACTCCCACTCTCTTTGACCCTCCCCTGCTCACGCTGTCTCTCTCTCTCTCTCCTAAAAATAAATAAAACATTAAAAAAAAAAAGTTTGTGCCCCTGGACTAGTCTCATTATCCTAACTAGCCACGGCAGTTTCATTATCCACCACACTTAGTGGTTCAAGGAACTTCCTTCACTTGATTCCAGACATGTCAGAAAGAGGCTCCAAGATGAAGCGACCCATGCCCCCTTTTTCTTATACAGGGAAAGCCCCTTTACTGCTGGAGAGGTGAACCCACAAATGGAACCAGGGTTATACGAGTTCAGGTGGAAGGGTGATCTCCTGGTGGTGTCACTTATTATGTATGCTTAGCAGATATTAGGGGACTGTTGGTAGAGGTCTTTCTCTCCTCAACATTCTTTTTTTTAACCTCAACATTCTTAAGACTTGTTTGAATGAAAGGGGCGCCTGGGTGGCTCAGTCGATTAGGCTCCCAACTTTGGCTCAGGTCGTGATCTCACGGTTTGTGGGTTTGAGCCTTATGTCAGGCTCTGTGCTGACAACTCAGAGCCTGGAGCCTGCTTGGGATTCTGTGTCTCCCTTTCTCTCTGCCCCTCCCCCACTCATGCTCTGTATCAAAAATTAACCTTTAAAAAAGAATTTTTTAAAAAAAGGCTTGTTCGAATGGCAGTTGTAGTTAAAACCTCATATAGAACCAAAGCATAGTGAAACTTCTATTTTAACTAGCAGGTAAACTTCTATTTTACCACTTTTTAAAAAAATGTTTATTTTGAGAGAGAGAGTGCAAGTGGGGTGGGAGCAGAGAAAGCAAGGGAGAGGGAGAATCCAAAGCAGGCTCCAGGCTTTGAGCTGTCAGCACAGAGCCCAATGGAGGGCTCAAAACCACAACCACTAGATCATGACCTGAGCCGAAGTCAGACGCTCAACCAACTGAGCCACCCAGGCGCCCTAATTTTACCAGTTTCTAAAAGGACTTCTAGCAAGTCAAACTAGCTCCTTCGTGTCTAAATGTCTGTTACTCTGCCCTCAAAATATCAGTGGATGATTACAGGTTATTTTCCAGTTAATTTATGGGTCTTTTTATTTTGTTCACTGATTTACTGATGTATTGCCTGCTTCCTGCCCACCTTATATTTGTTGGTAAATGAATAAACATTAGGTTTATCTGCAGAAAATTATTGTTCTCCATGTTAATTTTACTTTAATTAAAAGTCTTACTATGGAACTTCAGAATTTTAAAAAAATTCAATAGACCTTGAGATCATGGAAGGAAAAATGTCTTTTTTAGACTTCAGTCACCATGGGTTTGTCATTTTTGATAAAGGCATTTCACCTATTTTATTTACATAAACTATTTGGGGTGGGAGGTTTGAAGCTTTTCTGAAACCATACATAGATGGGAAAACGATACGGTTGTCATTTGGGTGGCTCTATATCCCTCTTGTTTAAAATGAGTTTATTGGGGTGCCTGGGTGGCTCAGTCGGTTAAGCGTCCAACTTTGGCTCAGGTCATGATCTCACGGTCATGAGTTCAAGCCCTACGTTGGGCTCTGTACAGACAGCTCAGAGCCTGGAGCCGGACTGGGATTCTGTGTCTCCCTCTCTCTCTGCCCCTCTCCCACTCACACGCCCTCTCTCTCTCTCAAAAATAAACAAACATTAAAAAAATTGAGCTTACAGTCACCGGTTAGGGCTCAGTTACCTTGGATTCTGTGTGACACGAATTGAGCCCAACATGTCACCTCTGAGGGGATCTACAAAACTGTCAACAACTCACCCTTGGACTCTTACTAAGTTCGGACTTGGGCAACAGGGAGAAAGCAAACTCTCTTCTTGTGCCTTAGTTATGAGGTTCGAAGTCCATCCTCTAAGAACCTCAGTGGCTCTTAGCTTAACCCGGGTGGCAGATTCCTTACCTCCACTGTGAGGCAGTGCGAAGAAAGAATTCTCAGCCAGAGGTTCCGTAACGGTTTCACAGTTACGGACATGAGAGGACAGTATCACTCAGCGCCAGCACTGTCAAGCGGTGGTGAGACTAAGGACATACTGACATCTCACTTCATTAGCTTTCTTCTGGAGAAGGCAATTCTAACTACAATCCTGAGCTCAAAAGTTCCCCCTCTGCCGGGGAGAACGCTGACAAAGCCCATGCTGCAGATGGCTCCTTCGCTACGGGGGGGACTCGGTGGCAGCCCTGGGCGTAACGTGAGCACCGTCACCTGAGCACGTCCTGCTGCTGGGGAGGGGCGCGCTTCTGGCCTCACAGAGCCTCCCTGGGCTGGCAGGGGCTTATATTTTTAACCTTAGAAACTTTAAACACAAGTTGACATTTGACCAAATATGCTTCTCATCCGACCGTGGCCAGAGTCAGCAGGCCACGCGCACGGCCCCGGAGAACCAGTTCTGTAAGGCGCCTTCGGAGTGTAGGTTGAGGCAAACAAAAGCATGTCAGAGTAGGAGCCAGGATTAAAGGCTTCGTGCCACCCGACCGGGGCCGTGCCCGCTCGTTTTCGGCATGCCCTTACTCCTCCGTGCGGGGCTCCCGCCTGCGTAATCTCCTTAATGGCTCTGACACGCCTCAGACAGGGCTCCATCCTGCTGCAGTCTTTATTTCTCGACTAAAGCAATCGAATTCTCCAGAAGACTTCACTGGTCGGGTTGCCAGATCTCGCAACTAAAAATACAAGATGCACACACAGGATGTCTCAGGCGATATTTGGGTTATACTTACACCCAAAAAAATTACCTGAAATTCCACCAAAAATTGTTTCTCTGAAATTCAGATTTAAGTGGGCATCTTGCATTTTCCCTGGCAGCCCTAATAAGGGGGCCCTCTGGGTGCCGCTGTCGTCCCTCCAAGAGCCATTATGTGAGTTTGGAAGGGGAGTGGGGATCGCTGTTCCTCAGAGGGGAGAAGCTGATAGCTGGAAAGGCCGAGGCTGACACGGAAAAGACACTGCGTGTGAGGTTACAAGGCCCATCCTGAGGTTTCTGTTCCCTGAGCTTACAGACTGTAGGCCTCTGGGCAAATCTCTTAGAGAGGATACTAACCGTGTCCTATTTCCTTTAGGAAGTAATGAGGAGGATGACATGAGACAGTATAGGCCTGGCCTGCCTACATAACCCCATCAAGACCTTCCATCCCTTTCTTCCTCCAGGGCAGATGCCTGCTTAGCCTTCACTCTGCGGCTCTGCCCCACCACTGCTGAGAGGTCTCCAGACTCCTCTGCTCCTGCTGCTTGGGGAGGGCGCTGCTGGCACCGCTATCTCCACCAGTAGACTCCAAGCTTCAGAGGCATGGGGTCAGGGGGAGGCAAGGACTGGCTGGCAGACGGTCTGTAGGAGGGAGAGGCCGCAGGGGAGTGCCAGGCACCGGTGGATACGATGCAAAGTTAGCAGGTAATCTGGCCCCAGGTTCCATCCGGGAGAAAAAAGCAGGCAAGTAGTGGTAGAAAAACCAAAAGGATAACAGCCCTTGTGGGCGATGCTGGAAAGAAATGGGCACTCAGTTGTGAAGGATTCCAAATGAGAAAGCTATCAAGAGGTTTTCTGATTTCCACACATACCCTTTGGCCCTACCATCGAACTTCTGGGAGGCTACCACTAGGAAATAATTACTTTCCTATGCACGCGGAGTGTTCTAGCAATACTTTAAAAAAGTAATCTTTTTTAACAGTAAAAGACAGAATGACTTCAGTGACCCACAAATGGGAGCTTGGCTAAATAACTCTGGTACTATTGTAATACTATGCAGCCACTAAACATGAACTTAGAAACTATTTACCAATGTTGAAAAGCAGTCATGATGTGTTCGATGAAAACATGTGTTATGGCACTGTGTGTGGTTTCTCTATCTTACCTGCTTTTCTTTGAGTGAAAAACTCCACCGATGTAGACGTAAGTTTGTAAGGGCAGATGCAAAAATAGTATAGTAGTTATTCCTAGCTGGGAGGATTATGAGAGATTTTAACTATATATAGAATATTATACATATATATATTTTAACTATATTTTGAGAGAAAGTATGAGTGGGGGAGGGGCAGAGAAGGAGAGAGAGATTCTTAAGCAGACTCCACACCCAGGTCAGAGCCCAATGTGGGGCTCGAACTCACAACCTTGAGATCATGACCTGGGCTGAAATCAAAAGTAGGATTCTTCACCGACTGAGCCACCCAGGCACCCCTAATTTTATATTTTTATATGTTCTACATTTTAAAGTAATGATCATAACTTTTAAAAAACATATTTTATGGTATGTAAAATAAAATACACATATTAAAAAACATTGCCTAATCTAACCAGGCTTTGTCTTCTTAAACCATTACAGAAATGAAAAAAAAGTAAGCCTTGTCATTGGAAAAGCAAAGCCAGGGTCAAAGTAACTCAGCTGCATGAAAACCTACATGATGAGGAGGAGGGAAGAGAAGCCCAGTGGAGAATTTGTGGGAGAAGAGAGATTCTTTTTTTTTCTTTTTAAAGTTTATGCCTGGACCTGACCTCACACACTGGCCATTTGTTTTCTGCTAGCTTCTAACTGTGTCCATTTATTAGTGGTTCTTTGGTGCTGGGGCTGTGCTAGGCACTTTGCGTGAATTATCACCATGTTTGATCCTCACAACCACCCAATATGCAAATGTGTACCTACTGTGTGCCCCTTTCAAGGAGTGAAGACCTCTGAGTTTGAGTGAGAAATGCCCTGGTTCACAAAGTTTCTCTGCACAAGTCTGGTTCTTAACACATTTTATAAGGAGGTCTTACTATGGTCATAGGCATAAGGCATTTTTTATGAGCTTCAAAAACGGGATCTAACACAGAACAGGAGAATCTAATCTCAGGTTAGGGACTTTACAGGACAGACCTGCTATACCTTTCGGTTCTCTTCCCTTCTGGTTGTACCAAAGGTCAACTTCAGGTCACAATGATTTACTCCTAGTTCTAGGAGCTGATGACCCATAAAAAATACCTGCCAACTATGTGTACAATTAGCATAAACTTTAGTGCTCCTACCCAGCATTCTACTACTTTTGTTCTTTTTTTTAAAGTTTTTAATGTTTATTTTTGAGAGAGAGAGAGAGAGAGAGAGAGAGAGAAGGATGGAGGGAGGGGAAGTGGCAGGGAGAGAGGGAGACACAGAATCCAAAGCAGGCTCCAGGCTCTGAGCTGTCAGCATAGAGCCTGACGTGGGGCTCCAACTCACAGACGATGAGATCATGACCTGAGCTGAAGTTGGATGCTTAACCGACTGAGCCACCCAGGCGCCCCTCTAGTGCTTCTGTTCTTAATTTTACACTCAACAACTCTGTCACTTTGGTTCTTGAAAATCTTGAGCCTCACCGGACTCTCGTGCTTCCCCGCACACGCTTTCAAGAGTAAACCTACCCAACTTAAGTCAGTAGTGAAGACCACTGGGAACATATCCAAAGTAAATGGTCTTCGTCTTAGAGGAATATTCAAGGTGAAGAAAAGACCTCTGAAATGGTTTTGGCAAATTGGCTTATCCTCTCAGACTTCTGGGCAACTGACCATCCGTCACCCAGCAACCGCGCTGATCCCGCCCACCATCCATTTGATATGGTGAAGCAAGAGGCTTAGCAATTCTAGGCTCATCTGGGAGCAACCCACCAGCTCCGTGCTATCTCCATTCTAGTTAACTGATGAACAGACAAACTCAGGGAAGTATGTGACTGGGCCAAGGTCATACGAAGCCAGGATAAGAACCCAGTTCTGTCTCTTGCCTAGTGCTCTTTTTCCTAGATTCTGAAATTTTAGGGCAAAAAAAAAAAATTATTGGTATAATGATTTAGTCCATATCTTCTCTTAAAAGACACTCAGGTCCAAAGACATAAACTGACCTGTTCCAATATATCTAGTCACAGGGACAACAGTCCAGGCTTCCCAGGGGGCCAGAATAGAATATTCTCTTGGCAAAACATAGATGAAAATAAGCTATAAAATCACCTACAGTTGGGACTGCTCAGAATTGCCAAGTTCACGTAGAGTAGGAAAGGCAAACTTCCAGGCTTAGCAAATGCTTTCTAGAAGAGAACCGGACCAGCAGGTGGGTGCAGCTGGAATCTGGTCTGCAGAGATGGGTAGTTTGGCTTGCAAGTTCTGGACTTCGCTATGAATTTGGTGAATGATAAATAAAAATGAGATACTTCACATTTTAAAAAATCCAGAGTTTTGGCTTTTCCTGAAAAAAAAAAAAAAAAAAATCCAAAGGTCTGCCTAGGCTGCAGACTCTCCACACTCTCACCCCTGCCGATCGGCCAGAGCTGCAGAGCTGAGCAGAAAGGGTCTCTGCTGCTCCCTGATGTCTCCTGCACCCCAGGCCCACCTGTCAGATACCTCCCTGCCTCGCACCACCTGTCCCCGCTGCCTTTTTGGTTTGTCCACCCTGAGGAGCTTTTAACTTTCTATTTTAAGGAACAAAAGCAACACTGTCACAACCCAACTGCAAGGAAGACTTGTCTGACTAAGGTTTTCCAGTTGAGTGATTACTGGGAGATGCGCGACTAGAAACTTTTAGAGAAAACAAAGAAAAAAATGGAGAGAAAATGTATCATAGTGCAAGTGGGCTGGAGTGGGTTAGCATTCCCCACAGTTGGGAGTGAAATACTTGGCTGATAATTCTGATAAAATACACTGTTGAGTGGGGGTACAAATGTGTCAACCTTCACTTTTCCCCCTACACCCACACTGCACTGAGAGATGGTGGGTTTGAGATAGGGGAACGGGATGTCACAACTCCTCAGGCACAGAACAAGCCATAGAATAGACGAAAACATCACAGGTGCAAGAGAGCCCTACTCTGATAGGGATCCTTTTCTTAAAAGGAGACCTGCGCTAATAATGCATGTGGTGCCCTCTATCCAAGCCTTTAGCCTTCAATTAAGTGGCCCCACACCTATGTAAGGAAGCTATTTGGCAACAAATCCATTTTTGAGCCAACCTAAGAATGAGCAGTTCAGAGTCATGATGAAATACCCCCAAATGTTATGTCTGTGGGCTATTTCCTCCTGACATCACATCCCACATGTCCTACTAAATTCCTGCCAGTGAACTTTATAGTGAACATGTATGTCGTCCCTTTGGGATGTTCCCATCAGAGGACCATCTGGTAAACTTATCTGATCAGATGGTTTGGTTTGTTACTGGTGCCAACCTTACGTTACAGTTTGGAGCCTTGGAATAAAGGCTTCGATGCAAAATCCCTATGTAGTACAAAGGATGTGTGCCTTTGGGATGCAGGTGCATGAACTGGCCTACTGATCTCGACAAGTCACCTAACACCTAACCTCTACAGGCATTTGTGTCTTCACCTGAAAAGAAGACGAACTAATAAACGATGACCCTTGAAAGGTAGCTGAGACACAGGCACCCACGCAGTAACCATTCCACATAGCCTCCCTTCTTTTCATGGTATTCTAGAGGTTACAGGTCCTTAGAAGTCAAGCAGTTCAATCCCTTTATTTACAGATGAAGAAATCAAGGGCCCTAAGAGGTGGTCACTCAGGCAAACAATGGCAGCCCCAGGCTACACATGAGACCTGGGCTCTGGCACATCACGCAACACTGTTTTTCTCACATGAGCCAGCCCATAAGAGTGGTTCTGAGAGCAGGTAGGGACAGTGACAAGGCAGTGCAGTCCCTCTGATTCCCGGGAGCAAGCACAAGCCAAGGGCTAGCTACACAGACGTATTTTGCTGAAGCCTGACATAACTCTCATCACTCCCTATCGTTCTCAATCCTCAACTGACCTATCTGGTACTTGCTGTATAATATCCAAGTGTGGTGTATCTAAACTAACTGGCTGAGCTGCCCTGTCAATAGTTGGCGTTATGGGTCGAGGCATGCATTCTCCAGCTTTATAAATCTCTCACACAAAAGTGACCCCAAGATCACTTTCTAAACTTGGTGCCTGGTCTGTAGGGGAATGGTTGACCCTGTTTAGTTCCCGCTTGCAAAGTGATGGCTTTCCTTAATGCATTCAAATAGAATAGGGACTTGGAAAATCACTGACGTGTACAGAAACACTGAGTACCCCTGATTCCCAAGAGAAAGGTTCTTCAAGAAAGGCTTCACTAACATATTACAAGTTAGGAAAAAAAAACATGCTGCACTAGGAACCAGAATCCTAGATCCTGAAAGTGAAGCTTCACACTTTATATAGCATAACTGTTTCCTTCCCTTCCTCCTGGCAGCAACACAATGCTCTTAGGAGATTGCCTTTTAAAAATAAGTTACGGAGGGGTGCCTGGGTGGCTGAGTCAGTTAAGTGTCTGACTTCGGCTCAGGTCATGATCTCACGGTTCGTGCGTTTAAGCCCCCCGTCGGGCTCTGTGCTGACAGCTGGCTCAGAGCCTGGAGCCTGTTTCAGATTCTGTGTCTCTCTCTCTCTCTCTCTCTGACCCTCCCCAGCTCATGCTGTCTCTCAGAAATTAAAAAATAAAAAAAAACCACATTAAAAAAAATAGTGCAAAATACATGCAAATATAACCACAATAAAAATAAACTATAAAAAAATAAAAATAAGTTATGTAATACTGACTGATACCAAATGTCCATTTGTGAACTGTAATTCACCTAGAGTCATTTCTCTAAAATTTTTTTTTAATTGTTTATTTTTGAGAGAGAGAGAGAGACAGAGCATGAGTGGGGAAGGGCAGAAAGGGGGAGACACAGAATCGGAAGCAGGTTCCAGGTGCTGAGCTGTCAGCACAGAGCCCTACGTGGGGCTCGAACCCACGAACCAACTGTGAGATCCTGACCTGAACCGAAGTGGCACACTTAATGGACTGAGCCACCCAGGGACCCCTAAAGCCGTTTCTTCTATAAGCTACTGAAGGTTTGGGTAAAAGTGAAGAGCTGAGGGGCGCCTGGGTGGCGTAGTCGGTTAAACGTCCGACTTTCGCTTGGGTCATGATCTCGCGGTTCGTGGGTTCGAGCCCCGCGTCGGGCTCTGTGCTGACTGCCAGCTCAGAGCCTGGAGCCTGTTTCAGTCTGTCACTCCCTCTCTCTCTGACCCTCCCCTGCTCACGCTGTCTCTCTCTCTCGCTCTCCTAGAAATAAATAAAAAATTAAAAAAAAAAAAAGTGAAGAGCTGAAAAGACAGCTCCTCAGAAATCCTGTGGAGCACCCCTGCAGTCCCCACAATATATCTCAAACATCAAAGAACCACTGTTATGTCACCTATCACCAAAGTCTTCTTCTAACCACAAGGCTTCCACCTTCATGACCCTAAAAAAAAATTACAGAAACATCCATATTTTATGAGAAACGACTACTGGGCTGGGTGGATTAGTTAGCAGTAGGTGAGAGGTGGTTGAAAGCAGAGTAATTTATTAAGGTTAACTGAAAACCCATAGCCCAAACACAGATTCAAACCTTTATTTACGCTATTTTAAACTTGATTTGTGGCAGGGCACAGACCAAATTAAAGCACTCATTTTACTGACTTGAGTCCCAAGCTTCAATTCTCTGGTGGATTATTTTTAATTTAAAAATAAGCTCTTGCCCTATAAAAATAAGCAGCACCAAGGAGAAATGCAAAACAGCTTAGATGGCCCAAGAGGAAGAACAGTTACTTTAAAAAAAAAAAAAGAAAAAAAGAAAAACAACTCAAAACTATTAATGACATGATTTCCAAGTTTAGAAAATGACCTTTATGGTCCAGCTCTAGATGATCATGAGGTACTACAGGCAGGGATATCTCAGAAACTGCTCCTGAAGATGTTTAATTGGTAGATGTAAGGAAACTGATGCTGTATGTCCACACAACGAAAACGATGCCGGCATTTAAAATACAGTGAGGTAGAGCTGGGTTTCAGACACAGGAAAATATGTATAATAATATGACTTTAAAACAGCAATTTGCATAAGTTATTTCTGGAGAATTTATGTCTGTGTGTGTTTATGAACCTTCTGGACACACAATGACATCCATGATTCTATATTCAGCTCTGAAAGTGTATTTAAACATGGCTACAAAAAGTCCATAAAGATCCACAATAAGCCTAACAATGGTGGGAATGGGGGTGAGAGGTCCTGGTCTTTCATTTGACTTTTCTTGTCTAAAGTGGTTTGCATTTTTTTTTTTTTTTTTTTTTTTTGGCAAGAGCGTTCATAACTTTTTTAAACTAAGTAAAGTGATGGGCTTGGGAGAACTGGAACAGCTCCTAGGTGCTCTTCCTGATAAATTCCTGATCAACTATTGTTTTCATCCGACTTAGTACAAATACACAGCTCCTTAGTCCTTGGAAGGCTAGGAGAGGGAAAGGCGTGGTTTGCAGGGTTTTCTTGTTGCTGGAGGAAAACAGGCTGTAGGCGCCCTTTTTTTTTTTTTTAAGCTACACTCCCGAGGGCTCCCACGTGTCAGGCGTGCGCAGAGGGCAGGCGCGGGGTGCAGGGGGAATCCAGTACCGAGCCTTACAAGCGGAGCGCTGGTAAAGGGTGCGTTTAGCTCCCCCTACACCCCGCCAGTCAGCTTCCTGGTCCAAGTTTTACTTGTCCAGCCCAACCCTACCGAGCACACCAAGCACAGAGTCTACAGAGCGCGCAGGGACCTGTGGGGAGAGCCGTGATGTGTTCTAAAAAACGATCGCGTGCCAATTATTCCGGGGTCAGCGCTCGGGCAACTGCCAGCTCAGAGTTACTCCCAAAGTGGACAGGTGGGCATGGGGGAGGGTGGCCAAGCGTAAACATTTTTTTTTTTTTTTAATGAGAGATGCCACCTGCCTCTCAGCTCATACGAGTGGGCTGGAGGACACAGGAGTTCTGGGAGGTCGCCAGATGGAGGTGCGCGGGTGGCACCTGGGCTTACCTTGCAGGGAAACAGGACTGCCGAGGCCACCTTCTCCATAGCCAGGTTCCTGATGCTGGGCGTCAGGGCGCCCCTGCACGTCGGGCAGCAGCTCAACTTCTGGCGGCATTGGTTACACACCAGGTGCCCGGCCTGGCACTGCAGGATGGGGGGCAGCACATAGTCAAAGCAGACCGGGCACTCGAAGAGCGAGGTCAGCTCGTGGTGCTGCGGGGACACCGGCCCAGCCCCGCCACCGCCGCCGGGGCCCGAGATCACCGCCGCCGCGGCGGGCACCGCGGACGAGCCGGGGCCCGCAGCCGAGATGGTGGCGGCGGCCGGGGGCGCAGCCGGGGACGGAGCGTGCTGAGGCTGCGGCGGCGGCTGCTTGCTGCAGGGTTTGTTAGCGCTGGGGCCGGTGGAGGACGGGCGGCTCATCGCGCTCCGAACCAACCATGGAACTGCGGGCGCCTGCCTGCCGCGGGGCCGCCGGGGTCAAGGCGGTGCGCGCCCCGCGGGCGGCAGGCTCCGAGGCAACGCCACCGCGCCCAGCCCGGAACCGGGCAGCAGAAACGGCCGGCTCCCGCAGGCGAGGGACTGGACTGCGCGGACGATCTCCGCGGCCCCCGACGTTCCAAACAGTCCTCCGCGCCCCCAGACTCCTCCTCCCGGCGGCGTCGCGGGCCGCGAACCCGAGCGGTGCGCAGAACCCCGGCCCACCAGCTTCTGGAGCGGCAGCTGACGCAAGCCCCGGGGGCGCGCGCGGACGTGACGCCTGGACACGTGTGCGGCCGCTCAGGCGCGCGGGGACTGGCAGAGCCACCCTGCGCTGGGACGCTGGCTCCGCCCGAGTCCAGCTGGCAGCGCCGGGGGCCGCCTAGCGAGGGCCTCTCCTGCCCAGGCTGCGGGCCGGCCCGCGCCAGTGAGCATGCCCGGCTCGCCGCGGCCGCGCGGGGTCTGCCTTCCGGGTTGGGGAGGAGGCCGCCCTTCGGCGAGGCGTCGCCGAAGTCCTCTGGCCACACCCCGGGGAGCCACGCCGGCGCTTCACCCGCAGCAAACCAGAAGGACAACTTCGGGCGGGCGGGGGCTAGGGTGGTGGGCGGGGCGGGATGCGCGCCCCTGGACAGGTCGGAAAAAAACGAGAGGTTTCTCTTTCCTCGGGTTGAGTCACCCGCGCGAGAAGGGAGGCGTGCGGCGCGGGCGGTTGGGCCGAGTCTGGAACGCTGGGTCTGGACGCTAAGCTTTGGGCGGGAGCAGAGAGGGCAGGGGGCTTGGGTGGGGTCTGCAGCGGGCGCAGGACCCAGTGCTGGGCTGTTAAGGGTGGGTTTGGACCACTCCTTAGTCCTGCTTCCCGGGGTGGGAAGGAGGTAAACTCTTTATTGGTTGACCAGCGGACCTGGGGACGTTGAATTGAGAGTCACTGACTTGCACAGCAGGCCGGGGATAGGGATGGAGATCATGGGCAGCGTTGGCTAAAAGGAGAGTTCGAGATCACGGGGAGGGCCAGAAATGTGGGTTGGGTCTTGAGGCCTCGGGAAGACTAGGTGACCCTTCGGTACAACGCGGTGCATCCTCATCTTTGAAATCCCCCGGAAGTTCAAGGCAAGTTGTAGGCGCTGGCTCCGCGCACCCAGAGGAAGCCCTAGAGAGGTGATGATACTCCAGAGTGAACCAACCACACGTTAGTTTAATATACGCTGTATACGCCGAGTGGAATTGCTTTTCTGTATAATATGGAATATTATCACCCTGGAATTGTGGAAAGCTGCTACCGAAATGGAAATCGGATGATTCTTTGTAGGAGAGACAGTGAGTGGTAAGGAAGAACAGTCAGGACTGGGTAAAGAACGATGCCTTTCATTTGCCATGTGTGTGACATTGGCCAAGGCCTTTAATTTCATTGTGCCTCAGTTTCCTCATCTGTAAAAGTGGAATAAAAAGAGTACCTACCTTATAAGTGGGACAGTGAGGATTAAATGACTTCAATATATGCGAGGAACTCTGCCTATCCTAAGCACTTCTTCAGTGTTAGCTATTATTTAAAAAAAATTATTAGTGAATATTTAATGAATACAATAATCTAAAAAATATGCTGTTAGAGCCCAGAAGAAATAAAGTTCAATCTTATAAAGGCATCTAGAAAGACTACATGTATAGAATTGGTGAAATTTGATTTAAATCTTGAAAAAAAATGAATAGACATGGTGTCATTCAATCATTCAGTGAATGTTTCCTGAACATTTATTATGTGCCAGCCATTGTTTGGGATCTGAGAATGGTTATTACTCAGTTTTCATTCTAGTGAGGGATCAATGCCAGTAACCGGATACTCCTGAGAGAGGATTTCAGCTTCTTAGGTTGGGAGTGGGGGGTGGGGAGTGCAAACAACGTATCAGGAGTTAAAGCACAGTGAGAGAATGCACTCCGGGATTTCCTGAGAAGTAGGAGAGTGGGATGCTGGATGGGAACCTCAGTCGGCCTCTTAAGACCTTTAAGCTCGATGGGAGGCAGTAACCACCGTAGACTTTTGAAAAACAATAATATGACTGAATCTGAGGTTGTGGAAGGTTAGCTTGGGGAAATACAAAATAATTTTGAGTGTCCACTATGTGCCGGGCATGGATGGCTCTAAGGATTTCTCAACAACCATACCTGATGGGTACTATTTGTTTTTTTTCCAAATGTTTTTTTAATTTACTTCTAGGAGGAAGAGAGAGAGACAGCGTGAGCAGGGGAGGGTCAGAGAGAGAGGGAGTCACAGACTGAAACAGGCTCCAGGCTCTGAGCTGGCAGTCAGCACAGAGCCCGACGCGGGGCCTGAACCCATGAACCGCGAGATCATGACCTAAGCGAAAGTCGGACGCTCAAACAACTAAGCCACCCAGGCGCCCCGATGGGTACTATTGTTATCTCCATCTTATGGTTGAGGAAACAGACACAGGGTGATTAGTTTACTCAAGATGAAACAGCTGATAATGTTGGAAAACGCTCTAGAGCCCCATTCTAACTCCTAGTCTATGCCCCTTTCATTTATACTCAACTCCTACTTATCGCCGGGCTCAGGAGTTGAGATCAGCACACTCCACACGGTCAGAAAACAGTGGTAGAGCCTGTAATAAAGTACCGAATTCTGTGGGAACACTACATAAATTCTTTCTTCAGCTGATCTTGAGAGGAAAATAAATTCTATCTATTTTATTTTTACCTTTTTAGAACACATAGAATATAATAGTGACAGCAGAAAGTCACCCATGGTTTCACTTTTATCTGAGAAAATACAACATTTTCCACTTTTAATTTAAAACCCAAGTGTGTCGAATCTATTATCAGAATTTGTTTTCCTTCCCTCCACCCCTGGCCCCTCAATTCAGGTGCCCTCTACCCTCAGGGCTTATAGTGAAGAAGCAGGGTCCCTACCCTGGCCATGTTGACTTGAACCTTCAGTGCTCCAGCAGCAAGGCCGTGGTGGTTCAGAAAGCAATTTGGTTTTGGAGATGTTGAAACAAAGAACAGGAAAAACAGTTCTCTGCAGAGACAGTTTTTCTAAAAATACAACTAACTCATCCACTCTTGCCCTGTCAGATGCGGCCCGTGGTATGAAGAAATTTCCTCTTGTTTCCTCCTTTATGTCATTGCACTCTTGATTAAGTTGACCACGGTGATTAAAGAAAAAAACACACACAAAGTGTCCTCTGGGCAGTTGCTAAAGGTACGTGGGACAAGAGTGGACAGGCCTGTCTGTTGACTCACATCGATGACCCCTCCAGGCTGCCAGACTGGCCTTTCTAGTCCTGCTTTTTCTTGCTCCTTCCACAGGGCTTTTGAATCAGAGAAAGGTGGCCTTTGTACAGTGGACGCTGGGAACCAGAGAATTCTGTCACAAGGGCATGTGTGCTAAGTTGAATTGTGTTTATCTGCCCTGGGGGGTTTCTGCTGTTGCCAAGCTTGTGTTTTATGTGTGACTTTGTGGTTTGGGGAGTGGGGGGTGGGGGTCCTCAGTCTTTTGTCATCTCCTGATTAATGACTCATTCACCACATCTGGTGGATGACAGGCTGGCCTCCTTCCCCCGCCCACTGAGCCCCGGATTGCACAAAAGGGACATGTCTGAGGCAGGACGCCTCTCCTCATCCCATCTCCCACTTTGTACTACCATTTAAAGATGAGGGCTGGGGGTGCCTGGATGGCTTAGTCAGTTGAGCTTCTGACCTTAGCTCAGGTTATGATCCCAATGTTTGTGAGTTCAAGTCCCACTCTGGGCTCTGTGCTGACAGTGTGGAGCCTGGAACCTGCTTCTGATTCTGTGTCTCCCTCTCTCTCTGCCCTTCCCCTGCTTATGCTTTGTCTCTGTGTGTCTCTCTCTCAAAAAAAAAAAAAAAATGAGTGGTATGCTGAGTAACCTTTCTTTCCTTCAAATATCAGGATAGGTCTTGTTTAAAAAAAAAAACAAACCTCTCAGGTGAGCCCCTAATCTCACCTAAACTGCTGAGCCCAATGAAAACTGATCCAGCCAGCCAGACGAGCTCTCGCCCTTCTTTCTGTAACTTACAAATTGCGCGGTTTTGCAAATTGGGCAACTTCTGCAGTCAGGCAAATGGTGTGCATTTTCAGAGCAAAGTGTGGTCGGCTTCTTCTGTTGAGATTTAAAGATGACTCAGGAGTGCATTGAAGCTTGCTGCGTGGAAAGTTCTGATAAGGGGAAAGCTCATGGGAAATTTTGGAGGTGACTGTGAGGCCTCCTGGTAATTATGGTAGGAACTTTTACTTTTATAAAGTACTTTTGTTTCTGGGGTAATTTCCACATGCTCAAACTTTTTCTGGGTAGTTATGGGTATTTCTTGAACAACCACCACGGACTTAGAACTGTGTGTTGCACAGTGTAGGTGTATGCATTTGCATCATTTTTGTGTCCATACTTAGCTAATATTTCTCCAGTGCTCACCCTGGGCTACTGTTCTGAGCGCTTTACATATTCTAATTCTTTTAAACGTCACCATGACCTATCAGTTGTATATTTTCAGCTGATGGAACAGGTATTGAGGGGCCAGGACTCTGTAGTAAGTGGCCTTTAAGATGTCTCCAGTGACCCCTCCTCTTGGCACCTGCCCCTCTGTAACCCCTCCCTTTGAGTGACAGTTGGGCCTACTAATTCACTTTAAATGACTAGAATGTGGCCAAGGTGATAGAATGTCACTTCTGAGATTAGGTTACAAGAGTACTACGACTTCCATCCACCTCTCGGTCTGTCTGTCTGTTGCTGAGTCTACTAGGTAGGTGAAACCAGCTTCCACATTGCAAGAAACCTTAATAAAAGCCTTGCACCACAAGGAGCTGATGTGTCTGGCCAATAGCCAGGGGAGATTCCAGACCTGGCCAACAATTTCATTGCACTTGTAAGAACCTGAGCCAGAGGACCTAGCTAGCTGACACACAGAAATGGTGAGACAATAAATGTGTGTTGTTTGAAGCTATTAAGTTTGCGGTAATTTTTTACATAGCATTATAGAATTTGTATACCTGTCCAAGGCCCAAAAGCTTGTCTGTAAAAACAAATGCCAAGTATAGAACCCCCCCCCTTTATCTTAAGTTATTTTTATTTATTTATTTTTTTAATGTTTTATTTATTTCTAGGAGAGAGAGACAGCGTGAGCAGGGGAGGGTCAGAGAGAGAGGGAGTCACAGACTGAAACAGGCTCCAGGCTCTGAGCTGGCAGTCAGCACAGAGCCCGACGCGGGGCTCAAACCTACGAACCGCGAGATCATGACCTAAGCGAAAGTCGGACGCTTAACCGACTAAGCCACCCAGGCGCCCCTATCTTAAGTTATTTTTATGATAATGCTACTTAAGTATATAGAACCAAATCTAGGAATACATTTTTTATGATTATTGTTGTATATAGCTACAAAACCAAAAAAAAAAAAAAAAGAGGGAATACCAAAAAAATCCAGAATTCATGCTTTTGTTTCTTTTTTTAAAAATTTTTTAATGTTTATTTATTCCAGAGAGAGAGAGAAAAAAAAAGAGAGAGAGAGGTAGAGAATGTGAGCAGGGGAGGGTCAGAGAGAGAGGGAGACGCAGAATCTGAAACAGGCTCCCCGGCTCGGAGCTAGCTGTCAGCACAGAGCCCGACGGGGGGCTCGAACCCACAAACCGTGAGATCATGACCTAAGCAAAAGTCAGACACTTAACCGACTTGAGCCCCCCAGGTGCCCCTCATGCTTTTGTTTCCTATTTTGATTGAAATTCATGCTCTTTAATGATATTTTCATATGATGGAAAATGTGTTAGAATGAAATCATCATTTTGTTTGGAAACAACCTCAATGGCCACTAACAGGAAAATAGACTATGTAAAGCCATCCTACAAAATCTCCTGCAACTTGGAAACTTGGACAGGGTCTCGAAGACAGACTGCTATATGGAAAAAACAAGCTGCAACCAATAAACCCTCTAACAATCCCATTTATGTATAAAGAACCAAGCAAAACAAAACTGTTATTTCTTTGCGTGCCTAAAAGGGCATAGAAAGGTCTGGAAGGGGACAGTGAGCTGATGACCGTGAATGGTTTCTCGAGAGAGGAGTGTGAAGGGATGTGGTTGAGCTTTTGCTTTGCCTCTTCTGTATTTCCGTAGTTTCCCCTTTTCATTTCTCTTTGCTTCTCTTTCTTTATTCCTTTCCTTTTTTTTGTAGTGAAAATGTATTCATGTGTAATTAAAAAAAATAAAAGGATTGTTCTGGTCCGTCTGTTCTTGCTTTAGCTGTAGGGTTGGGTCAAAATGAGCGACCTATAAAAGGTCAGCCAGCCAGCCAGGAAAGGTGGTCCTAGTATCTGGGAGATGGTTTTTACTGAGATTGGTGATTTAATAAGAATACCTCAAAGGCAGTGTGTGACTGTAACCTGGAGACCATGGAGGGAAAAAAATAGGCAGGCTGAGGGGCCCGGTGCTCCACAGGACGCTTCCAGGCAGAAGCCAAACTTCAAAGGTTGGGCAAAAAGGTAAAGATGGAGTTGTGAGCCAAGTTGTTGTGGCCATCGGTCAGCTGAGCAAGTGCAAAGATTTATTTAGTTTGGAGGCCAAAGATAAAATTAGACCCAGGCTTCACTTCTGGGGGAGTTAGTAGCCCAGAAGGGGAATAGTATTGGGGCACCTGGGTGGCCCAGTGAGTTAAGCGTCTGACTTCGGCTCAGGTCATGATCTCACGGTTTGTGGGTTCAAGCCCCGCATCGGGCTCTGTGCTGACAGCTGGCTCAGAGCCCGGAGCCTGTTTCAGATTCTGCGTCTCCCTCTCTCTCTGCCCCTCCCTCACTTGTGCTCTGTCTCTCAAAAGTAAATAAATGTAGAAAAAAAATTTTAAAGAAGGGGAATAGTATTAACGAGAGCTGACTCTTGCACCATGCTAACTGTATGTCAAACACCGTTTTGGGCACGTAACATTTAATTCTGATAAGAACCCTATGATGCATGTAGTATTATCCCATTTTATAAGTGAATAAAGTAAGGATCTTGGAGAGTTACTATCTTGCCCCAGGTCACACAGCTGGTACGTGGTAGAACCGGGATTTGGATCCAGGTAGTTTTAACTCCAGTATCTGCAGTCATCTTAATCACTCGGCCATCCTGCCAGAAATCCTCTTGATACTCTAAAATGGTGATAAAAACCATAATAGGGGTGGGAAAAGAAAGGAAGATGAAACTAGTGCTTCTTGGGTAAGTATGAGGAAGATATTAAGAAAAAGGACATTATTCCAGTTGAGGTTTTTTTTTTCTTTATATACTTTTACATAACATAACTAACAATGTACAGGATTGAGTGGTGTCTGTTCAGTTGGGTCTTGAAGCAGGAGTGCAAGTCTTTTATGACAAGCAAAGAAGAAGGTAAAGCATGCGGTCCAGGGAGAGGGAGCAGTGCATAGAAGTATGGAGCTCTTGAAACTTTTACTTATGGGGGGGGAAGGCTCCTGACCTGTCCGTTTAAGTACCTGCCCCAAATCAGCTCCCCCTCCCCCATCCTCTTCTTTCTGAGCTGTTTGTTGAGGTAGATTTGAACATCAGCCACTGTCCTTGGACTATTTAATCTCAGATCTCTCCCTTACTGAGACAGACACAGTTTAGTCCTTAGTGAAAAGTGAAGAAAGACAGAGGGGAGAGGCAGTTCTGAATACCCTTCCCATCGTCCCCGCCCCCCGCCTCATTTTGGATTCCCCGGAGAGCCTCATTCATGTAGGGCCCAACACAGAATGTGGATCATTTGAGAACCAGCAAAATTGACATAACCTTGAGGCCTCAAATAATACGTTCCTCTCCTTCAACATCAATTTCATCAGATTAAAAATCCAATAACAGGCTGTCATTGAGCCTGAGAAAAGAGATGGTAATAAAAGGGAGAATCTGACTCCATAATGGAAAGCAGGTGATTTTTAAAATTGGTTTCTCCAGCTGTCTATGCTACGGAAATTGAGAAAAGGTAGAAAAGCCTGTGCGTGTAGTTCTCCTCCCTTCCTGCACGTGCTCCTTCCCCTTCTATGTGATTAGACTGGGTGAGGGGCCTCGTTATTGCCCCTGCTTCCCTGGCCGGGACGTGGGGAATCGTCCTCACTTCTCCCCAGTTCTGTCTCTTTAGCCTCCTGCCTCGTACCCCTCCATGCCATCCCCGTGCCCCGCCTTTCCCAAGGCTCTGCACAAGTCACCTGGGGACTCCTGACACCCACCACCAGCCTCCCTCCTCCAGCACCTCTTTCGCCACCTCTAAAGTGGAAACCCTGGTAAGTGAAGGGCTGGAGACTGCGTGATGAGAAATAGCAGGCTAATCATTTGCCTTATTGTTGCATTCACCTCGCATAAAATTAAGTACTTACTGTGTGCCCTGCCTTGGGTTAGGTCTGCCTAGGCTCTTTGATGGTAGAAGATGGAACTTACTTCAGACTAACCCAGGAGTCTCACGTGGAAAAAAAAAAAAAGGTGGCAGCGCTAGAAGGTCTTGACATTGGAATCAGGAACTGGAAAGCCTCCAGGAAGAGGCGACTTGTGCTCTTTGCTTCTTCCTCCTAGAGAATCTATTTGTTGTTCTTCCTCTTTCTGCAAGCCGGCTCTCACTGCTTTCCAGAGCGCAAGGCCAAATGTAGCCAGCCTGTACATTTTGAGCTTATGGTCTTCTCTATTGCAGCTTCTTCCCCTAAAGGACGAGGCACTGCCAGATCTCGGTTTCAAGCCCATGTCTTAGAGGAAAATCTGATTGGCCCAGCTTAGGGCAGCTGGAAATGTCTTCTCCAATCGCTAAAGCCATGCTGGCACAGCCTTCCTCAATGCAAAGATGGCGGCTGGTTGCCCACTCTTGTTGGGGGAGGGGGTGGAAAGAATTCTGAGAAGTGCAGTTTGGGCCGACTCGATGTTCTAAAAGCTGTCTATTATGTATTGGAAGGAAAGGCATGACTTCTAGCTTCTTAGCATGTAAGCCCCATTGGAGACATCGAGCGGTGAGCTAAGATTACTTCAGACTAATATAAAATATTTCCTTTTGTGGAAAGAAATGGGAGTTTACGATGCAACTTTTGAACTTACTTGACTTTAAGGAAGCATAAGGTTTTGAGTTTTGGAGAGAATGGTTATTGAGTAGAATAGAAAGATCATTGGTTCCTACCAGGAATGCATGAGAGCAGTAAAGACTCCTTTTGTAGGTGGCTTCAATTTTGAATGGTGAGGGTTGAGATTAGGTGAGTAAGGTGGGAATATTCATTGGAGGGGTTTGAATACCAAATGAGTTTAGACTTGACCTATTAAGCACAGTGAATGGGATGGTTAAATGGAAACTCAGTTTATTCTGGAATCAGACGCATCTGTGTTTGAGTATGTCCCTTCTTGTAGTTTTATGTGGTTTAAACAGGTTTCTCAATTGCAGAATCTTAGTATCCTCATCTAGAAAATAGGGATAATAGTACTTCTAGTGAGCATCTATTGTTTTTGTCTGCCCAGCATCCATTCCCACTCCTGATAAATGCTCCTCAGTGCCACTTTGGGTAATCACTCTAGTTTGGTGAAGATTGACCCTACCTCCCGGCTTGAGGATATAGACACATGGCCCTGGCCAGGACTACCCATACAGTACCTTCTTCAGAATATCTGCCGTAAATTGTTGCAATTCATATACAGACTATGCTATCTGGTATGAATGGCACCTCCTTGCAAGTGGTTATTTTGTCTACTGTATAACCTGCCCATCTATACAGAATGGCTCTGATCCTGGCCGACTAAAGCAGTCCACCCTCTGGCCACAGATCAGGGAAAGGGGAGCGACCCAAGTCTGGCCAGTGGGAGGTAATTTTACCACATGAAAGAGTCTGTCTGAGAGTGATGCCAACACAGCAGACAAAAGAGCTCAGAGATAAAGACAGGCATGAATGCATCATGTGAGCTCCTTGATCCTGAAGCTATAGATTATGTCTCTAGAGGAATTTATCAGCTACATTGCCTAATACTTGTTGAGAAAGAGGCCTCCATGGGTCTCTCTCACTACTTTACATTTTACTGCCAAGAATACAAGACCCTGGCCACTCTTTTTTTTTTTTTTTTTTAATTTTTTAACGTTTATTATTTTGAGAGAGAGAGAAAGAGAGACAGAGTGCGAGCAGGGGAGGGGCAAAGAGAGAGGGAGACAAAGAATCCAAAGCAGGCTCTAGGCTCCGAGCTGTCAGCACAAAGCCTAATGTGGGGCTCGAACTCCCTGAACTGCGAGATCATGACCTAAGCCAAAGTTGAACTCTTAATCGACTGAGCCACCCAGGTGGCCCCTAGCCACTCTTTACTAGGCCATTTCTCGTAGTTCTGTTTGCAGTGAACAACCTTGAAGGATTAGTTGGTGTCTGCCTCTAGGACAAAAACAAAGAAACAAAAACAAATATGAAAATACAGGCTTTCTTACTGCTTGCTAGAACAGTGATAGATTTCCCAAGCTTAGTGTCCCTCAGCTGTGATGCAAAACTACTGTGTACAGAGAATCCATCTGAGCCATATTGTGTAACCCTAAAGGACTCTGGTTTAAGGGAACTAAAGTAAGTATGCTAGTGCTCATGCTGCTTATTGTACTATGAGTAGTAAACTCCTGTGTCTCTGATCCAAGAGCTTTGTGTCTTCTGCCAGCATCTATGAAATAGTAAAAAGATAATGTACCAGCTTATAATTACAGTACAATTACATACCAGGTCTGACAATAATCCTCCCCTCATTTCTGTGTCTTAAGTCAGAGAGAATTGAGATTCTGTCACCTGCAACAAAAAGTTCTAATAAATTGTCTCCCTCATCAATCGAGGTAGTGTATATAAAACATCTAAACTGTACTGGGCTTTCCCAAGTATTTCTGGCCCTACAGCAGATGTTTGGTTTTTTTTTTATTCATGTTTTATTTATTTCTAGGAGAGAGAGAGAGAGACAGCGCGAGCAGGGGAGGGTCAGAGAGAGAGGGAGTCACAGACTGAAATAGGCTCCAGGCTCTGAGCTAGCAGTCAGCACAGAGCCCGATGCGGGGCTCGAACCCACGACCGGCGAGATCATGACCTAAGCGAAAGTTGGACGCTTAACCGACTAAGCCACCCAGGCGCCCCCAGCAGATGGTTTTATCGAACAACTTTATTGAAGCAAACCACATGTATTTAAAGTGTACAATTTGATAAGTTTTGACCTATGTATATATCAGTGAAACTTTATCACAACTAAAATGATAAACCTAAAGATAGATTATTATTTATTTTTTTAAAGTTTATTTATTTTGAGAGAGGGGCAGGAGGGGCAGAGAGAGAGGAAGAGAGAGAGAATCCTAAGCAGGCTCTTTGCCATCAGTGCAGAGCTGGATGTGGGGCTTGATCTCACAAACTGAGAGATGATGACCTGAGATGAGATCAAGAGTTGGATGCTTAACTAACTGAGCCACCCAGGTGCCAGATTATTTTTCCTCTTATCACACTTATTTTTGACATTTTATTATGGAGATCTTAAAACATAGATAATAGTAAAGGAAATAGTACAGTAAACTCTCAGGTACCCATCATGTCAACATTCTGCCATTTTTGTGTCATTTACATCCCTCCTACATTTTTTTAAACTTTTATGTATTTATTTATTTTTTACTTTTAAATCTCTACACCCAATGTGGGGCTCAAACTCATGACCTCAAGATCAAGTCAGATGCTCTATTGACTGAGCCAGCCAGGCATTCCTACTTTTCTGGAATATTTACAGCAGATTCCAGATATGCTATAATTTTACATCTAAATACCGTAGTATATATCTTTAAAAGATAAGAACTTTTTTCTTGAATATGACCACAATAGCATTATCACATCTGATAGAAATTAATCGTAATTTTAAAATATCATCTAAAAGACTATCTTTTGTATTCATTTTCCCAAAATGACTACAAAATATCTTTATACAATTTTATTTTTCAACTCAAACTTCAACCAGCACCCACAGATTGCATTTGGTTAGTATTTCCCTCAGGAACCCTTTAATCTGTAAAAGCTTGCCCTCCCTTTTATTTTTCCTCACCACTTCTTTGTTGAGAAAACTGAGTTCTCCATGTAGAATTTCACAAATTCTAGATTAGGCTAATTGTATTCTTTGATGGAGAGAGGCATTCCTTTATGTCTCATATTTCCACGAAACTGGGAGTTAGGTCTAGAGCTAAACCACTCATGTGGCAGCTACTAGCCACATGCAACAATTGGGCATTTTATTTTTATTTTTTAAATTTATTGAGACTTTTGTATTTATTTATTTTGAGAGATGTGGCATGAGCATGAGAGGGGGGGAAGAGAGAGAGAGAGAGAGAGAGAAAATCCTTAGCAAAGCCCAGTGTGGGACTCGAACTCACGAACCATGAGATCATGACTTGAGCAGAAATCAAGATTGGATGCTTAAGTGACTGAGTCATCCAGGCACCCTGTGGGTGGACATTAAAAAAATTTTTTTTCTTTATGTTTTTTTATTTTTGAGAAAAAGAGAGAGAGGGAGAGAGACCATGAGCGGGGGAGGGTCAGAGAGAGAGAAGGAAACACAGAATCTGAAGCAGGCACTGGGCTCTGAGCTAGCAGCACAGAGCCCAATGCGGGGCTTGAACTCGCAGAGTGCTATACTAGATCATGACCTGAGCTAAAGTCATTTAACTGACTGAGCTACCCAAGCGCCCCATCATGAGTGGACATTTTAAATGTTGTTTATCTGAATTGATATGACTGTAAGTGTAAAATACATACCAGATTTCAAAGACTTACTATCAAAAAATGGAATGTTTTATTAATGTTTTTATATTGATTACATATTAAAATGATAATATTTTGGACATATTAGCTACATAGAATATATTTTAAAATTAATCTCACCTCTTTAGTGTTGCCTTTTTAAATGTAGCTATTAGAAACTTTAAAATCACACATGTAGCTTGAATTATGTTCCCACTGGACAGTTCGGGTTGGGAGCCTGAGTTAGATTTACATTCAGTTTTTTTCTTCTTTGACAAGATAATGTGGTATACCGAGATACGTGGTGTACCTCTTCTTACATCACATCTGGAAACACATATTATTCACCTGCCCTGACTTTTGATGACGTTATGACCGATCAGAGGTGAGAGAGAGGAAAGCAGGGTCTGTTGGGCATGGGACTAGCTCGCATGCACAGCTAAAAAGCAGCGATCTTCTGTGGAACACCACCAATGTCACAAAACACAAATATGCAGGACACTCTGGCCGTAATGGGACAAGAAAGAAAGAATGCAGCTCCACAGTGACATCTGAGCATACGTCAAAGGGAAGATGTCATCTAAACCACAAAACTCCCCCTTTATGGGCTAATATGAGTGGCTGTTGCTTCTTTGCCAGTTACAGCTTTAGCTTCATTTTGCTCTTTCTGCTTTTCAGATGAGAATTATTAAAATATCCAGTAATAGAACCACCCTGCTTTCTGACAGCATCCAATTAATTTGAAGCTCCATTTCCTTGAACTATCCCCCAAATCATTACCAAGCCCAGATCTTACAAGTCTTTTCTAACACCCTCTTATTGAGGGTGGGACTTCCAGACTGCCTTTGGTGTGCATTCTCCCTTGCTGCAATGAGACCATGGGCATAACTTTGACTGTAGGTGTGTTTTTGGCAGACCTTGTCTAGAGAGCATGGATAGTGGGTTGAGGTAGTGTCAACCTCATCCTTCCCCGATCAAGTTTGTTGCATAGATTTTTAAGCAGGAGTACAACTTAATGCAATTAGATGTTTGGGGAATTACACAGTTAGTCGCTGTATGCAACCCTTGTGAAACGGGACCTAATTAGCCTAAACAATTGAGGTCTTTTTACAAACAGACCTATGCCCATTTGGTCACTGTACAAATTTGCTAGGGTTACTGTGGAAAAAGTACCACACACAAGGTGGCTTAAATAATAGTTTCACAGGTGTCTCACAGTTCTGGTGTCTTGAAGGCCAAGGTCAAGGTATTGGCACGGCTGGTTCCTTCTGAGGACTAAGAATCCATTCCGTGCCCTCTCCTGGCTTCTGGTGGTTTGCTAGTTATCTTTGTATCCCTTAGTTTATAGACACATCATCCTCATCTCTGCCTTAGGTTCATATCAGTTCTTTCTGTGCTTGTGTCTGTCTCCCAATTTCATTTCCCGTTTTGGTAAGGACATCAGTCATATTGGATTAGAGCCCACCCTAACGACTTCATTTAAAAAAAAATGTTTTTAATGTTTATTCTTGAGAGAGAGAGAGAAAAAAAAGACAGATCATGAGCAGGGGAGGGGCAGACTGGGAGAGGGACACAGAATCTGAAGCAGACTCCAGGCTCCGACCTGTCAGCACGGAACCTGACGCGGGGCTCGAACTCACAAGTCATGAGATCATGACCTGAGCCAAAGTTGGATGCTCAATCGACTGAGCCACCCAGGCGCCCCGACTTCATTTTAATTTCATTACCTCTGTAAAGATCCTGTCTCCAAATAAGGTTACATTGTGAGGTACTGGGAGCTGGGACTTCAACATGTGAATTTTTCAAGGATACAGTTCAACTCCTAATCATCATTCACAACTATGAGACTCTTCCTAGTGTCAGTAGCTGCCAAAAGAGGTAAGTGACAGTAGTGGATACTTCCTGACAATCTCGCTATAACTAGTTTATATATAGCGTGAGTGTTCCGCCATATTCTCTACACATGCAGACATTTATTTAATAAAAATGCATTAGTAAGTAGGCTCAGGAACAGTTTGCACAATCTGTTCTGTAATCTTAGGAAGTCCCAGTTCTCATCTCTTTAGGGGCTCTGACCACATCTTGTATGAAGGATTCACTGAGGCAGATGCCCCAGCTAGAGGCAGGATTTAGTTGCCCCTACAGTGGTATCAGCCAACCGGAATCTGAAATCAGAGCGGGACCTAGGACCATTTCTGATCCCCGCCCTGGAGTCCATCCTTATGGATAAAGGTGAAGCATTCACCTTGTTTGTGAAAAGGTGAGGAATGTCTCTAAAACATTTTATCCTGAACCTCAGCAATATTTATTACCAGTGGCAGTCCATTTTTAGTATCCATTATGCTAATAAAGGAGTCACAAACTTCACCAATGAAAGCCTATTAATAACATTTATTATAATTAGCAAAGCTTCTGGTGTTGATTGAAGGTAGCTAGAGCCTTATGATAGTCCTCTCTGGCATGTGGCATTTTGCTTAAATGCTAGCTGTGAATTCTTGATTAGGGCAACCAAGTGTCACCAGAGTGCACATTGAGCCTAACGAACACACATATTTCTATCACCTTGTCTGAGCTAAAGTATTTGAAAGTAAATCACAGACCTCATAACCAGGCCACACTATTTCCAGACTTGTGCTTGGAAGGTCGTGTTGTAAATGGATGCATGTTGGCGTGTACAGACCATGGAACTGGGTCGAGTGTGCCCTTTATCAGCTTTGTGACCTTGAACAAACCACTTAGATGTTCTGGGTTTCAGTTTCTTCATCTATAAAATGAAAGGCCTGTATTAAATGATCCTTTAAGTTGCCTTTAGCACTTAAACTCTACAATTCAATTCTCAGAGCTAATAACTCAACAAGTATGAAATCCTATAATACAGACTAAATACATGATCACTCAGAGGAAATGAATTGAAAGTGAGATTGGATTAGTTAAGGAAGACTTTGAGGAAGTAAGGCAAAACCAGTTACCAGGGAATTATTTCATTGGACAGTGTGTGTGTGTGTGTGTGTGTGTATGTGTTTTAACCTATAAGCCCATTGACCCGTGTAGGTGACAATGACTCTTGGCACTCTAAGACTCAATAGGAGACATTATGTAGGGTGATCTTGTTAGCGTTCACCAGAATTTGTAGCTGGTGAGGAGGCAGTGAATTGGTTTTGCTTGCTTGAAGCTGACAGGTACTTCAATGGCAGCTCTGTGTACTGGCTACAAACTGAAGAGAGTCATGTGTCTCCACCAGTTAAGTTCTGTGCTTTCTCTAGGGAGACTTGGAGTAAAATGGCTATTTACATGACTAAGTCTGAACAAAGATGTACATTTCTTTCTGGTCAGTAAGCAAAGGGAAGAATGTACTGATTTCAGTATACCTTGATTAAAGTACCATTCAAAATGTTTATTTATTTTGAGAGAGGGAGGGAGGGGGAGAGAGAGAGAGAGAGAGAAAGAGAGAGAGAGAGAGAGAGAATCCCAGGAAGTCTTTGTGCTGTCAGCCCAGAGCCTGACATGGAGCTTGATCTCACTAAGGGTGTGATCATGACCTAAGCCAAAACCAAGAATCTGACATTTAACCCACTAAGCCAGGCAGGCGCCCTAAGGTAGCATTCCAATGTTAAACATTGCCACAGGCGCATAATTTAAATAAACCCCACAGGCAAATCAGCTGCACTTTGACAGTGTGTATTTCACAATACACCCTCCCCCCCCCCCCGCCCCCGCCCCAACCGCTGTAGACTTTCTGCCCAGGGATGGTAGAGGAGAATATAACAGCTCTCCTTCTTTGTCTGGGATGAAAACACATGCTGGATGGAAGGGGGATGGGACAAACCGCAGTGTCCACAGGAACCAGGCAAGTAAAGTCAGCAAATGAAGCACAATTGATAATGAGTTAGTAGGATATGAGGGGGCAGGTGTCGCCCCATGAAAGAGGGAAAGCCCACCAGCCGGCATCTATGGACGGCAACTATACGTCCAAGGTTGGCAGATACGACAGCACATCCAGAGTTGCCAGGTAGGGTGATATTTTGTCTTCCTCTAAAACTGGAAATCCATGGGGTGCCTGGGCGGCTCAGTCGGTTAAGCATCCAACTTCAGCTCAGGTCATGATCTCATGGCTTGTGAGTTTGAGCCCCACATCAGTCTCTTTGCTGACAGGTTGGAGCCTGAGCCTACTTCGGATTCTGTTTCTCCCCTCCCTCTGCCCCTCTGCTGCTCATGCTCTGTCTCTCTGCTTCTCAATAATAAATAAATGTTAAAATTTTTTTAAAAAAACTGGAAATCCAGATTTTTATGCAATAATTATTGATTATGGGCTATGTGTAATGAATTCAACCTTTAAAAGTTTCATAGGCTGAACAAAACATCTCTTTGTGCAGCATGGACATTTAGGCCATTGATTTTTCATGGGGAAAAAACAAGGGCTTTAGACACACTTAGGAACAAAGTTCAGGGAAACCATTTACTGAATCTTATTTGTCTTATATGTGCAAATGAGGATAGGTTTCCATATTTGGTAGGGTTATTGTGAATGTTGAAAGAGAGAAGGTCTCTGACAAAACATGCATGCCTTGTCACCTGGCATTTAGCCAAATGAATGCAATACTTGTGTTTGTTCTCTTCCGATATACCCTTTGGACCAATGGTTATAAATTGGATGCCCACAGATCAAATTCAGCCACAAATCTTTTTTTTTAAATTTGAGATATAATTGACATATTATATTAGTTTCAGGTATACAGCATAATGATTTGAAATTTATATATATTGTGAAAAGATCAACGCAGTAAATCTAGTTAACATCCATCACCATACATAGTCACAATTCATTTTTCTGACGAGATGATCCCGGTTAAGATGTAAATCCTTTAAAAAAAACTTTTGTCCATGGCTTGAAGGCTTGTGAGTTCGAGCCCTGCTTCTGGCTCTGTGCTGACAGCTCAGAGCCTGGAGTCTGCCTTGGATTCTTTGTCTCCCTCTCTTTCTGCCCCTCCCCTGCTTGTGCTCTGTCTCCCTCTCTCTCAAAAATAAATAAATATTAAAAAAAAATTTTTACAAAAGAGGGGCACCTGGGTGGCTCAGTTCGTTAAGTGGCCAATATCCGCTCAGGTCATGATCTCATGGCTTGAAGGCTTGTGAGTCCGAGCCCTGCGTTGGGCTGACAGTTCAAAGCCTGGAGCCTGCTTTGGACTCTATGTCTCCCTCTCCCTCTACCCCTCCCCTGCTTGTGCTCTGTCTGTCTCTCTCTCTCTCTCTCAAAAATAAATAAACATTAACAATTTTTTAAAAACTTTTGTGTGGGGAGATTTTTTTCCCCCTAGGATTTGGCATGTCTTTTACCAGTCTGTTTACTGTTAAGGCTGAGCATAAACAGGATAGCTTGTCCAGAGGAACCTCCGTCTTCTCTTCTTTGCTCACCATGATCTGGCTATGTTTTAGGATGTCAATTCATTGTAATTATAGCTGGTCATGTGACATTTGAAGGAAACAGTAATAATAATAACAACAATAATAAACCACTACTTACGACACTGTAAGCAGCTACTATGATAGGTCTAAAATATAGGCACTGCCGTTGGACCATTTTAATCCTGATATCAGCATGTTGAAGACTTCACCCCGTGTCTCCCTGCCTGCCTGTGGATACGCTAACACTTTTGACCTTCTAAATTGTTTGTTACCCATCAAAGTCTCAGAGTGTCTCTGTTTAAAGAGCAGAATTCCATGGCAGCTTTCATCTCCGCACTACTAAATAATTACAATGAGGTCATGTAAACTTTGCTGGTAAATGTGGGACTAGGCAGTTTATAGTAACCCATCTTTTTCAGAGTTTTACACAGCGTGTTTCAGTATTCCTGTCTCATTTGAGCTTCAAAGCAAGTTTATTTCTATCCCCCTTTGTGATGTGAAAAGTGATATGCTTGCAGTGGATGCAAAGCTCACATATCCCTTTTAAGGACTGCCTCCCCATTGTCTAGAGTGGACCGCCAGCCTCCTCCCCTGATGGGAGACATGAGCTCTTCGGTTGGTCATTGCTACTATTGGTCTGCTACTTTCAGTTTTGCCTGATTCCTTGGCCATCCAAATCTGTGACTCTGACATACAGGATATTTACCTGACCCTGAATACTGTGTGGTGTATTTCCAGTCCCTGCAGTACCAAACTCTGTTCGGTGATGCAAAGCTTCATGCTGCTGACTGTGGAGAATCGATAGACACATTATCATCTGTATAGAGGGTAGCCAGTGCGATCGGGATCATAGCAAATTTAGTGTCATGTCTCAGACTTCTCTGGCTTCTGCTTTGCATGATATGTAAATAACCTAATGGATTTATATGGCTTCAGTTGGTCACGCACCAAAACATAAATGCTCATTTCCCCCAGCGTATTCTGTTGCTAAAAGCATGATACAAAAATCTAGCAGACAATGTTTCCTTATCAAATAATAATTAAACGGCTATGTCGCAAGGGTTCTGGAAATACCATAGCTTCCCCAGGAAATAGCTGTGGAAAGATTTCCCACTGTGGCTTGACGGTAGGTGGCATGGAAATGAGTGCAGCAGCCATGAAAATATGCACAAGTCCCAGATCCTGGGCCTCAGAGAAATATAATGGGTGGCTGGTGGATCTTAACATTTGCGAGCCTGGAAAATTATGATTTGGGGAGTTGTAAGCAGTTTATGCTTCCTGGGGTAGAGCTTGCAATTTGTCTTCAGGGCTGTATCAATCAGAGTCATTTGGTGCAAGCAACAGAAACAGACTTTGGCTGGTTTCGTCGGGAGATTATGGGGTAGCTCTGACAACAGGAATAAAAATGGATGAACCGTGGTTTTTGATAGAACTAGGAATCAGATGGTGAGAGCTAGCAGAGTCTCTTTGGGTCTGCTTTCAGGATAAATGATCTTTCACTTCCAGCCTCGGAGTCCTTAGCTCAACATTCAGATTCTAGGAAAAAATGTTGGATTTTCTAACATGTCCCTTATTCACGCCTGGGAGGAAGTGCGTTTTGATCGGCAGTCCCACCATATCCTGCCATCGGGCCAGATAGTCAAAATCAAATTCTTGTGCTGATTCCAGAACATGGGGGCCCAGTGCCAAGAAGACATCTGGCCCGAGGCAGACCTTCCCTTTGTTCCAGGAGGAACTGCTTCCCCAGACCTATTGGTTAAGCAACTTTAAGACAAATATCTACTGGTTAGGGGACAGGATTCAACCGGACATATGTGAGATACCCAGGGAAGAGCATCCTAGTGTCTAAGACAAGGTCCCTTCTTGGTCCAGGTTTACTACTGTAAATGGCTTGTTACCTAGAGAGGTAAACTGAGTGCTATAAAGCAATAAGCAAGGTAACTAGTAATAAATGGAGAGGACTCTCAGTACTGACAGAAACCCTGTTTCATCCTCCAGGAGGGCAGGAAACATGGATTCTGATTGTTAAGACTAAGAAGGAGCTGGGCATGCTGAGTTCAGCCTCAACTTTCTTTCTGGAAGTCAGTGTCAGGCAGGAAGTCCAAATGAATCTGGCAATGAATTCTAGTGTAGTCTTCAGAACAATGGGGGTCCCCAAGACCCTCTCAGTTCAGCAGGGTCAGAAGTATGTTCATAATAATGCTAAGATGTTATATGCCTTTTCCACTGTGTTGATATTTGCATTGATGGCTGAAATTACTTGTGTCTTAGCATGAATCAGGGTGGAGATACCTAATTGTGTTTGTAGCACTGTGTTCTTTCCTGCCCCACACTCAGAAAAAAAAACCAAAAACAAGAATTCAAGAATGTCTTCAAAGGTGTGTATGTGGCTCAGTTGGTTAAGCGTCCAACTCTTGATCTCAGGAGTGAGTTCAAGCCCTGCATTGGGTTCCATGCTGAGTGTGGAGCCTACTTAAAAAAAAAAAAAAAGAAGAAGAAGAAGAATATCTTTAATGATCATTGTTAATTTTATCATACCAACCATTGTGCACACTGCTGCAGCATCCCAGAACACAACTGTTGTCTATAGGGAAAGCACTTGTGCTATTGTTTGTGTTGTGAGCTAAAGTAGGTTTTCCCTCCAGAACACCATTGTACCTGCTAGCCACTGCTGGAAAACAAACTATGGTTATTCAGACATGGGCATTTGGCACACCTTTTCTCTACAGAAATGACTGTCATTTCAAGGTAACTGACAGTATTTGTTGCTAATAATGCAGTGTGTCTTCAGAAGCAAAAAATTAAAAGGTTAGAAAGCTTGTCTGCATCACAGTAGACTTGACAGCTTTCCAATACTTAAAGACTTTTCTGATGATCTTGGTGATGATTAATGAATGTGGGTTTGGGGTACTGTCTAATGAAATGAGGCAACATTTGGAAGATCTGCTTAACTCAGTTTACCAAAACATCTTAAATATCCAATACATGATGTTACCAATGTCCATTCAAACTGCAAGATTGGTCAGAGATTTTAATGTGACAGAGTTTGAAAAGCACATTGATGTGGTTTGATATTTTGCATTGCAATTAACTTTTTAGAAACTACCACTTGAATTTTGGTGTAGTATCAAAGCAGAATACCAACAATTATCTGAACATAATAAAATATTCCTCCTTTTTCCAACTATATATCTCTGTGAAGCTGAGTTTTCTTGATATTCTTGAGCTAAAAGAACATTTTGCAAAACAGCCTAATGCAGAAGCAGCTATGAGAATCCAACTATCTTTCTATTAAGCCAGACATTAAGGTTGTAAAAATATAAAAAAATTATACTCTTACCTTTTTTTTCAATTTCAGAAAATATAATTATTTCTGAAAAAAAAGTTAGATATCTTAATATTTAATGGGTTTATTATTGTTTGTTTATTTACAGAGAGCCAGAGTGTGAGCCAGGGAGGGATGGAGGGGAGTGGGGGGAGAGAGAGAGAGAGAGAGAGAGAGAGAGAGAGAGAGATAAGTAGGCTCCATGCCCAGTGTAGAGCCTCACTTGGGACTCGATCTTACAACTGTGAGAACATGACCTGAGCCAAAATCAAGAGTCAGACATTTAACTGACTGAACCACCTAGGCACCCCATATTATTATTTTTAAATGAATTGATGCAAAAATATTTAAAATTTTATATAACTCCTACTGTGGTAAATAGCTATCAGTATAACCCAGATAAGTGAAAGCTTTTTGAAATCCTCAATAATTTTTAAGCATTTAAAGGCATCCTGAGACCACGAAGTTTGAGAGCTGCCATTCTAGTGGAATTCCTTTCCTGGAGAAGGAAATATCATGAGTAGGAAAAACTTTCCCTTTTTAACAAAAAGAAGCCCATCTCAGTAGTTGTTTCAATAGACACCATTGACTGGCTTCATTCAATGACTGGGAGTTACTCACATTTTGCTCTAGAGGCTGGCAAACTGAATACTTTCCAAATATCCGCTGTGTCCAGGAATAGCCATGTGACCTAGTTTTAGAACATAAAATTCTAGAAGATGCGGGGCGCCTGGGTGGCTTAGTCGGTTAAGCGTCCGACTTTCGCTTAGGTCATGATCTCGCCGTTCGTGGGTTCGAGCCCCGCGTCGGGCTCTGTGCTGACTGCCAGCTCAGAGCCTGGAGCCTGTTTCAGTCAGTGACTCCCTCTCTCTCTGACCCTCCCCTGCTCACGCTGTCTCTCTCTCTCTCTCTCTCCTAGAAATAAATAAAATATTAAAAAAAAAAATTCTAGAAGATGCTTTTGGTGGCCTGCCCAATTCTCCTTACTGGAATAATGTACCTATCCCCCAGCTTCTGTGGATTGGCCTCAACCAAGGCAGCCTCCTTGCTTGGAACTGACTAGAAGGTTATGCCACACACCCAAGGCTGAGGTGAGATTTCATCAGAATCCACATCTTTGCCCAGCTCCTTCCCTCTGTCTTATACTCCATTCTTCATTCCCTTAAATGTTTTGCTGAAAACACTCCCTCAATCAGTCACTTATATAAGTACCCCCATTTCAGGCTCTGGAGAACCCAGTCAAAGGCAGACATAAACAGAAGTCAGTGGGAGTGCCTTTCCGGGAAAGCATTTGCTTTCTTGATTAAAATAAGAGAAAGGGGAAGATCTCCAGTGGGCCTGGCCTCTCGCCCAGAGCATCATGGTGACGTCTGGATCTAGAGCTCCCATCTTGTGGCTAAGAGGCAGTAGACATAAAGGAAAGGCCAAGAGAGTCCTGGAACCAGTGCCAGCATCTCCTACTTTCAGACTTTTATATGTGAGGCAAATTCCTTCTATTTGCCTATTTCAATGTTGCTCTTAATTGCAGTGGAGCACATTACTATCTGAGGCCATTGCTGTGAGGATATAATGAGAAAATAAAGGACCTAGCATATAGCAAACATTCAAAAAATTGTAACCCCAGCCCATCTCTATCCTTTCCTTTATGGAAGACCAAATGAAATTATAAAATACCTTTGTATTATATATTATATGTCAAGGTTAGCCCTTTCTGAGCTACTTATATTTTTAAACCAGTGCCTTGAGTAAGAGAGGGATAACGAAATGCTAGGCAGGAACAATGAATCTTGTCTCTTTCCTTACATTCCAGCCATGGATGGTCTTGTGTTTTAGGAGGGTTGACCCAACTCATTGCTTTCATATCACTTAAAGACTTAAGGAAAAGTAGTTTTCTACTTCATAAAAAATGTGTTATTATTTTAGGCTTGAATTGGCAAACCTTTCAAGTTCATTATAGTGGCATTAATGTTTGTATCAATGCAGAAGAGTATTTTTGAGTGGCTTGGGTGTGAGAAACAGCAAGACCTCTATCTGAATTGTGACCGTATGTTCACACCACAGCATGTCTTTGTCTGGGGGGGCCGCCATTCTCACTTTGTGCCTCGGGATCTTATTATTTATGGAAATAAAGCTTGTCCTTGGAGTAACGAATCTACTGGTGATGGGACATATTGTTTGAAATGCACGGAATGCCTCGGGTTTACATGCTGTTAAATAATGCAATTCAACCCAGTTTAGCAAATGTTTATTGAACGCCCACTGTGTGCTAGATGCCTTGAGGCCTGAGGTGATGAAATCAGCCATGGCCTGCCCTGTAGACCCAAGATCTGTGTGGTAGCAGACATATAGGCAGATCACTTGGATCCAGGGTTAGCGTTATGATAAAGATGCTAAGAAGGTTCTGTGAGACTTTTGAGGAGGGAAGGAGAGATTCATTCCATTTCGGGTATTGAACAGAGAGGCCTGTAGTTGTCTGTGAGAAAAGCAAATGATCTGTTTGTGCTTGCTAATTTCTTTCACCTCATTATATCCCATGACTGTTAAAATAGAACATCCTTTCCTGGAGTCTAACGTAAATGAATCCCTACACCACCACCACCATAGGGGTGGGTTTGTCATGTTAATTTACACATCAAGTTTAAACTAGGCTCAGCCAAGTTTAAAGCAGTCATGTGGCTTTACATGATGAAGAAGCAGGTATTCTAACTCCAGATTTACGTCTTTCTCCAGAGGCCAGTGGTTTTTACTGTCCACAGCAGTGGTTTGCAAACTAGGCTGCACATTAGAATCTGCCAGAAGGTTTCCAAAATCCCTGTGTCTAGGCTGTACTCCAATTAAATCAGACTCTCTAGGGGTGGGGCCCAGGCATCAGTGTTTTGTGTTTTTTAAAATTATCATTTATCTGTATATTTTTAAACTGTAAAATGCACATAACATGAAATTTACATCTTGTGCCATTTTTAAGTGTAAAATTCAGTGGCATAAGGCACATTGACATTGCTGTGCCAACATCACTGCCACCCATCCGCAGAACTCTTTTCATCTTGCAAAACGGAACTCTGTACCCTCTGAACAGTACCCCCCAGTATCGCCTCCCCCCAGGCCTTGGCAACCCGCATTCTGCTTTCCACCTCTGAGAATTTGACTGAGTACCTCATATAATTAGAGCCATGCAGTAATTATCCTTTTGTGACCAGCCTCTTCATTTAGCATAATGTCCTGAAGGTTCATCATGTATCCGTATTTCCTTCCTTTTTAAGACCAGATAATATTCCCTTGTGGTTTTATACCACATTTTGTGTATCTGTTCATTGTCAATGAGCAGTTGGGTTGCGTCCACCTTTTGGGTGTTGTGACTAACACTGCTACGAACATGGGTGACCTTGCGTTCATTTCTTTCGGGTATCTCTCCAGATATGGAGTTGCTGGATCCCATGGTAATTTTATTTTTCATTTTTCGAGAAACTACCACATGGTTTTCCATAGTGGTTGTACCATTCCACATTCCCACCAACAGTGCATCAGTATTTTCTATAAAGCTCCCTAGTGATTTCAGCAGGCAACAAAGATTGAGAACCCAGGTGAGAGACTGACCTCCTCAGGGACAAAATTCTGCTTTATTCACTTTTGTAGCCACAGCCCTCTGTACCGCACCTCCCAAACTGTGTCATGGCATTCATGTCAAATGGAACTCCTCTATGTCATGTTCCTTTTAGTTCTGCATAACTTCTGTGAATCTGTGGCTACGCCAGCTTTCCCTATAATGCACATGTAGTGACAGACCCCTGAGGTTTTCCTCAGCTATGAACATATATTTCTGCCCAGTCACATTTATTCTTTGATGGTGCAGGCACCAAGCACACGGTAGAAAGGGTTGTTTCTACATCAAACGGAAGAGGAAAAATAAAACAAGAAAAAGGCAGCTGCCATGTTTTCTTTAGGTGTGAAGCACACGGACCTACTCTTTTCCATGACTGAGTAAAGATGTGACTTCTTAATTAAACCTCTCCATTGGGCTCTCCCCTTCTTGCAAACCGAGGAGGAACTTTTACTAACTCAGGTTGGACTATCCTTGTTGGAAATAGACAACAATCTCCTCAAGCCAAGAGGAAGTTTGGGGACTTGATTGTAATCATCTTAATCCAAGAGACCCTCTCCCTCTACACAAACCTTATTAAGAAAAAGAGAAACACAGGATGGGGAAAGGAGACCAGAAGTCATTGCATCCGGTGTGTCTGTGTTCTTCTTGGGCTGTTGTAGAGAACGAGTCCTTTAATCGTCTTGATTTAGAGAACTTTAAGTGTCAGCTAGAGGTCTTTTATATTACTTCTGTCTTCTGCTAGCCTTTCCTGGGCCTCTTATTTTCCATCAGGCCATTGGCATTCTGTCTGAATCAATAGCAGGCAAAGGACTCTTTCTTGGATATTCAGCACAGTATATTCTACCTTGAATCAGAGATGAAGAATTACAGTTGTTTAGAATCAAAAGGGACTTTGAGAGGTGTCTGACCCAACCTTATTTTCACTTTGGCCTGCAGGTACTGTGATGTAGCTGGTTAGTGGCAGAGTTAAGACAAGGACTCTCACTGAGTGCATAGCTTTTGCCCTATTCTATGTTTGCATTCACTCATTTTTTTCATTCAGTATTTATTTATCTTAGACACAGTGCTGGGCATTGGGGAAAGAGGAACACGGACCTGTTTCCTATTCTTATGATCTCTAGCAGAGGAGATATGTAATTGATCGTACAGATCAGTACGCAGAGAGGCACCTAACTCCCTTGAAGAGGAAGACCAGGGAGGAATTCCTAGATTAAGTGGTGTTTAAACCAAAAACTGATGAGCAAGTAGGAGTTTGCTTGGGGAGAAGTAGAATATGAGCAGCAAAAAATATGTGCAAAGGCCCCAGGCAGAAGAACGTGGTGTATTTGAAGAACTGAGAGAAGTTCAGAGAGGGGATGAGAAGCAGGGCTTAGATCAGGTTAGTCCTTCTTGGCCATGCTGAAGAATGTAGACTTCATTCGGAGGTCAGGGGATCTGTTGAAAGGGTTAAGCAGGATTTTAACATGATCAGAATTGTGTTTGAGAACCCTCACTCACTGCCGCATGGAGGATGGGTTGGAGGTGGGCAAAATTGAGGGCACAGAGACCAATTAGGAGTCCCTCGCGATAATCCGGATGAGAGAGGATGGTGGTTTGAACCTAGTTTGTGGCGGAGGGGGTAAAGAGAAGTGAGCAGATTTCAGAGGTGTGCCTGGGATGGGTGGACCATGGGGGGTGGTGAACCACATGGGTGCCATATCTTGGGAAGGATCCATAGACAAAAGATGAGCTCCCAGGAGTAAGGATGGAGATGTTGGTAGATAGGCTGATGCTGAAGAGCCTTTTGGACTCACACACACATCTCAAGTTAACATACCAAGTGTTGCCTGTTATGGACTGAGTTGCATTCTCTCCAAATTCACATGGGAAGCACTAACTCCCAGTAGCTCAGAATGTGACTTTGTTTGGAGACAGGGCCTTTACAGAGGTGATTAAACTAAAATGAGGCCATTAGGGTGCGGACTGATCCAATCTGACTGGTGTCCTTACAAAAGAAGACACTGGACACACAAAGAGATATACATGTTTATCTTGATGATACCCTGTTGTTGAGCTTCCAGCTTCCAGAACTGTGAGACACGAGATTAGCATTGTCAAAGCCATTCACTCTGTGCTATTCTGTTGTGTCAGCCCCAGGAAGCCAATACGGCAGACAGTTTGATAACTTACCTCCCCTTTCTTTTTATTAAATTTTTATTCATTTATTTTGAGAGAGAGTGAGTTGGGGAGGGGCAGAGAGAAGGAGAGAGAGAGAAACCCAAGCATGCTCTGCACTGTCAGTGCAGAGCCCAATGAGGGGGTCGAACTCATTAACTGTGAGGTCATGACCTGAGCAGAAACCAAGAGTCTGATGCTTCACTGAGCCACCCAGGCACTCCTCCCCTTTCTTTAAAAAAAATTTTTTTTAAATGTTTTATTCATTTCTAGGAGAGAGAGAGAGAGACAGTGTGAGCAAGGGAGGGTCAGAAAGAGAGGGAGACACAGACTCTGAAACAGGCTCCAGGCTCTGAACTCGCAGTCAGCACACAGCCTGATGCGGGGCTCGAACCCATGAACCGTGAGATCATGACCTAAGCAAAAGTCGGACACTTAACTGACTAAGCCACCCAAGTGCCCCTTCCCCTTTCTTTTTATTAATTTTTTTTATGGAGAGAGAGAGACAGCATGAGCAGGGGAGGGTCAGAGAGAGAGGGAGGCACAGACTGAAACAGGCTCCAGGCTCTGAGCTGGCAGTCAGCACAAAGCCCGACGCGGGGCTCGAACCCACGAACCACGAGATCATGACCTAAGCAAAAGTCGGATGCTTAACCTACTAAGCCACCCAGGCGCCCCTCCCCTTTCTTTTTAAATGTAGCTGTCTATAGGCAGTTGGACACAAGGGTCTGCAGAGAGGACCTAAAGTTAGGGGTTTGAAGTCCACAGCACACCGACATAATTGAAGCTATGGGGTCACCCCATAACTTGAGGATTGGGGTCACCCAGTGTGTGGCTGGAAAAGAGGGGAATTAGGCCTGTACGCCTAGAAAGGCCATCATTTCATCCCCAGGGAGGTAGAAGAATCCTGATCCCTCGATCCCTCATGCCACAGGAGCCCAGGGAAGGGAGTGATACTTGTGTCTGAGGCTTAGAGCGCATGAGCTCGGAGAGCAGGGAAGTGATTAGAAGGAAGCCAGGCTGCAGGGCTTGAGAAGTTGGAGGTGGTGGGACAGACATGGCTTACAAGAGGCATGGCTAGGTGGGAAGACATAGTAAGAACAGAACATGGAGAGAGGAAGAATCTTTTTTGTTTCTAAAATTTTTAATGTTTATTTTTAAGAGAGAGATGCGGTGGGGGAGAGGGAAAGGCAGAGAGAGAGGGAGACACAGAATCCGAAGCAGGCTCCAGACTCCGAGCTGTCAGCACAGAGTCTGACGCGGGGCTTGAACTCATGAACTGTGAGATCATGACTTGAGCCCATGTTGAATACTTAACTGACTAAGCAATCCAGGTGCCCTGAGGAAGAATCTTTTTTTTTTTTTTTTTTTAACATATGAGACACTTGAGCAAACCTAAAAGCTGATTAGAAAGGGGACAGGTTCACTGTTTACATGAGAAGGGATAATCACTAGATAGAGCCCAGTCTCCAAGGTTGAGGGCTCTATCACTCTGGTCAAAAGAGGGGGTCTCATCCAGAAAGAGGAAAGGTGAGGACCAGGTACAGATGCAGGAGGCTAAGAGAGCAGCCTTTGGATGCTTCCTTTCTCCAAGAGCAAGAAGAGGTTATCAGCACACAGTGGATGCCATTGTGGGGTCGGGTGGGGACATCCTATCCCAGATTTGAGGAGCATGGGGACAGTCTCCCTGAGTGATGCAAATCGTGGAGGGAATTCAGACCCCACTACAGGCCAGACCATCCCAGGTATTTTATAAACACCATTGAAATTCTTGTGGATAAAATTATACTTGTTTTCAGATCGAAATTAGGGACCTAGAGGTCACAATTCTGCCCAAAGCTACATGATCTGTAAGCGCCCCAGGCAGAATGTAAATCCAGAATCCTTATGGCCTTGGCCCTGTGCCCTCAGTATAGTACCGTCCCTGCCCTGGACTGAATCAAATTCGTGGATGCCTTTGTAGATGAATAATTTGTCTACCCTTAAAACCTACACACCTTTGAAATTTACTCCAAGTTTATTTGGAGGAAGGGTTGAGTTCTGTGTACAAGAATTGCAGGGAAGAACCTTGTGGTACCCAACCTGCATTGTCCTCTCAGTACAATGAAAGGCCTTGGGTTAAAGGTACCGCTGTTCTTGAGGATGCAGTTCACAGGTCACCTCTGGAATTTGAGGCCTGCCTGGCGGGGGCTGAGGGGCAGCAGGTTGATTTTGGGGGTGGGAGGAAGTGGGGGGCCTCTACACCCTCCCCACCTAGGAGCTTATCAAATTGCAGTTGCTTCTATATTTATAAATGGTTTACGTTTGAAAGGTGGTCCCCAAATCCATTTGTGTACAAGCCCAACAAGACCTTCAGGAGACAAGCCGCCACCACACCAGAGGGGTGATTGTCCCTGACATGTAGCTTTGCTTTTATCTATCTTGGTAAGGTTTAGAGGTGAGTAGCATTTGTATTTCTTTCATCCCTGTACAGTGACCCTGGGAGGAACTCCCCAAGGAGGAACTCTGGAACATTCTTTTTTCTACCTGGTTGCATTTCCAATGACATTTTAGTGCCTTTGTGATATTTAGCAGTACGGATGTGTCCTGGACCAGTTGTCCGGATAAACTGCCTCTCAGGCCAGCTCTGGTTATACTGTGCCTCAGTTTCTCATCGAGTGTCCAATGATAGACGTCACTTGTTTTATGTGTATAGGTGATTCATTGCTGAAGTCACATAAGTCACATAGGTCTCATGCAGTGAGAAGCTACCACAGTCGCCTTAACCGTGTTTCTATGAATTACTCATGATTTGTCAAGCCACAGACATTTAACTTTGGAAATGTTGAGGTGCTACCTTGAGTGTGTCTGAGAGTTTTCTTTTCTCACCATGGATATTTCCACTGAAGTAACATCCTTACTGCCCCTTCCTGTATTTTAGGTCAGTTATGGGAAATTGTAAGTGTTCTAGGCTTAAAAGAAATGAGGCAACAAATAACTGAAAACCTCAGAAAGGGAAATCTACAGTGGTTTATTCATGCATTCTTAGTGCCTTATAGGAATCTGTATTGTGGCAGGGGCTGGAATATCATAGGGTGACTGACCCTCTTGTTTTGCTGTGACAGAGTTTCCAGGGATCCCAGACTTTCAGGACTGAAACTGGGAAAGTCCTGGAAAATCCAAGATGAGATGCTCATCTTACCTTTTTAAAAAGTTTTAATGTTTATTTATTTATTTTGAGAGAGAGAGAGAGGGAGAGCTTGAGCAGAGGAGGGGCAGAGAGGGAGGGAGGGAGAGACACAATCCCAAGCAGGCTCAAGTGTAGAACTTGACATGGGCAGGGCTAAATCCCAGGAACCTTGAGATCAAGACCTGAGTTGACATCAAGAGCCAGATGCTTAACCGACTGAGCCACCCAGGGGCCCTGCTTTTTTTTTTTTTTTCTCGAAATAAACTGTTTCTTATAGACTGCTCTTGGATTTAAAGAAAAATTGCAAAGATAGAACAGAGTTCCCATATACCCCAAACCCAGTTTCCCCTGCTATACATATATTAGTATGGAACACTTATCACAATTAATGGACAAATATTAATACAGGATTATTAACTACAGTCCATTTCTTATTTAGATCTTCTTAGTTTTCATCTAATGTACTTTTTCTGCTCCAGCATCCTACCAGGATACCACGTGACAATTAGCTGTCATGCCTCCTTGGGCTTCTTTTGGTTATGACAGTCTCTCAAAACATTCCTTGTTCTGATGACTTTGACACATTTGAGGAATACTGGTCAGGCCTTTTGTAGAACATCCCTCAGTTGGGATTTGTCTGATGTTTTTCTCGTGATTAGCCTGGGCTAATGGTTTGGGGGAGCAAGACCACAGAGGTAGAGTGCCATTCACATCACATCTTATAAAGGACTCGTACTATCAGCGCTAACGCTAGCCTGAATCACCTGCTTTAGGTGATGTCTGTCGGGTTTCTCCACTGTAAACTCACGCGTCCTTTCTTCTTGCTTCCATGCCATGCTCTTGGGAAGAAATTCACCATGGGGAGCTCGCCCTTAAGGAGTAGGTGTTTACCTAAGCTCAATTAGTAAGTGTTTACCTAAGCTGTTTGGAATCCTTTGTCTTGAGAGGTTTGTATATTCTCCCCAATTTATTTATGCCATCATTCATTTATATCAGTGTAGAGTCATGACTATTTATTTTATGCTTGGGATTGTAGTCCAATACTACCTTATCTTGGGTTGCAATTCCCCAATGGCAGGTGATGTCATGCGTCTTTTCAGATACTTATTTGCCATCTCTATATTTCCCTTGGTCAGGTTTCTGTTCAAATCTTTCCTCCTTTTGAGAGCAATCTGGGACTTGAGGCTGGTGTGCGTGTGTGTGTGTGTGTGTGTGTGTGTGTGTGTGTGTGTGAAAAACCTGCCAATCCTAGATTTCTTCAGCTGTAGCCTCTGAGACTCTTCTTCCAGAGGTGCAACCCACCCAGTCCTGCATCAGATCTGACCAGAGCAGGGTGGGGTTGGAAGGTAAACTCTGGAATAGACCTAGGTGTGGCTCAGTCAAAACCATGTGCCTCAGTTGTCAACTTATTTACATCTCCTGCTGAATACTTCATGAACTAGACTAGAATCTAAAATATTTCCAGTCCCATAAACACCCATTGTCTTTCCCACCATTTAGAACTAATTTAGGCAACATCAGCCACAAGGCACATAAGCTTTATAGGACTGTAAAAATATTCTGGTTTCAAAGTGTTCTTATTTTACAGAGAGCCTGAAACAACGTGGGTTTGGATGGATGTGTGGACATGGAAACAATTCCTTATCCTGAATGCAATTCTTTATTCCTTTTTTAAAAAGACAGACCTTAAGGATTTGGAACCTGAGTTTACGGTCAGGGGAGAAAATTGATTCAGGAGAAATGGCATGTAGCACGGTCACACACAAAGGATTGCTTGTGTTCTTTGATGTGTAGACCTCTCTGATAATTTCTCTGAGGCTTACTAGATTTAGAGACCCTCTGAAAGTTGAAGACCCGTTGCTTTGATAACTTACAAATGTCAGCGTTTCAAAGGAAACACCGCTTAACAGTCAGCAAATTAGAATTTTGACAAGCTATCAAATAAAGGAAGCTCATCTGGTGTGGCTGAAGGCCGTGTGACCACTAGGGGTCAGGTGATGTCCTGATAAAGGAGGCACCATCTGGGGAGAAAGAAACAGGAGAGACGCCTTTGGCCAGCTTGCATTTTCAGAGAGGGGTACACCATTCCTGAATGCAACTGAAATGTAGGCATTCCAAGCCTCAGCAGTAAGACCTTGTGTTGCTTTGTTTTTCTGTCTTGAAAGCCAGTTCTCTGGAGATACTTTACCTACAGTTCTCTTCTCTGTAGATTTTCAAACTTCATTATATTTCTCCCTTACTAGCCATATCTGGCCGTTCTTAGTGGACTTAGGGTGTGGCAAATCTCAAGGTTCTATTTCCCACAGCATTTTTATTAAGGTGCGTTCTGGATAAAATGAAAGAAAGGGTCAAAGAAGGGAGGGCTGGGTGGGGGGGGGCAGGGAAGAGGGATAGGATTACACTTATCCCTGCAGCCTCAGTGAGCCTGAGGAATGAGTGGGTGGGTGATGAGGGTGATGCTTTCCTCCTCCCCAGATCAAAGAGCTCTAGGCACCTTTTGAGCCCCAAGGGCCAATCTACGTCTCTTCCTACTTGGGGACAATCAGGGTTTCCGTCCTGGGATGTTGCCTCTCCAGATTCTCATGCCTAGACACGTGTTGCTACTCAGTGTCTCTTTTCTAGTGAGCCCCGATCAGCCCCAGAATGGTTCTCAGTCTCGTGCTGCAGGCAGTCACTGTAAACTTTGCCTCTGTTTCAGGTTTGGCAATGCCAACAAGTTTATGTTGAACTTGACATTCATCTCTCCTGGCTGTGTGGTGATGGTGGTCATCACTTACAATTTTGATGGCTCTGGAAGTTTGAGAGTTTCCCTTCAAGTTGTTATTGCCCAATGGCCAAACCATGGATCAGTTTCAGGCACAGATTGTATTTTGGCTCAGATGATGTTCCGGGTCATTTGGCTAGACACTTCAACCAACATCTCCATTTTTATCGAGAGCATATTGTTTGTCCAGAGTAGACGTCAGACATACTAACTAAAGTTTACTGAAGAGATGAATCACCTTACCAGCCCTCAGAAATGAGAATGAAACATGAGATACCCATTTTTTCCTCATTAGGTGGTAAAAATTTAAAAAGTTGAGAACATACAATGCTGGTAGGGAGGGGAAAAACAGGCCCCTCATACATTCTAGCTAAGAATGTAAATTATTACTATCTTTGGGAAGATACTATAGCAATCTATTAAGATAGAAAATACATAATTTTGCCTCAAATCTCATGTTAGGGAATATATTCTTCAGGGATAAAAGTGAAAGAACATGTAAATAAGCCACTAAGGATGCTTATTGTATACTTTTTAGTGGCAAAACAAAATCTAATTGAGATACTACTGAAATAGGGTATATTTTGGCAGAAGTATAATTTGGTATATTCGTGATTTCAATTTAGGTGAGTGTAAGTGAATGAATGAATTAGTTCTATATGAATTGTTCTAGAGGCCATCAATGTAAAATTAATGAAAAAAGGAAGCTAGAGTCTTGAATATAGTATGATGCAGTTTTTGTGAGAATAAAAATATTCCTACTCTATATGTAGGAATAAATGCATACTGCAGGATAAAAGGTATAGGAGGGTGCCCACTAAGTTTTTGAGCTTTAAGATGTGGGCTAGGAGGAGGGGTGTGTATGTGTGTGCACGTGCATGGGAGTATTGTAAATTTTCTCTTTAATGAATTTAAAAAATAAGACTTATTTAGAGATGCCTGGGTGGCTCAGCCATTTAAGTGTCCAACTCTTGATTTCAGCTCAGGTCCTGATCTCACGGTCCTGAGATGGAGCTCCATGGCAGGCTCCGAGCTGGAGTGGAGTGGAGACTCTGAATGGAGTCTGCCTAAGATTCTCTCTCTCTCCCTCTACCCCTCTCCCACTCTCTTTCTCTGTCTCTCTCTCTCTCAAATAAAAAATTGCTATAAATGCTTTTAGAATAAAAGTATTCAATAAGAAAACATGGTTCCTACAAGGTTAAGGCCATTGACCAAAGTCTTAACAACTGGTTAATGACCAAGCAGGGGCTAGAGTGCAGGTCGGCTGAGTCTAGATCCCTAATATTTAATCCCCTGCACAGGTTGCTGTTAAAAATAAATACTGGCAAAACTCATTACTGCTTCTATTTGATGTTTTTTCCCCTGCCCCTCTTCTCTATTGAGTAGCCAAGCCAAGAGAATGAGTGTTTTTCATTGTAGCCAGGTCCTCTGATGTTCATTTCTAGGCAGGCACTTTCCTTTTGACTGGATAAGTTAATTTCCATGACTAGGTTAGCTATTGAATGGCATTCCCCAGAGTTACAAGGATTGAGGAGGTGTCTGAAGAGTTATATATTTCCTCATTGTCCAGTCAAGATGTTCTCCTTGATCTGACAGTTTTTTAGAAGCCAGCATTTTATTTCATTTCCAGCTTGACATAAAAGAGATTGTGTCCTTGGGGTTATAAGAAATATCATCTCACCTGTGACCTCCCTTTCATACTGCAAGCTCTCCAAAGGCTTCATGGAACCTATACGGTTTAATTTGGGTTTTGCTCAGGCTTCTTTTGTTTAAAGTTAACCTGTGGTCCCCTTTGAAACAGTTCATCATTTAATGCAGCAAGAGATTGTCACCTATCAAATGGAACACATTGCTCTATCTACTTAATTTTTTTTTTCTTTTTATTCCTGGGAAATACTTTTTTTCCCCCCTGGCATTCTTGAGCTCTATCAGCAGTTTAGAAATACACAGTCACAAAATGTGAATCTGAGAAATTTTGAGGCATTATGATGGACAGAATATTGTCCACCCGAAGCAGTTATAGCTAATGCCTGGAACTTTTGGTCTCAAGGTCCTGAGTTCAAACCCCACATTGGGCATGGAGCGTACTCAAAATTATTTTGAGCTGAAAGCAATTGAGAAGAAGATACAGAAAAGCTGTCTACCCTCTGTCTATTTGCCTAGAAACAGGACATAAATGTGTAAAGGTGTCCCTTCTCCTGTCTCTACCAGGAAGGAGAAAAGTTAATCACCAGAGACAACTCTAGATCCTTAAAATCCCAGAGACCACACCAAAGGAACCTACATAACAAATCTTACTAACTAACCCTTTCTGCCATTAGTTCCCCTGCACCCTTACCTTCTCACATGTGCCACCCTAGAGACTCAAAGCTTTTTCTTTGTCTTGCTACCTCTTTAAAAATTTATTTTTCTTTGGGACACCTGGGTGGCTCAGTCGGTTAAGCCTCTGACTCTTGGTTTTGGCTCAGCTTATGATCTTACAGTTTATGAGTTCCAGCTCCCCATTGGGCTCTGTGCTGACTGCAGAGCCCGCTCGGGATGTTCTGTCTCCCTCTCTCTCTCTCTCTTCCCCTCCCCTGCTCTCTCTCTCTCTCTCTCTCTCTCAAAATAAATAAATATTAAAAAATGTATTTTTCTTTGTTTTTGTAAGATGCTATATAAGCTCAAGTTCTAACCACTGTTTAGAGTTACTCACTGAGTACTCCTGTGTGTATACGCAATGCATGTTCATAAACTATTTTTCTCTTGTTAATCTGTCTTTTCTCAGATTCATTTGTAGGATCTAGCCAGAGAACCTAGGAAGATGGAGGAAAATGTTACATTTTTCCTCCCCTACACTTTTCTTATTTTACATGATCTTTTAGCTCACGTTGACACTTTTCTTAGCTTATATTTATCTCATTTTTCTCTCATTGCTTTTACTTTTGTTTTTCCCACTTTTTTTTAACTTTTCTTTTTACTGTTTATTCATTTTTGTTTCATTTACATCCCTCATCACACCTACTCCAGTGGGGTTACCAAGACTACCCCCACTCGCCGGTGCCCTGGTTTGGAGGGTTGTGTATTGGGTTCTAGGTGGCCTACTGCAGTGTCTCCTTGGCAGGACAAAGCCAGGTGTGGCCCTCTGGTGTCCACCCCCCCCCACACACACACACAAGCCCAGGTCCTGCTCTGCTGTCTCTAGGGTCCTTACAGTAGGGCGTGTGGACACAGGGCCTGGAAGCCCCAGCCACTCATAGCAGCCAAGGGTACATGACATACTTGGCCAAAGACTTCCAGAATTCCCTTCCCAGACAGACCTACAGAATGATCACTTCCAAGAGGGAGACCCTCTCCTGGTCAGTCCCACTGTGCCAAAGGCTGGCTACATGCTCCTCTCCGTCTACACCTCATATAACCCTCATGACAAGTGTCGTTTTATAGACAAAGAACCCAAAAACCAAAGCGGTTAGTGTCATGCTTGGCATTCCGACCTAGAAGCCCAAAGGTAGGTCTGCCTGCCACGTGCACATAAAACTGCCTCCACAGCAGCTGTAAAGCATGTTCGGCTACAGACCATTCTTAGTGCTCACTGTTCTGAGCGCTGAGTATAGAAATAGCCACTTCCTCTTTGCCTCAGTGTCACAGGCACAGGAGAGCAGCTGCGTCCGAGGTGCCTATCGGTCCGGCATCTGCAGGGTGGCCGTTTCTGCCCACCCAGCCCCCAGTGTTTATTCATTTATGAGGGTCAGAGAAAGACAGAGCATGGACAGGGGAGGGGCAGAGAGAGGGGGAGACCCAGAATTTGAAGTGGACTCTAGGCTCTGAGTTGTCAGCACAGAGCTCGACATGGGGCTTGAACCCACAAACTGTGAGATTGTGACCTGAGCCAAAGCCTGATGCTTAACTGACTAAGCCATCCAGGTGCCCCAGTTTCCCCCTCTGTTTTATTACAAGTTTTTCTTTTTATGATTTTCTGGATAACTATTTTTATACGATTTTTCACCATCCTTTAAATTTATTTACTTCTTTTTTAAATTTTTTATTGTCAAGTTTGAGCTCTCTTGGCTTACTCAGTGGCAAGCAGGGAGGGGCAGCCCTCAGGCATCTCGACCCTGAACAATGCTCGAATTCCTCCTGACAGTGTTAACATTTTCTCCATCAGCCTCACTTAGACTTTGATCTGAGAATCCAGAAAACATGAATTCCTCCCCAGCCGCAGTAGTGAAGGTTGATATAAATGCATGTCAGATCCTGGAATGGAGTTTCTTTCTCGGATCACGCGTCCCTTGGTCCCTTTATGTGGAATTCACTTAAGTATTTAGAAGAAGGTTGCAGTCACAGGTGGGAACTCAGGTAGCAACTAAGCACACAAAAGAACGAAGTGGGGGCTGCGGAATTAGCCAGCTCAGGACAGCCAGGGAAGAGCTGGTAACTTGGCCCAGGGCACACTGCAGCAATACCGGACATCAGCTTGGTGGCCCTGTGGCCAGCTCCAGGCCCCATGGGACAGTGTACCTGGGGCTGCTGGCCGTCTTCTGCTCAGATACAGGGCGGCCCAGGGCCCGGGGCCAGGTTAGCTTGTGGTAAAGGAGCCAGCAGAGGGTGAGACATTCGCCTCCTCCTGCTCAGAGAGGAGCACCATTCCTGGAGGTGCTTCTTCTCTGCCCTTTCCTGCCTTGCCCTGGGCAGTGGCTACCAGGTACGCGACAGAAGGGGAGGTGCCTGCTTGCCAGTCAGACTTTGTAAATAACAGGAATGCCCGCCTGTGAGAGGCTGCTTTCCTAACTAAAAGTAGGGAGAAGCATTCTTCCCAGGGAACGTGCTGCTTTTGTTGAAAACGCTTTGAAAGGATTTTTCTGTTCTCCATAATCTTGACTGACATTAATAGGCACCCTCCAACTTGGCCGGTCATCAACGGCTCCGCTCTTGTTTGCCATCGAGAACAGACAGTTTTGCTAGAAGAAGGAATGTTGGCCAAAAGAGTAGCTTATTATTCAGCTTTTTTATGCCAAATATTTAAAAAACGTGACGCGATCGAAATTAAATGTAAAACCTTACGGTGTCTCTTGGTGTCCATATTTGCCTGCCTATGGATGGTTAATTCTCAGGCGCTCTGTGTGTGTCCCCACTAATGGTGAACCTTGGTGGGACTCTCTTTGTCTTTGCCTTTAAGAAATTTGAAACGTACTGTAAATACCTTGGGCCACGGTGAACTAAACAGAAAGGAACTTGGGAAGCAGCACAGGGTTGCTGGCTGCTGGCCACCCCAATCCATTTCTCTCTCAGGGATTCTCTTGGGCCTGATTCAAAGCCAGTCGGCTTCCATTCCTTCTGTTGTCACTGCTGTTGGCTTTATAAAACTAGATAGATGTGCCTGATGCAGTGGCTCTTGGTCATTTAGGGAGTAATGCACTTTTTGAGGGTTTGATGAAAACTAGCCTTTCCCCAGTGAAGCTCACGAAATGTATGACCATTCCAAATGCTGCCTATGATTTCGGCCTTTTCCCTGACCCTTGAAGCACAGCCTGTGACCTCAGGGTAAAAATCATTAATAAAGGTTGAGGCCACGCATAATGTTAATTTTCTTGGGTATTCTATTAGTCAGGGCTAACCAGAGAGACAGAAGAGGAGAGATCTATTTTAAGACATTTACTGCACGGAATTGGCTCATATAATAGTCAGGGCTAGCAAGGCAATTGCTGTAGACTGAATGCTCATCTCCCTTAAGATTCATACGTTGAAACCCTGAAGGTGGTGGTGTTTGGAGGCGGGGCCTTTGGGAGGCGATTAGGTCATGACAGTGATGCCCTTGTGAATGGGAGCAGGGCATCCAGAGAGCGCCCTTGCTTCTCTGCTGTGTGGGGACACAGCAAGAAATATGGCTGTGAACCAGAAAGCAGGCGCTCACTACACACCAGATCTACTGGTGCCTTGATCTCAGACCTCCCAGCTTCCAGAACTGTGAGAAGTAGTACATGTCCTTTACTTAAGCCACCCATTTTGTGGCATGTTTGCTCTGGCGGCCCAAACAGAGGAAGAGGGTAAGTCTAGAACCTGTACCGCGGGCTGTCAGGAAGGGCAGGCTGGGACTCTTGGGCATGAGGTGAAGCTGTCTCAAAGTGGAATTCCTTCTTCCAAGAAAGCCCTAGCCCTCTTCCCAAGGGCGTTCGACTGATTAAACTGAGCCCACCAGATTAGCCAGCCTATAAGCATCTCTCTTCCTTAAAGCCAACTGACTATGGATTTTAGTCATATGTGTAAATCATTTTCACAGCAGCACCCAGGGCAGTATTTGACTGGATTACCTGGGGCTGGAGTCTAGCCCAGCTGAGCCATAAAAGTGCCCACCGCAAGGATGGTGGCATTATGGTCCTGTTGAAAAACATCTTTGCTCTTAGAAAATACGTGTTGAAATATTTAAGGTGAGGTATCCCGATGTCTGTGACTTATGGCCCCTTAGTTTACAAGATAAACATTAAGAAAGAGCAAATATGGCAATAGGTTAATAATTGTACAATGTAGACAGAAAGTATATGAGGGTTCACTGTATTCTTCTTTCCATTTTCCCACACATTTGAAAGTGTTCATGGTGAGATTTGTGAGCTACAGGAGCCTCACTCTCCCGCCCGGCCCAGTGACTAGTGGAGCATCGCATATACTCAGTAACGGTTGCATGAATTACACGGAGCAAAGGGCAGCATTTCACTCACAACCTAGGAAGTCAGCAAGAGAATGTGGCCAGGGTTATAATAATAAGCGACCTTCTTCTGCACATCTTCCATCCTTGTCCACATAATTCCACAGGTAATTAACTAATAGTTAAGACATTTCTTGAGGTGAGTTAAGGCTTTTTTTTTTTTTTTTTTTTTTTTTGCATGATATAGCAAAGGGAATGCTAAAAGAGGAGCCAGGAGTTCTCTCTGAGTTATAACTACAAGCTGTGTGGCTTTGGACAAATTGCTTACCTATTCTGAACGTATTTCCTCATTTGAAAATGGGGATAATCTCTGCTTTTTTCAGGATTGTTCTGAGGAAAAAATTCAATAAGGACACTAAAAATGCCCTGTAATGCCCGACGTGCAGAGTGATCCTACCACTCTATTACATATAGAATCTAGAACCACGTCCTTTAACATGGAACATCTGTGACTCAGGCAGTGTATTCTAATCTATGGCACGTCACAGTTTGATTGGCAGCACTTTTTTTCTTTCCTATTGGTACTGAAAATAATAGTGGCACCTTAGATTTGATGAAATATTGTGGCTAAGTGGTCTTGGTCAATGACTGAAACCCTTGAAACCACATCTTTTTCCCCTGTTTGGGGGATAAAAGTATTTTCAATGGTTGTTACGATTAAATAAGATTATGCAAAGCACTTAGTTGGTGTTTAATAAATAGCAGTGAAGGGGCGCCTGGGTGGCTCAGTCACTTGAGTGGCCAACTTCGGCTCAGGTCATGATCTCACAGTTTTGTGAGTTCGAGCCCCACATCGGGCACTGTGCTGACAGCTCAGAGCCTGGAATCTGCTTCAGATTCTGTGTCTCCCTCTCTCTCTGCCCCTCTGCCACTCTCACACTGTCTTTCTCTCTCTCTCTCTCTCAAAATTAAACATTAAAAAATATTTTAAAAAATAAAATAAAAAGCAGTACAAAATAGTATTATTGTACAAATATGTTATTATTACTTACTATAGAACTTACACAGTCTCTGAAGAACCTGCCCATAGATTCTGTCTTTGCCATTCCACTCTTAAAGGAGAAAATAAATACAATCTCATCAAGTTTACTTTGGAAAAAGTGACCCTGAACTAAATCAAGGCGATTGCTTTAAGCGTTGGAGCTGAAGAAATAGATCTGAATGCCGAGTGTCAGCGCAGTGAACTCTTTTTGTACTTTTGGTTCCTACTGTCTGGATGCCGGAGCTATGTTCACAGGCACACTTCTGGGGACTGTCTTAGACTCTCTTCGGCAGGGGCCTGGGGTAGCGCAGTCTCTGTGCACGCAGAAGGTGTGAGAATATTGAGGCCAGCCCTACCTGGGGCGAGCTGTGCCACCGGCTTCGTTCAGTAAACCTCCTGGGGGCTTCTGCGCACTGCTGTAGCCGAGCTCTGAGGCCTCTGGGGTCCAGGAACCCCAGGCTAGTAAACACATTACCTGCAGTCAAGGCTTTTATTTTTGTTGACCTGCAGGGACAGGATTTAATTTGCATGATCCCTCCTGCGGTGGGAAGTGTGTGAACCCTGCCATGCCGCGTTAAGTGCTCGCAACCAGAAGGCCCAAATCAAATCCTGCCGCAAACACTCCAGCCTTACCTTCTCAGCCAGTGCCCCTGCATACCATGTGGGGGGCAGGGAGACAGAGGAAGAGCCTCTGGCAGGAAAGCAAAGCTTGTAGAGGGTTGTCCCGGGCAGCTGTCAAGAACCATTCACCTGTGGGAGTGGTGTCTTCCTTTCTTTGTGAACAGCCAGGAAGATGGCCATGGAACCCTTGGAAAGGAATCTAGGGCAGCAGATTTTCTTCTTAATTAGTCCTTCCCTGGCCCTGTCTGCCACTTGACTATCTACTACCCTCTTCTTCCTATTTCCTCTCTCAGCAGCTACTTGTTTCCGATTCATGCTAGTTTTTAGGTCTTTCTATTTGTTACCCTTCTAGCACTCTCTCTAAGATTGTAAAACTCTTCCTTTTGAAATAATTTGACTTACAAAAATTTGCAAAAAAAATACAAAAGATTCTCATATGGCCTTTGCGTAGATCCTCCAAAATCTTTTTATTTATTTTTAAATTTTTTATTGTTTATTATTTTTGAGAGAGAAAGAGAGAGAGAGACAGACAGAATGTGAGTGGGGGAGGGACAGAGAGAGAGGGAGACACAGGATCTGAAGCAGGCTCCAGGCTCTGAACGGTCAGCACAGAGCCTGATGCGGGGGCTCAAACTCAGGGATCACGAGATCATGACCTGAGCCGAAGTCAGACACCTAGTCAATTGAGCCACCCAAGCACCCCAGTAACATCTTTAAAAGAATTTTTTAAAATGTTTATTTATGTTTGAGAGAGACAAATGGAATGCAAATGTGGGAGGGGCAGAGAGGGAGACACAGAATCTGAAGGAGACTCCAGGCTTTGAGCTGTCAGCCCAGAGCCTGATGTGGCGCTTGAACTCGTGAACCAGGAGGTCATGACCTGAGCCGAAGTCAGACACTTAACCAACTGAGCCACCCAGGGGCCCCAAAGAGTAATATGTTAATAACCAAATGTTTTAAAAGATAAAAGAAAAAAAAAAGAAAAAAAACCTGATAGGCAAGCATTCATCAGGACGAAAATGAAAATAATCTAAGATCACACATTTCCACTCTGTCGTTATCCATACTGTGTTCATCATCACTTCTTTGGCAGGCAGCTATAAATGCTGCTTTGGTAGTCATTCAGTGTTTGTAAGGCAAATATTAGCAAATGTGTACCTTTCCCCTTGCTTCCACAAACGGCAACACTGTGTACAGCTGGCTTCTCTTACCTAACATTATGTCCCAGAGATGTTTCCCTCTCGGCATTTAGCACCCTCATTCTGCAATTTTCCAGTATGTGGATGTCTTGGTTTGTTCAGGCTGCTATAACAAAATATGACAGACTGAATAGCTTATAAACAGCAGACATTTATTTCTCACAGCTCTGGAAGCTGAGGGCCTGAGATCAGGGTGCTGGTACCATCAGGCGAGGGCCTACATCCAGGTTATAGGCTTCTGTTTGTATCCCACAGGGTGACAGGGGAAGGGAGGTCTGTGAAGATCTGTGAGATCATGACCTGAGCTGACGTCAGATGCTCAACCGACTGAACCCCAATTAAACCGACTAAACCCAATTAAATTTCTGGGTTTAATTGCTGTGTGGGTGGATGTGAGCTGAAGCAAGGCACCAGAAGCAGGAGAGGAAACCAGGCTTCATTGTTGATCCTTATTGTTAGAATCTGATTACAGAGGAATGAGCTAACACGTTGCTCTCTAACAGACACTTGAACATTTTCTCATCAAGAAGAGTTCTAGGGTGCTGAGGTGGCTCAGTGGATTAATCTTCTGGCCTCTGCTCAGGTCATGATCTCACCGTTCATGAGTTTGAGTCCCAAATCTGGTGAGTCCCATCTCTGTCTCTCTCTCTGCCCTTCATGGGATTCTGTCTCTCTCTCTGTCTCTCTCTCTGCCTCTTGCTCACTTGTGCCTTCTCTCTCTCTCTCAAAAAAAGAAAGAAAAGAGTTCTAAATTCCTATAAAGGACACCCAGTTATAGAATGAGGGGAGTGGGATCTGATGAGGGGAGTGTGATCTAACTCTGTAGAGCCACAGATTACTCAGAGAAAAGTGCTGTGGCCCTCTCCTGTTTCAGGATCAGACCCCCGAAGTTACAAGATACTGAGTGGGGCTCTTCCTTGGCCTGGGAATTGGTGGCCAAGGCCAAAGCTGAAGACGAAAGAGCCTCTTTTTCTCTTCTGCAGAGAAAGATGCCAAGGAACCTCGAAAAACCAGCTAACCCCAGCCATCACTCCCGTGCTCCTGCCCATTGGCCATAGACAGATGGCGCCATGGGAAGGGGACGAGAGGAGGGAGCAGTGGAGAGAGCCAAGTGTTGGCATTGTGAGCCATCAGTGTGTGGGGGCGGAAGGGTGACGTCGCTGTTCCTGCTAAATTGTACTATCACGTGAGTGACCTTGGGGTCACTTGTAAAGATGGAGATCCTGAAGGAAGGGCGGATGGTCGTTGTATTAGTTTTTTATTACTGCCGTAACAAATTACGACACACTTAGTAGCTTACAACAACACAAGCATCGTGTTACAGCTTTGAAGGTCTGAAGTCATCTCAAAGCTAAGCTCCAGGTGTTGACACGGGTACATTTCTTCTCACCTTGGTTCCTCTGGTTCCATCATCACATGGCCTTCTCCTCACTTTGACCTTCTCACTGGGACCAGTGATCACGTTGTGTTTACCTGGCTAACCTAGGATCATCCATCTCAAGATGCTTAGTTTAACGACATCTGCAAAGTCTCCTTCACTGTGTAAAGTGATATATTCACAGCTTCCATAGGTGAGGACACGGACATCTGCGAAGTCACTATTCAGCCAGTCACTGTCCGAGGTCCTTGATTAGACATCGGCTTTGGCAGTGGACTTGAGGAGCTGCCCTCTGCCTGCCTGATCAGAGCAAGAAAATTGGAGAGGGTTGGTGGCACTGTGGGGGTGGGGCGGGGGATGGGCAGATGTCACTGACTGGTTAGAGGAGGATGTGAGAGTTCCCAGGGTGTCCAGAAAGCTGCCCACAGGATGAGGGGGGACACCGGAAGCAAAGAGGCTCTGGGCAGGGCTGCCAGAGGCAGACGCTGAGGGATCGGATGAAGTGAGTCAGGAGCCAGATCTCCCACCAGGGGAAACCTGTGTGGGTGCAGGAGCCAGGCCAGGCCACCAGCTCTCCCCATGCCAGACCCTGCAGTCACAGCCTGGTTAGTTGGGAAGGGAAAGGGTTAGTTCTTTGGAAGGGAACAACTTTGCCTCAAACACAAGATGGGGAGGTACATGCCACATGGGCTTTTTAATAACCTCAGATAACTAGAAAGCCAGCTCCGCCCATTGGTGGAAACCTCACAACGATTTCATGTTTGTGTCACTAGCAACGGCGGGTTCCTCAGTACGCTGGTTAGGTTTCTTCATGGTGGGGCCGGGACTCCACTGAGGCAACAAAGGATGGTAAAAATACTAACTCACGGCAACTCTTGTTGCTTGACTGCCACCTGCAGGACCCCCCAGAGGTTCTGCTCTCCATCTAGGCCCATATTCCCCACGTGGTTCAAGAGTGTGGGGCTCAGTTCTGGCACAAGTGGAGAAAAGGCTTTCCAATCTAGTGAGATCAGTTAACACTTCTTAAATAGCTGTCTTTCTGGAGGGAACCCCAACTGAGCCTCTAACTTGCCTGGAAGGAGGCATTTGATTATTGCCCAGCTTACTCCCTCACCCCCTAGTCCATTGCTGCAACTCTGATTCTTGCCCTCCCTGAATTCCCCAGGAGGCCGTGGAGCAGCACAGTGGGGGGGAGGGGGGGGAGACATTCAACCCCAGGTTCCAATCCTAGTGTGTCACTACCAGGTGTGTGAGTTTGAGCAGGTTTCTTAACCTTTTATGCCAACATTCCAAATCCAGGTGGGCAAAGCACAAACTTCTCCTGGTAAATGTGGGGTCCTCTTTGATATTTGGGGGGATGGAGACCACATTACATGAACCGCTGCCACCTCACTGCTGAGTGGCAGGGAAGGAAAAGAGATGCCAGGCTGACTTCTGCTACAGGCGGACGTCCACCAGCAGGTAGGTAAGGAGCACGCACACTCCCCGCCCAGTGAGCTTGATGGAATCCCGGTGCCTGATTCCTTCTAATGGGCTCCTTGGGTGAAAAGTTACCTCAGAGACAAATGCAGCTATGTTCTAGTGGCAGGATTCTGTGAACCATTTTGTGGGAATCAGGTAGCCAGGACTTTTCTGGAATCAGCAGGTGGACATAGGACCTTTCACAAGGCTTTATTAACCTTAGGGGTCATTGATATGGCCTCAGTTTCTCATGTGCCATTCAGGCAACTGGATTCTTTTAGTTGTCCATATATGTTGAGCAAACTGTTAAATTTACTAATGGAAACTCATTTTTAATGTCCATTATGCTAATGAAAAAACTTCAAGTGCTGGTTAGAGATAAAAATAGCTGAGTTTACAGTACCCCCCGCCCCACTGGAGTGGGGCCTCTTGATTAAATGCCAGCAAACCACCCCTGGAGTGTATATTCCTGATTAAGGCATGACTGTCACAAAGGTATAGCTTAAACTAATACACACATTTATACCACACTTCATGTTGACCTATTTTAGAGCACACTGCAGAAGACACAATACCTCTCACACCTTAGTTTCCTCTTCTACAAACTGAGAATAATAATACTTATTTCACAAGGTTGTCACCAAGCTGTACAATTATACTGAATTATACTGAAAGCTTAGTATAATGTCTAGTAAGTAGTAATGGCTCAGAAGGTGTTAACCAATATTATCATTGTTATATTTTGCTTGAATATGCCCAAGCAAACTTCTTTAAAAAACTTTCTACCCATTGAACACTTTGAAGTTGCCTTCTGAATTTTTTTCGTTAGAGATCTGAGTAATAGCAAAGGAGATCATTTGTGGCATGTAGTAATTATTCCTTGTAGTTAAAACTGATGTATTGATCTTTTAAATCTATCCAATGGAATCTAAATAACACAGTGATTTGATGCACTATCCTTATTTTTAAAACACACAAGCAAGCTTCTCTTTCTTATAGAAGCTCTTCTGTGACATTTAAAACAGGGCATTTTATTTCTTTACTTTTTCTCCTTGACCTTGTATTTCCATTCCACTCACCCTACAAAATTTTATTCTAACATATTTTTATGCTTAAAAGACTTTTATTGATTGCTCTGTTGTATTTTCTACAAAAATTTATGTATGTAAATAAAAGTTTCATTTTATTTCCTGTTACCTTAAGGCTCTGAATGTTAAAATCATTATTTAGATTGGGTTACCTTTACACTCATTTTTTTAGTGTAGAGTTGATCAAGATAATATAAATGTATTACAGATTTTGACAAATACACACTAAAGAAAAATTAAACTTATCTCGGAAATCAGCAGTATGACTTTACAAATTAATCCACTGTCTGGATAAACATTGTTTATATCTAGAATGAGACCAGGTTTATCATCAGTTATTTCCCAATTTTATTTTTATTGATAAAAGAAACGAACACATTTATTCATGTGTGTAGGTAAATGCGAGAGGAAGGAGTCTTTCTATAGCAACAGCATTCAATTCTTTGAACTCTGCACATTTCAAGAGGTATTAATGACAACCTTTGAGCAAGAAGTTGTAAGCTAGATAATGAAAGCAGAGAGGTTATTGTCTGTATCACGTGGACCTGACAGAACTGGCTTATCCACCCCCCTTGGCAAGGAACCATGATTAGCTGAGGTGTTGACTGAAGGCAATGGGAACGCAACACGAAAGGCAGGAAGGATAAGCTGATGCCCCGTTGCAAAAATGTAATACTTATTTGGATACCTCATCAGCCAGATATTTTTGTTTTTCTTCCCTTATCCCTTTATCATCTAACATGAAATGTGTCAAGAGTATTTAACCTTATAGCTCAGTATGTCAGTTACAGGATGGCAAAAGAGGAGGGAGAGTCAGCTGGGAGGAGAGCAAACATCACCCAAGGACGAGGAGAGGGGCTGGAATTGAAGGAAAAGGTGCAGGAAGGGCAAACTCTTACTTCCTTCCAGCTGGAGCATTCATCTTCTGCCCTTGGAATTCAGGGCTCCTGGTTCTCAGGCTTTTGGACTTAGATGAGGACTTAGTCCACTAGCCCCGGATCCTCAGGGCTTCAGACTCAGACTGAATCATACCGCTAAGCTTTCCTGGTTCGCCAGCTTGCCGATGGTAGTCATGGACTGATTTCTTGGCATCTGTAACTGTAGAAGTCAACCTATAATGCCCCCCACCACTTCCTGCCTCTCTCTCTTGTATATGTGTTTGTGTGTTTATATCTATGGGTGCTATATACATGTATATATATATACACACATATACATATATAACTCCTATTAGGTCTGATCCTTTAGGCGCCTCTCATACACTTACAAAGATGACTTAACCAGCTCCCACAATTCCATGAAGTACAATTACTATAAAAAAAACCCATCTTATGGGGTGCCTGGGTGGCTTAGTCGGTTAAGCGTCCGACTTTCGCTTAGGTCATGATCTCGCGGTTCATGGGTTTGAGCCCTGCGTCGGGCTCTGTGCTGACTGCCAGCTCGGAGCCTGGAGCCTGTTTCAGTCTGTGACTCCCTCTCTCTCTGACCCTCCCCTGCTCACGCTGTCTCTCTCTCTCTCTCCTAGAAATAAATAAAACATTAAAAAAAATTAAAAAAACAAAAAACAAAAAAACCCATCTTAGTGATTCTGCTTCTTTGAGAGAACGCTGACTGGTATGGTATGTTACAAACATAAATTAAAACCAATATGCTATGTTTAAAAGTTGGTAATAACGCAATGGGATTTGTGGTGTACGTTATAAGTTATTTTACTGCCAAAGGCAATTGTTTGATGAAGTCTTGGTACTCCTCCTGAAATTGAATGTGGGACCCTGGTGTTCTGCATGGGAATCCTGGTGTTCTGTCTTGGAGGATAATTATATAGAATTTAGCATAATAATCAAATAATTTTAATAACTTTTGGACACTATGGTCAAACTTTTCCAGTTCATTTTATAAGACAAAGTTAAATATCACTAAAAACTAATTGGCCTAATGGCTAGCATACCGTTTTATTATTTAACAGGAAATTTAAAATATTAAACCTTTTTAAAAAATGAAATAAGTGAAACTTTATTATATCACTTCATGATATAATAAAATATGTTTTAACTTAGACTATTAACAGTATACACTGAATCTAGGAAAATGTTATCTAAAGGTTAACTCCAAAGTATCTTAAAAACCTGACTAACCTAGAAAATATTCTTGTTACATATAAAAGAAGCACCATCACTAACTCTCACCCTTTCGGCTGCTCAAAGTTGCTTCTCTTTCCAGATAATGACACGTTCTAAGGATGGGTATTAAGAATAGCAGAAAATATTTGCTTGTGTTTAACTACATGAAGAAAAGTTATTTTTGATGATCTCTTTGCTTTGCTTTCATGAAATTCTCTCTTAGATGATTCATCCTTTGAAAATAGGCTCATGCAAAGGGGGAGATGAGGGAAGGACAAGAGATATGAACAAAGAGTCCACAGGAAAAAAATTGAAACTTGCTTATAACCTTAAGAAAAAAAATATTTCACTTCATTCAAAATAAGGGAGATGCAAGTAAAACTGCCCCAAGGGACGTGAAAGTCCCAGAGAAGTGACAGGCTGGGGCCCAGGGTGTGTGATGGGTCAACAGGTGATGAAAATGGGTAATGGGACTCAGAGCTGGGGAGTCAGGGAAGAGAGAGGGACCCTGACTTCGCAGTGGCAATGATGAATGAAGCGGGCGCACACTCCAACCGTTAGTGATATGGGAGAGCAGCTGAAAACAAAAGTCAAGACCAGGAAATAATGGTAATAGCCACCCTCATGAGGTGTAAAACTGGCCAAAAATCAGATGTTGGACAACTCTGTTGCAGGTGCCTGGGGAAACATACTCTTTTTCATTGCTGGAGGGAATGTAAAATGGTACAACCCCAACGGAAGGGATTTGACGACGTCTAGTAATATTACATATATGTTTACATACTCTCTAGAAATCCATTTTTAAAGATTCACTGGAAAATTAAGAGATTATACACACACACACACACACACACACACACACAGGTTCTTCATTGTGGCACTAAACTATACGTGTGAATAGAAAGAAAGCACATGCCAATGACTGAAGGCCTTGTGGAGTAACTCTGGTGCACACCCACAACAGAATACCATGTAGTTATAAAAATGAAAGGAATCTCATAGGACACATGATGAATTTCCTTCAATAAAGGGCAGGAATAAAAAACAGGAAAGGGAAATTGTTGTTAATGCAGTCAGATACAGTGCATGGACTTTGTTTGGATCCTAATTCCAACAAACCAACTAGAAAAAAAGAGATTTGGGGGACAATTGGGAAAATTTAAATATGACCTAGGTATATGATGATATTAGGAATCTTCATTTTTCTTGAAGTGCCATAATGACATTGTGATTAGATTTATAGAAAGTTATAGAAAGATCTGTTGAGCTGTGTACAGAAATAGTTATAGGTAAGATGATATAGAAGGTATGGTATTTGCTTCAAAATATTTCTCCCACATTAACAGAGTGTGTGTGCATGTCTATGTGTGTGTGTGCACAAGGAAATAGGTGAAACAAGGTTGGTAAAATGGTGATTTGTTTTAATTTTATTGATTTATTTTGAGAGACAGAGCAAGCATGAGCAGGGGAGGGGCAGAGAGAGAGTGAGAGAGAGAATCCCAAGCAGACTCTGTGCTGTCAGCATGGAGTTTGCCATGGGGCTCGGTCCCACAAACTGTGAGATCAATGACCTGAGATAAAAATCAAGAGTCTGATGTTTAACTGACTGAGCCGCGTAGGCTCCCAAACATGCTAATTGCTGTTGAAGCTGCATGATGGGTGCCTGAGGGCTTATGCCACTGTGCTGTTTTTGTATATGTTTGTATAAGAAATGAAATGTTTTAAAACGAAAACAAAAGAGGTAGAGGCTGGCTAAGCAAAAAGTACTATTTCCCCCTCTACCGTATATAGATCTCCCCCTACTCACATCTGAAAGCAGATCATTCCTGAAATGAAGCTGAAGTGGCATCCATTGAAGAAGCAATTATCATTAATTTATATGGAAAAACTTTTGAGTCTTCCCCAACCCCCCTCCCCCAAAATAACCACTTTTAGGCTTTTCTGATACCTCAGGACACACTCTGTTAAGGGATGCACAAAGTCAATGCTGATACAGTACAGATGCGCACAGGCAGTTCAGAGCTATGGCGGCTCGATGCTGAGATGCTGAGTGTAGGTCCCAGGGAAGGAACTCGATGGGGTCGCTTTCGCTGCTTGGGTGTGCACTGTCTCTAGGACAGCTTCTATGGAACAAACCGTGAATGCTATTTTTGCTTTTTGCCTCTTTTTTGTAAAACTGAAAACCTTCTTCGAATTTCCTTTGGCTAGCCAACACAGGTGCCAAGGTGGGCCTTTCATAAAAGCAAAGTGGTGTGACTCAAGCTTTTGAAAAGTGTAGGATGCCTGTATTTGAATTCCTAACATCTCCACGGGAGCCAAAATACCCAGTTACAGTTATATTGAACAGACTCCTCAAACTGTTGGCTTTCTCTGCTCTGAATTTAGAGCACCAATGGCAGCTGGCCCGTTATAAGGCAGAACATCACCTTCAGTAGAAGGACAAACAAGACAGAGAAAGATGGGATGGGTTATAGGCTCCTAATGGATTCATTAAACAGACATCCCTTTTATATCTTCAGAGGTGTTTGCACCTTGGGGCAACACAACCATTACATTTGGGATGAGTGAGGGGAGTGTGGGAGAGAGTACTGTGAGTACAGCCCCCTTTCCCAGATGGAGAGATTTTAGCAGAGCACGTAAGCCAGCATAGGCTCTGCAAATCGGGTGTCTTAAAACAATCCACGCCTGCTCTAGTGCTTCCGGGGAGGTCTTTGTCCATCTGCAAAGGCTCACACAGCAGTGAACACTGCTAATCTACGGCTTGGTGTAGGTTCTCAGCGTTGCTGAGGGTCTTGCTCCTTTGGCCACTGCCAGGGCGATCCCTGGCCAGGTCTCAGCATCAGGTGGCCATTTGTGCCCTGTACAGAGGTGCCAGCATGCAACAGTGGGCATTAAGTCCAGCCCCCAGTCTCACCAAGCCTGTAGCCTGGCAAGGAAGGTGTCTTCAGGCAACTCATCTGCTGGGGAGTTTTCTGTCATTTACAGGGGCTCTAGAAGAGCTTGTGCAGGCTTTGGCCCTGGGTGTCCTTAGCTTACATTCTTCTTCCAGTCTCATCACCTGACTAGTAGTATCTTCTGGTAGGAACCTAGACTCATCTGCAGTTTGAGGTTTTTGTAGCTTTGTGCTGATTGTGGGAGTAGGGTCTTCCTCATATAGTCTATCCAGTCATAGTAAGAGGGCAGCAACATTCGGAGTCTCAGGGAAACAGAACGTAATATATCTTCATCTTCATCTCCTTTCTCCTTTAAACTCCTTTTCTTAGGTTTATTTATTTATTTTTGAGAGAGAGAGAGAGAGGGAGGAAGGGAGGGAGGGAGGGAGAGCGTGGACAAGCAGGGGAGGGGTGGAGAGATATGGAGACACAGAATCTGAAGCAGGCTCCATACTCTGAGCTGTCAGCACAGAGCCCCATGCGGGGCACAAACCCATCAACCTCAAGATCATGACCTGAGCTGAAGTCAGATGCTTAACTAACTGAATCACCCAGGCTCTCCTCTCCTTTAAACTCTTATGCCCTTGTTGCAAACCTAGATGCTTTAACACTTTAGATATACAATGCTAGTTACAGAAATATTTTTAGAATGAGATTTTTTCTGATTATAAATATAATACACATTCTTCAAACACACACACAAAAAAAACCCCACAACACCTTGGACATTTTGTGAATAAGGACAAAAAATTCTTCCACTCAGTATTGTTAACACTTTGGTGCTTTCTAACTATCTCCTTTTTATGCATAGATCTTTACAAAGCCATATTTGATAATAGGAATAACCTGTACTGACAATTTTATATCTTATTTTTGTCAAGTCTTTGAGCTCATTTTTAATGTTTGTTTTTAATTTTTTTATGTTTACTTATTTTTGAGAGAGAGACAGAGCATGAGTGGGAGAGGGACAGAAAGAGAGGGAGACACAGAATCTGAAACAGGCTCCAGGCTCTGAGCTGTCAGCACAGAGCCTGATGTGGGGCTCGAACTTGGAACAGCGAAATCATGACCTAGGCCAAAGTTGGACACCCAACTGACTGAGCCACCCAGGCGCCCTTCATTTTGTTTTTGGTTTTTAATAGTTAAAGAGTGTAATAGGAAAGACACTGTGCTAGGCTGTGAGGTACATAGTGTACATGTGCTTGTGCATTTGTGTATGTGTGTGTGTGAATTTGTGTATGCATAATTATATATTTCAGCTTGTTTCCAAAAGAAAAGGAACAATAGATGTTATCTCTGCCTTCCCAGACCTTGCTGCAATCTAGTAGAAGAAATAATACATGTACATAATTAACTTCAATACGGTGGCAGCATATAATAAATCATGAATTCCTCAGAGATAACGTGGAGATGGGATGAATCTACATATGCATATTCTGGGCATTTTCCTGTTCTAGTAGCTGACTTTGAAGAACTATAACAATAATCTTGAAGCTTACCCCAGTCTATGAATGAACAATTTCTGCTTTCAGATGCAGAAATCATTGAAAGGTTTGGTAAGCTCATGACAAAGGGATGGTGGGATCAACCGAACTTGTGGCATTTTCATTGTCCGCCACCTCGGAAAGGTCATGCTGCCAATGCTTTGTTTTGTCAAAGGCAATTAGAGGCCTGGGTAGCTATGCCACCTGTGTCTGGAGTGTTTTGAAGGTGAGGGGTAGGGGAGACATTCAAAGAGCGAGAAGAGTTTTTGCCCCTCCTTTCTTGGTGTGCCCTGGGAAAACACTAATTTAGAATAATTAAAGCTAAGTAATGGAGCAGCCATAATGGGACATTAGCCATGCATGTGACACAACAGGAGATTGCCCCTGCTAATGAGGAGACAAGACCCAGTCTCCAGTAACTCAGAGACAAACTGTGAATTCTTGTATAAAAAGTTAGAGTTTCAGATAAGAGAGGGCTGGGAAATCAGAAGAGAATCAATTCCACGTGCATGTTTTGCATGCATCTGTGCATCCAGAGGCAGAGACTTCCCGGGTTGTGTGTGTTTCCTGGTGAATTTCATGTCATTTTCCTCTTCTTCAGTGCCTGATCACCATTATTTATAAAACGTATATATTGCAAAGACCAAAGGGATGCTTTGAGAGCTGAGGCTCTGCAGACCTGAATGGTTCCCCTTCCAGAAAATGGAAGTGGTATCCTAGTGCTTTTCGCTGTCTTTCCTGGGAAGTTTTCAGGACTTTGGTGAATTTGCCTGTACTCACTACCCAAGGGGAAATCCCATTAAATCTCGGCTCCTGGTGATGTTATCTGGGGAAGAAATCACTTTCCCCACCTTCCAGCAAGGAGTTGCATGTGCTATTTGTTCTCCCCTAGTGCAGATACACAGATACGTTACAGGAAAATGTACAGATCCTTATTTGGCATCCTTGACGTAAGGAATTGAGTCAGTTTTATTGGTATTCGCCCTTTCTCAGGGAAGGAAAATCATTACATGATAGGGCGTGGGTGATCCAACACCAGGTAGGCAGAGATACTTCAGAGAATCCCCCAACAGGAGCACTCAGCTCCCAGGGCTCCGCTCAGTACCCTTGGGTCTTCTGAAGGATGTAAACAAATGGGCAAAGTCCTGAGTATTTTTCTCATGTGCTTTCGTGGAAAAATCTGACTAATGAGAAAGTCAGGTTTCATCTTGAGAAGAGCTTCAGTGAATTTACACCTGCATGTGAAGGAGCCTTGGAAAACAATATTCTTGGACATCTGATCGTGGATATTTTTCTTAGCGAGACAGGAAGTGGGAATTTAGGCTGTTGTAGAATAATCATGGCAAAAGCAATAATAAGCTTTCCTTTTAAGCAGATACAAGGCAGTGAGCCCCCTGTCAGAGTTATGAATTGTCATTACTGGGTAAGTAATCTGTTTCTACAACTCAGGCCCCCCACTTTCACCATCTACAATTCACAAAAAAATATTTGTCTAGGGGGTGCAATGTGTAGAATAACACTTTCCTTTGTGCAAAGTTGAGATTCACTTAGAAAAAAGGACTGACCCCTTCTGACCCATGTACCACTCTACTGTCAAACTGAGCCCTCAAAATCTATCTGACCATGTCAGCTTCCAGCTTAAAATCCCCTAGGCTTCGGAATGAAATCCAAATTCTTTGATGATCTGGTCACATACTACACCTCTACACTCATCTCTGATCATTCTTCATTTTGCTTTCTGGATTCCAGTCATATCCAAATACATTTTTCTTTTCTTTTTAATGTTTATTCATTCTCACGAGAGAGACAGAACACGAGTGGGGGAGGGGCAGAGACCGAGAGGGAGACACAGAATCTGAAACAGGCTCCAAGCTCTGAGCTGTCTGCACAGAGCCCCACTCGGGGCTCGAACTCGGGAACGGTAAGATCATGACCTGAGCTGAAGTCGGACACTTAACGGACTGAACCACCCAGGTGCCCCTACATTTTTCTTTGTTTAAGCAAATATTTACTGAGCCTGTTCTGTACCCATGAGTCAAGTACTGTGCTAAGGATTTTTACATGCATTATCTCTTTAGTCCTGATGGCAACTCCAGGAGGTAGACACACAGAGGTTAAGGAATTCACCTAAGGTCTTAGAGCTAATGAGGGCTAAACTAGGACTTGAACCTATGTAGTCTGACCACAGACCCCATGGCCTTAACTGCTTGGTTCCAGCGTCTTCTTACCTGATGGCCTTGGTGACTTTGTTTATGCCATTTCTTTCATTCTTCATACTGTATTAATCCCGTTACATTGTTTAGAGGTCCATGTAGACATCACCTCCTTCAGGAAGCCCTGTGCATATATTCCCATAGCACCTTCAGTTAATTCTCTCTTAGCGCTTGTCACACATGCGTGTGTAATTTATTTTTTATAGTATCACTCTTCACTAGACTAACAGCTTTCTTTAGATTGGAACTACATCTCTTATCTCCATATCCCTACTCAAGTTTTTAGAACTTAGGAAATCCTCAATATATAGTAAGATACTCAATACAGCTTTTCCTTTAGGCAATGAATGCATGATGTTTACTGTAACTTCTTCTAACCTAACAGTCTGGATATAAGCATTCAGGGCTGGGCTAACAGAACCAGGGTAAAGTGCCCCAGGCTCCTTTTATCTCTTTGTTCTACCATCCCAAAGGTGCTCCTCTCGTCCACATGGGCGTGCATGAACCATCACCACAATGTCCACCCATGTTCAAACCAGTGCAAAGAAATAAGGGGAGCACTTGTTCTTTCGCTTTAAAGACCCAACTTGGCATTTGTACTATTCTGCTTACATTCCACTGGTCAGAATAGAGTTACGTGTCTACACCTTGCTGCAAGGGAGCCTGGGAAATGCATTCAGGGAGGCCATGAGCCCACACAAAAAACTATCAGTATTACTATATTACTGTAGAAGAAAGGGCATGCATATTTGGGAATAACTATCGATTTCTGCCACAGTGAACAAGAATTTTAAAATTGCTGTATCTTAGTTATACATTTATGCTGTGTTGAGTTAAAGCAACATGTGGACTGTTGAACTTTTAGTTTGCTGAACTGTAATTTATTTTATAGACTCTAAAGCCTTTAAATGAAGCATTTCCTGGCTGGAATAATTTGTCCGTGTATATATTATTAAGTGAATCAGTTTAGTGGAGTGATGGAGGAGAGGCTTGTCAGAAAAGTTTCCTGGAAGAGGAGTTTCTTATCTGATTCTTAGAACAGGGGCAGGGGTTTGCCAGGAGACGAGCCCATGCCTCCATGTCCAGCAGCTGCCCTGGTGACCAGCTACATGTGGGTTGCTATCACCTTCATGCCATTGCTGTATGACAGCACCTCAGACTCCTTGCCTTCTGTGTTGGGGTTTCCCTGTTAACGTTGAGGCATGGAAAGTTGTGGGCCCCAATTGGTGCCCACACATACACAGCCAAAAGGGTAGGGCAGATAATATCCGAGAAAATGGACCTTCACCCTGAGATGAGAAGCAATGAGTAGTTGTTTTTTTTTTTTTTTTTTTTTACCCCTTTCTTTCCCATATGAATGGTCCTGAGGCGCATTTTATTTTATTTATTTTTTAAATATTTACTTACTTTTCAGAGACAGAGAATGCATGCGGGGGAGGCCCAAAGAGAGGGAGACAGAGGATCCAAAGTAGACTCTGCAAGCAGAGCCCAACGCAGGGCTCACACTCACGTGAGATCATGACCTGAACCGAAGTCAGATACTCAACTGACTGAGCCACCCAGGTGCCCCCTGAGGAGCATCTTAAATGGCTTCTGAGAAGGGTGGCTTGAGATGGAGCAGTCAGGTGCACTCCACATCTTACACGCTCACTGGCGCTCCAGCCTTCCTTGCTTCACCCCCACTGATCCCTCACCTCTGCTCCACGGAGTTGCCATCCTTAGTAAAGGAGGAATACAGACGCCTTTGCTTCTCCGACTCTGCTTTCTGGAGAACACCTTAGTTCCCTAAGTCCCATTTCCCATTCTATCAGCAACAAAAATCCATTCTTCTCTCTGTTATCTCTGAAAAGGATGAGGCACTGATAGCCATCCACACGAGTACTTTCTTTCCTCCTTTCCCTGGAGGAGATTTAAACTTCTGCAAAGATGCCGAGGCACAGGACATTTTCAGAAAGCCATTCAACCACACATTTCAATTTAGATCTCATTGATCCCACGTTAGCATGTAGAGAGAAGGTTATTGAAGTCTGTGGTTGAGTGGTTCCTGCCCTCGCCTCTGTCACAGAGCAGCTTGTCGTGGGCAGAGGGGAGCCAGACAGGGGGGCGGAGCCGCAGGCATCACGCATTCCTGACACCTTTCAGGAGGTGGAGGCACATCTCAGTCAAGTTAATGTTAGGAGAACAGTCCCCTTTCCCCACCTCATACCCACGAAAAAGTCTCCCTCAGAGATCCAACAAGGAAAAACAGCGCAGGAGACTCATCTTGACTGTAGAGTCACTACTTTAAATGATACTCCGAGGAAATCTTATCTGTTACTTATTGACCACACTTGCTTTTGCCTTTTGTTGTTGGTTTTTTAAAATTACAAGAACATGACATGAAAGAAATTTAAGAAAAAGATGAAACATTAGCCACAGTCTCCCCTCACATAATCAAGTGCCAGGGACTTGCTGGGAGCAGCTTGGGTAGGTGACCTTCACGGCGTTGCCTGTGTGTAGGAGTCTGGATCTTGGCTGTGATTGTACTTCTCTCCTCTGTCCTGTTGGGACTGGTGACAGCCCATTGCTTTCCCAAGCCCCACGGCCAGCCCCCAGCTGAGTCCCAGTGCAGCCACTCTCCCTCTGTGTTTTGAGTGGAGTGGATCCCGGAATGGCCTCAGCTGGAGGATGCCATCCAGGTGATTCCTTCATTAGCTCGAAAAAGGCAACCTTCTGGGTGTGGGACCAACTTCCTGCCATTAGGGGGAGCATGAATGTTTTTGATACAGTAGCAAAACACAAGAGCTTGGGCTTTACTTTTCTTAAATAACTGTAGAAAATCAAGTGTAAAGAAGAAAATCATCTGCAACACACCATGTTGTGATATTCATTCTTACTACTGAATTCTGTTTCCTCTATGTATACATATGAAATGTTCTCTGCCTACCGTGTGATTGAGCACCCAAACTGCATTCGTTAGCACGGAGCCCGGTATCTTCCTCTTGAATTCTGTTCTAGAGGATACCCGCCCTCCCACCACCACTTTTTGTTGAAAAGCTTCAATAGCTTCCTTGGACAGAGTGGTTTAGTCCCACCTGCAGATATCAGGCATCAGGAAGCACCAAAAGCTGTTAGCATTCCTCTGCCACTCAATGCACCACAGTCTTGCACCAACCGATTCTGTGCTATTGGACAGATGACTTCGGTGCTCTTGAAAGCATTACAGAGGTGATTCACATGGTAGCTTCAAGTTCACAGTCATGGAGTCTCAAAGCATGAAACAGCTGAGGAATGACACAGCTGGGGAATCTAGAATTCTCTTCCACCATCCTGCCCAAATCCTCAAGGCCTTTGTGTTGAGTCCAGACCAGATCTAAGCTCGCCCTTTCCCCAGGGTAATTTTAGATCATGACCTTGTTGGCTTTTACCAATACTGGGTGTTGCTTGGAATCACATCACGATTCTCCTAACAAATGTCCCTAACTTGAATTTCGGTGAGCAAGGATGGGGCATCGCAGTACCTTCTCACCCAGAGGAGTTTGGGGACTTCATGCTTACAGATCTATGTGTCCCTCAAATCCTCCAGTCTTACCAGGAGGAGGGGGAGCTTTTGCCAAGCTCTACAAAAGATAAGAACAGTTACACTCTTTCTTCAGGACCATGGATGGCCACCACCCTACATTTCTGTTATTAAAAGGACTTCTCAAGCAGAGACACACTGATAAATGTTTAAATACCAGATCATTGAAAAAATATAAACCGTTACTTCTTTGTTTGCCAATTTGTGTGATGTAAATACTCTCACTATGGCCAATTTCATTCTACCAAGGTGATGCCAGTGGACTCAGAGCTGGAAATTGATGCATACAGTCAGCACACTCTGCTCGTGGGAGTCTGGCCAGCTGCAGGACACCACTGCCTCAAGTGACCAGCATAACAGACATCTGCTATGAGGGCACCTGTCGCCTTTGCTACCAGAGAACTGCAGGAAGCACCTTCTAAGTGAGTAAATAAAGTACACTCCATTATATACTTACAAACTGGGAATATACCAAACAATATATTCTCCAATCATTATCAAAATAAAGCTTCTGCTATCCAGTTTTTCTGTACTTACCAAATACCTTAGGGAACCAGGTTTATTTTGTTCATGTTTAATTATTAGGTTAAAACAAACTATGACTATCACTTAAGGCACCTCCTTGATAACCACCTCCGTTGCCTCTGTCCTTTCTTCGTCCCTTTGTCCTTCTTTCCCTCTTTTGTCTTGCTTTGTAATTTCTGGGGAAAATGAAAGCCAAGACCACTGTGCAGGCAGGCTGCACTCCATTCCTAGACCCCCAAGACTTGGGTTTTATATGTGGTTTAAAGCTATGTGTTATTTCTTTTGTTTTTTTAACTTTATTTATTTTGAGAGAGAGCGCCTGTGCGCAAGTGAAGGAGGGGCAGAGAGAAGGGGAGAGTAAGAGAATCCCAACCAGGCTCTGGGCTGTCAGTTCAGAGCCCAACGAGGGGCTCCATCCCATGACCATGAGATCATGGCTTGAGCCAAAATCAAGAGTCGGATGTTTAACTGACTGAGCCACCCAGACGCCCCTGAAGCTGTGTGATATTTCAGCGAGGAACCCCTTGTTAAACATTTAGGCCAGAGGTTGTAATCAGTACCTGGTGACATCAGCTCCCTTTAGAGATTTCAATTTCTAAATTATAATATACATGTGCTTTAATAACAAAATTGCCTCCAAAGAATATCTTCAGGAGCGCCTGGGTGGCTCAGTCAGTTAAGTGTCTGACTTCGGCTCAGGTCAGGATCTCATGGTTCACAAGTTCAAGCCCCACGTTGGGCTCTGTGCTGACAGCTCAGAGCCTGGAGCCTGTTTCAGATCCTGTGCCTCCCTCTCTCCCTGCCCCTCCTCTCTCTCTCTCAAAAATAAAATAAACACTAAGAAAAAGAGTATCTCAGGATTAAAAATTTAAAAAAAGAAATACAAAGTTATACTATAATCATCTCTTCCTCTCTTTTCAGTGGCTATTTTGAAAGATGACTGGTAGTGCTAAGCTAGTCTGTCCCCAAGCCCCACCCCCTGGCAGAGAGAAGGCCCCCTTCTGGGGCAGCTTCCTCCCACAATTTTCCTTGTCTTCTGGGGATTTTGCCCATGGCCTTCAACACATGTGGTGGTGTGATAAAATTTAGTCAAAATAGGGGAAGCTTATAAGATCTGTGTTTTTATTCAACACATTTTTATCCCAAGTTTACAATGTGCCAGGCAGTGTACTAAGTGCTGACATTTATCAGTGAACAAAACAGACAAAATTCCTATCCTCATGGAGCTTACATCGTAATGAGGAGGGGCAGACAATGAATGAATACATGCATGAATGAATAAATTAATGAATGAGCACTGTGCAAACAAGAACTGATACACTGCTCAGGCAGCATTCACTGTTTGCTAGAGGAAGCGGAAGAATTCTGGAGTCTTCCAAAAGGCTCCAAAACTTGGTTATCCTGCCCTAGATTCTTAAAGGTCAGTGTTTGGGTTCTGTGAGATGGGGGAACAGTTCTCTGGATCTGAGAACCCCTAACCTCATGTCCTGGCCTTTCAGCGTGCTGCATATAAGATTTCAAGCAGCCTGCTTACCTTCCCTTAATCTATATCCTCACCTGGAAAACTGCTACTAAATCCAACTTCAAGATCATTGAGATGCTTCCAATAGCTAATACGAGGGAAAGCATGTTGTAAACCTAACATGCTATTTAAATGCAATCTTTTAAATATTATTTTGATCATGAGCTAAAACATACAGCGACGGAGGTGAGTTGGTCTGGAAATTTGTCATTTCTTTCTCTTGTTATGTAAATGACATTGCCAGTACAGTATTAGATACTGAAGCTATGTTCAAGTGGGACGTTTTTAGAAAATATTTGTTTATTTTTGAGAGACTGCAAGTGGGGGCGGTGCAGAGAGAGGGGGGTGACAGAGGATTCCAAGTGGGCTCCACGCTGACAGCAGCGAGCCGGATGCAGGGCTCAAACTCACAAACTGCAAGATTACCACCTGAGCCGAAGTTGGATGCTCAGTCGACTGAGCCACCTGGGTGCCCCTCAACTGGAGATTTAAATCAAATATTAAAGAAGCATCTAAAGTAGTCGGCAGTGGTAGTGTGAGACTTGTTTGAGTGTGAATCTCCTCTGTTAAAACAGAGGATGGGATTTGACCTAATAAAAGGTCACAGTGGGTACCTGGTTGCTGGAAGTTAGAGGCTCCCCAGATGCTGTGGGGCTCAGGTGGAGGTGGCCTGGGTAGGTGACAGAATATTCAGGTGTAGAAGTGTCTGCGGAAAGGCTGCCTTAGTCAATGTGGACAGTGGCTTTGTACAAGTCTGAACCTCCCTGCCGTCATGCATTAAATTCTGTTGTATGGCATTTAGAGGGAAAATCGTTTCTTATAGTTGTGAATTGCACATACAAGTTGCCCCTGGATGTAACCAAATAACAAACTTAATTTTTGGTCATTGTTTGATGCCACAATGTTACCATCATTTTATAGGCAGCCTTCCTGGGTCATGCTCGGAATGTTTATTGATGCTCTAAAAACATCCAGTTTATGTCAAGGTATTTGCATGAATAGAATGGGCACTTTTAAAAGTTGGTAATTAAGAAATCTGTACAGCTAAAGAGGCAGAGTGCAGAGGAGAGAGACAGCAATTAGCAAAGCACGGACCTAAAACATTGTTGGGAAACATTATCTATATTCTTTAGTACTGTATCTTTAAAGTGTTACTGACACATTGTACTTAAAGAATATATGTCAGGGGGGCAGCGGGCTGGCTCAGTCAGTGGAGCATCTGACTCTTGATCCCAGCGTCATGAGTTCAAACCTCACTTTGAATGTGGAGCCACTTAAAAAAAATTTTTTTTAAATAAGCTAAATTCTTAACTATTAAACTTCACTAAAGTTTGAGTCATTTTTTTCTCTCCTTGATGATTGTTTCACTACTGTCTGAAGGAGCTTAAAGTAGTTCATGGAATTCCTATCTTAAATAGTTTTGGAAATAGATTATGGGTTATAGTTATTTAAAAATGAGAAAACGGAAGCTGAGGAAGGGAATACTGGTTTCTTCTGAAACAAAATGACAAGTCAGACTTATTACAAGGAGTCTGCTTTCCTTTTCTTTTTTTTTAAATATAATTTATTGTCAAATTGGCTTCCATACACACCCAGTGCTCATCCCAACAAGTGCCCTCCTCCATGCCCATCACCCACTTTCCCCTCTCTCCCCCATCAGCCCTCAGTTGTTCTCTGTATTCAAGAGTCTCTTATGATTTGCCTCCCTCCCTCTGTGGAGAAACGGGAGCGCTTTTCTGACTAAGCAGGTATGTTGTGGTTTTCTAGAAAACCTACACAGTTACTAGGCTATATTGTTTTCTGTCTTCTCTGGGAAGCCTGCCCCTTATCTGCCTGTCTTGAGACATTCTAGAGGGTCTGTCTGTCCTCCCTCTTATCTCCCTCCTTCTCATCTTCTCCCTCCCCTCCCCCCACATACTCATCAACCGTCACTCCTGCTTCATTCTCCATTCTTTTCATCGAAAGAGGGAACTGTTTGATTAGATCACCCAAAGCTACCTTTCTATCAACACCAAAGGACTGATAACATCTATTTCTCGGGCCAAAAGATGATTCATGAGGAAGTTTGCGAAAAGAGGGAGCAGAGAAAAAATGGAAGGGACTGTATTTTATGGTTCTAAGAGCTGTTTGCTTCGTAGCAGACTCCATGTAAACAAAACTCTCAAAAAGCTCTCTGCCGATTTCCAGGGAGAAGCAGCTGGGGGATGAAACAGCTCAGGTGTGGCCTGCTGGTTGGAATGTAAATTTCCTTGGGGGCTCCTGGAAGGGGGTGCCTCACTGAGGGCAGAACGAGGAGATCCATTGTGCCTTACATCCCCGGAGCTATTAAATTCTTGTCCAACAATTTCATCCTTTCCCTTAATGCTAGCAGCCTCAACCCGAGTATGCAGGGCATAGTGACCCAGACCCAGAGCAAAGTATTTTCTGTGCTGTACCATTTCTGTTTCGAAATGGGAAATCTCATTCCATGGAAGAAATTCCAAATTGGCTTTTCATTTTTACATACCCATAGCTTCAGGCAGCTATAACTAACGTTAAGTAGTGATTACAGCCAGGTACAGAGCTTTCTGCATTTTTATTAAATTTATTCAATTCAGGCTCTGGAGTATACTGTTGATGATGTTATTCTGAGCTGGATTCGGTTAGGAAATGACTCAGCGTGCCCTGGCGCACACACCTCATCCGCGTGCATTCTGACGGTGCCCCGTGACCACCTAGTAGCAGTTGGGTTCAGTGACAGTGACAGTTGCTTCACTCAGCCAGCTCATTTGCACACCTCTTCCCTCCCCTGTGGTTTTAAATTGCTTAGTTAGTGAATCTCTTAAGTAGCAGCCAAGTGGGTTGCTCACCTGCCACTTTTGTTTTGCCCATCAGAGCTCGCCTGTGTTTCTGCCTGGTCAAGTCTGATTAGTTCTTGCACAACGTGGCTCCAAGGAGCGGCTGCCCAGAGGCAACCTGTGTGTTCCCTGCAGCACATCTCATGTGGATGGTGGCCATTTAAGCACTAAGGGGAGGAGGCAAGAGTGTGGCAAACTTGGGTGTCACAGGGTGCCCCCCAAGGGACAGGAAGGGGCCAGTTGCATCCTTCCTGTGGGGTTATAATCTCATGCAAAGCAAAAGCGAATTAGAGGTAAAAGGACTTGATCAGATTGAAGAGGGTCTGAGTTCAGGGTATGGAACAGGCCAAAATGCCAGGCTCTTTGTGGGAGCTGTGTTGCTAATGTTGGGGAAGGGGGATGGAGATGAAATCTGACCACCTCCCTCCCGCACAAGCCATGAATGCCTTTCAAAAGGTGTTGATTAGAGGCAGAGCTGTTTTGTCTCTGCCAATCTATCAGTCCTTATTATTTTACTATGGTCCCTTTCACCAGAATGGTTTTGGTACCCCTTATAAATAAACAGCTATTTTTTAAGTGTTTTTATTTATTTATGAGAGAGAGAGAGAGACAGCGTGACCAGGGGAGGATCAGAGAGAGAGAGGGAGACACAGAATCTGAAGCAGGCTCCAGGCTCTGAGCTGGCTGTTAGCACAGAGCCCGACGCGGGGCTCGAACCCACAAACGGTGAGATCCTGACCTGAGCCAAAGTCGGACGCTGAACCGACTGAGCCACTCAGGTGCCCCGACTGAGCCACTCAGGTGCCCCAACAGCTATTTTGTATAAATAGCTTTATTGACCTATAACTTACATTCCGTAAAGTTCACCTGTTTAAATGTTCTCCAGTATATGCACAGTGTGTAACCATCACCATAATCTAATTTTAGAACATTTCATCATCCCCCAAAAGGAAACTTGTACCCATTAGCAGCCACTCGCCATCCCCCTCCCCACCCATTCTCTCTTCCTTCCCCTCCGCCACCTCCCCCTTCCCTCCCCTAGGCAACCACTAATCTACTTTATGCCTCTAGAGATTTGACTACTCTAGTCATTCTATATAAATGGAAATATATAATATGTGGTCTTTTATGACTAAGTTCTTTCATTTAGCATATTTTTTGTAATTCCCCTATATTATAGCCAATTATGATACAGTTATTTATGTATGCCGTTCCTTTTTATGGCTGATTAATCTTTCATTATAGAGATATATGATTTTTTTGTTTATTCATTTATCAGGTGATAGACCTTTAAGTTGTTTCTGGTTTTTTGACTATTATAAATCATGTTGATATAAATATTTGTGTGCAAGTATTTTGTGTGGACATGTTTTTGTGTCTCTGAGGTATATACCTAGGAGTAGAACTACTAAGTAATATGGTAACTCTATGTTTAACATTTTGAAAAACGGCCAAACTGTTTTGCAAAGTGTGCCATTTTATATTTCCACCAGTAACGATTGAGTGTTCCAATTTCTTAGCATCCTCAGCTACTTGTCTTTTTGATTATAGCCATCCTAGCGAGTGTAAAGTAGCATGTCACAACTCTAATACCTAATAATGTTGAAAAGCATTTTATGTGCTTATTTAGCCATTTGTAGCTCTTCTTTGGAGAAATGTCTATTCAAGTGACTTTGCATGTTTGAAATTGGATTATCTTCTTATTATTGAATTATGCAAGTTCTTTGTATATTTTTGGATACAAAATATCAGATATGTGATTTCAAATATTTTCTCCCGGTTCATGGGTTATCCTTCCTTGATGGTGTCCTTTGAAGCACAAAAGTTTTAAATTTTGAGAAAGTCCAACTTATTAATCTTGTCTTTCATTGCCTGTGTTTTTGGCATTGCATCTAAGATACCACTGCCTAATACAAAATCACAAAGATTTATTTCTGTGCCTTCTTCCAAAAGCATTATAGTTTTAGCTTTTACATTTAAATCTATGACCTGCTTTGAGTTAAATTTCTGTATATGGTGTGAGGTAGGCATCCCAAATCATTTTTGCATGTGGATAGCCAGTTGTCCCAGCATTCATTGGAAAGGCCATTCTCTCCCCCCATTGAACTATCTTGGCTTATTTGTCAAAACTCAATTGACCATAAATTTTAGGGTTCATTTCAGCATAAATTTTAAGGTTCATTTCTGGGCTCATAATTCCATTCCATTGATCCATGTGTCTGTCCTAAACATTATCTTTGGAAAAATCTTTTCATTAACTACAATATACATATACAAAAGAGCCCAAATTTAAGCACATAATTTTGAAAAAATTTTGCAAGTGAATGCAGCTGTGTAACCAGCACTCAGACTTTGAAATATAACATTACTACTAACCCGCTAGCCCCCTTGAACTCCTTCTAGTCCCTGCCCCTAAAGGTACCTACTCTCCTGACCTTTATCACTATAGATTAGTGTTGTTTGTTTCTGAACCTGTATATAAATAGAACCATGTAACATGTACTATTTCCTGTTTGGTTTTCTTTCCTTCAAAGTTATGTTTGTGAACTCTCCATCCATGTTGCTTCATATAGCAATAGTTCATTAGTAACTAATGTGATTTTTAAATATTGTATTATAAAATATGCCATTTAAGGATCTTCATAATTCAACAAACCAATATTTCCCGAATGACAAGTGCATGGGAAAGATCCACTTAAAGTGCAATAGACATGAATGGATTTTTATACAACAGAGTTTGAAGAATTCGGTGATATGATTTTAGTTTCTACACTGCAACCAACCTTTCAAAAATGACCACTTGTAGAGTTTTGGTGTAGTATCAAAGGAGAATAGCCACAAAGTTGTTAAATGTCTCCTTCCTTTTCCAGCTAAATATCTATATGAGGACAGGTTTTCTTCATGCAATTTAACCTAAAAACATCATAGGAGATTAAAAGCAGAGGCAGATAGGAGGATATAGCCATCTTTTATGAAGTTGGCTATTAAACAGATTTACAGAAATGTAAAATAATGACACTCTTTTGACTATTTTTTACTTTGGAAAAGATAGTTGTCATTACATACTCTCTTAGGTTAATATGTAATAAGTTTTATTATTGCTTTTTTAAATGGATTGATAAATATTTAAATAATGTCTTAGTTTTAATTTCTAATAGGACAAATATTAATAGCTACAACTCAGATAAACAAAAGCTCTTTGGTGTTATGGATAAATTTTTAAAGCATAGAAGGGTGCTGAGACCAAAAAGCTTGAGATCCACTTGTCCAGTGGGTAGCTAGGCATTTAACATATAAGCTTATAAATAAGTACATCATTGTCAATCATGGCTCATGATACAGAGAAGAAGAACAAGGTGCTAAGAGAAATGGACCAGGGAGACCTATTAGCAGGCGGATGGCATCAAACCACCTCTGAAGCAGTGGCTTTCAGCAGAGATCTGAAGAACAAGAGTGAAGAACATTGTGGGCAGAGGGAACAGTATATCCAAAGCCCCTGAAGTGGGGATGAGCTTGGCTTGGGTGGATTATGATGATGAGAAGGAGAGGCACGAGATGAATCAGGAGCTAAATCCCACAAGCTCTTGTAGATCATGTTTAGATTCTGGCATTTTGTCCTAAGTACATAAAAATGACTATAATATGAGTTACTACCATATGATCAGATTCAAATTTTAAAAAGAGAACTGATTACTGTGTTGAAAAAAAACTAGGGGAACCTGGGTGGCTCCATCCGTTGAGCCACTGATTCTTGATTTGAGCTCAGGGCATGATTTCACGGTGTGTGGAATCAAGCCCCACTTCAGGCTCCACACTGACAGCACAGAGCCTGCATGGAATTTTCTCTCTCTCCCTCTGCCCCACCCACACTCACGCACATCTGTGTGCACTTTCTCTCTCTCACTCTCTAATAAATAAACTTTAAAAGGAAGAAAGAAAAAGAACCAGAAGGGGATAGGAGAGAGCTTGGATGGCTATTTTTTTAATGGTTATTTTTATTTATTGTTGAGAGAGAGACTGAATAAACAGGGTAGACGCAGAGGCAGAGAGAGAATGACAAGCAGGCTCCATGCTTGGTGCAGAGCTAGATGCAAGCCTCAATCCCACAACTGCTAGATCACAACCTGAGCCAAGATCAAGAGTCTCACACTTAACCAACTGAGCCACCCTGGTGCCCCTCAGATGGGTATTTAAAAGTCCAGGGGAGAGCAAGTGGTACCTGCACCAGGAAGGTGGTGGTGCATGTGGAGCTATTTTGAAGTTAACAGTTAGTTTTTTTTTTTTTTAAGTTTATTTATATATTTTGAGAGAGAGAGAGAAAGCAGGAGTGGGGCTGGGCAGGCAGAGAGAGGGGAGAGAAATAATCCCAAATAGGCTCTACACTGTCAGTGCGGAGCGCCATACAGGGCTCGAACTCACAAACTGTGAGATGATGACTTGGGCCAAAATCAAGAGTTGGACACCAGCTGAGCCACCCAGGTGTCCCTGAAGTTAACATTTATAGTTCTTGCTGCCCCTATTGGTGGGGAAGAAGAAGAAGACTCCTAGGTTAGAGCACTTCTACCCATCATGCTTAGAGACAACAGTTCCAAGTATCCATGAAAGACGAAATATCCCTTATATCCATTTTATAATTATTTACAGCACTTTGATGTGTGTGACTGAATTGCCAACGTTCACTTGATAATTAGAGTTGATAATGAGATTGAAAAAAAATCACTCTCATAGCACCACCTTGTGGGCAGTAGTGAGAAGTTTTCTCATTGGGTTCAGTAACCTAGAGAAGACACAAAGTTCTCTAAAGAGGCTTACCAGTTATCAGCCACCCCAAGTCCTTCTTGGAAAGCGATGGGATATAAGTACATTCCAGAGTCAGTCAGGCAGAGGAAGAGAGATACCTTCACTCATATGTGGATCAGGAGACCATGGGGGAGGGGAAGAGGGAAAAATAGGTACAGAGAGGGAGGGAGGCAAACCATAAGAGACTCTTAAATACTGAGAACAAACTGAGGGTTGAGGGAAGGTGGGGGAGAGGGGAAAATGGGTGATGAGAATTGAGGACACTTGTTGGGATGAGCACTGGATGTTATATGGAAACCAACTTGATGATAAACTATATTTAAAAAAAATAAGTACATTCCATAGAATTAAAGCTAAACTGGCTATCCTGAAAATAACTGTCCAGATTTATTCAACCTTGACCCCCTCTGGTTAACTTTGATGTCAAGAATCATTGACTGAAATACCTTTTATTTAGATATCACCTGACGGCCACCTCTTATACGTGTCTGCTCCTTCCCTGGCTCCTTCCCAGGCTCATCATACGTTACTTGACTACTGACCCTGGAATTCGCTCAGTTTTAGGGCCAGCCAGCTTCCCGGTTCATATTCTCCTTAGGTGTGTTTATTCCAGACCCTCATGCTACTTCCCATCAGTGACTCACAGATATGTTTCTCTGGCTCAAGCCTCTGCTCCTAAATTCCAGGTCCTTATTTCTAACCCACTGTTCTACCTCTCCATGTGAATGTTCCATCCAAGACTGAATTTGGGACTTCCTCTTCTCCAAACGTGCCATTCTTTTAGTGTTTCTATGTGCAGTGGAGGCAAAACCTTCCAGTCTTCAAATCAGAAACTTGAAGTCATTCCTGAGTCCTCCCTGTCCCTCCTCCTCTGCCTACCTCTACAGTTAACCTCTTAGCCTTGTCTGTTATACTGGTAGGTATCTCCCCAGTGACCCACGTTGGTCTCCTTTGATTGCCACTGCTCTTCCTGGTCATCTCCTGCCAATAGCATGGCTATAGCTTCCTAACTGGTCTCTGCATCCACTCCAGGCTCTTTCCTGCCCATTCTCCACACTGTGGCATTTTTTTTCAAAATGCAAATCTTAACCAGGCCATTAAAAATTTTTTTTTAACATTTATTTATTATTGAGAGACAGCGAGAGACAGAGTAAGAACAGGGGAGAGGGAGACACAGAATCCTAAGCAGACTCCAGGCTCTGAGCTGTCTGCACAGAGTCCGACACGGGACTCAAACCCATGAACTGTGAGATCATGACCTGAGATGAAGTCAGATGCTCAACTGACTGAGTCACCCAGGTACCCCTTAACCAAGTCATTTAAAACCTGCCAAGGTTTCCCCTGCCTCAGTCTGCAACGCCCTGTGGCAGGACCTTCCTCCCCTCTCCTCCACCACCACCACCGCCCCCCCCGCCCCCTGGCTTCTTCCCAGCCACTCAACACCTTGCTCCCTATGCCAAAGCCCCATTGGCTTCTCTGTTCCTCAAGCACATTCACCACAGGGATCTGCCCCTCTACACTTCTCCTTAGCTTTCTTTTTTTTTTTTTTTTTTTTTAATGTTTTATTTATTTCTAGGAGAGAGCGTGAGCAGGGGAGGGTCAGAGAGAGAGGGAGTCACAGACTGAAGCAGGCTCCAGGCTCTGAGCTGGCAGTCAGCACAGAGCCCGATGCGGGGCTCGGAACCCACGAACCGCGAGATCATGACCTAAGCGAAAGTCAGACGCTTAACCGACTAAGCCACCCAGGCGCCCCTTCTCCTTAGCTTTCTAACTCAGCTTAACCATCTGCTCTCAGAGAAGCCTTTCCCTGAACCTCCAGGCCTTCATTCTAAGATATTAGAATCCCTTTCCTCTGAACATCAGAAATCCCTTCCCTCTGAACAGTTATCTCAGTTTTCACGATGACATTCATGAAAGTGGCATTCCGATTAATGCCACCTCCTCAGAAGAGCCTGAGTACCGTGAGAGAAGAGGGCCGCAGGCTGATGGTGCTCACTGTATTTCTCTAGCCCCCAGCAGAGTGCCTGGCACCTAGGAGATGCAGTTCCCTGGATGAATGAACAAACAGCTGTGGCTCTAAGGCCCTGAAAAGGCAATGACAGCAGTCAACAGTATGTATCTGTAGTTTGTGTCACTTGTAAATAAGATCAGGTCCAGGCGTGGCTGAAGGCTGCACAGAGCTGGCGACAGCAGTGCCACATGCAGCCGGTATGAGTGAAGGGATCCTTCCTGCCTGCCCTCCAGCCGGTTCCCACCTGGTCTTGTGATACTGGTGAACAGGTACTTGAAAAAAATCGTACAAACATCTTCTCTCAGAACGAACACTGATTTTGAGGGACATACCAGTCCAGGTCAATATTGAGGGTAAAAAAAAGGTATTTGTCATCTCAAGGTCATGGTTCCACTATAGGTACAGTCAATTTAGGTAACTACTCAGAAAAATTATGATCTCTGTCTTCAAGCAAATAGCCTTTTTCCTGTATGTTTAAGAAGCTTCTAGGACAATTAAAGTCACTTATCTCAAGACACAGAAAGTTCGAAGGTTAACTGATTATCCCAAAACATTTCCAGCTCCTTCTAAATAACATTTTTTTCCCCACCTTAAAAAAAAACTTCCGGGTGCCCTGTTCATGAGACAAAGTAAGAACTCATTTTCCAACATTGACATGCAACGTGATTAATACCTTTGTACATCAAAATTATTATACCTTTGTATACAAAACATAGGTTCTTAATCTTTCCTCTTATTTTACTTATTTATAGATTTGTTCCAGGAATAACTTAAGACAGATCACAACACATCAAAATAACACAAATTATAAATACATTAAAAATGCAAAGGAAAAATAGGATAGGGACCGAAAATAGACTCAGAAATGAGGTCAATTAAAAAATGCCTTTTGTAAGGACTGATACACCACCAGGGAGGGCTACCAGCTGTCTACACAACCATCCTCTCGCCCTTCTTCCTTCTGCAGAGACCTGACTGTTCTGGTAACAAGGGTCCCGTTCTCAGTCCTAGAAGATGGAGTCATAGATCCCTGGCTGGACCGTTCTTGTTAGGAAAGAATGTCCTTATTGTTATAGACACTTCTAGTGAAATCTCTTACGTGTGGCTAGGAGCTTTCTCACGGAGGAACTCAGTGTTGTGTCCCATTTGTCTCTAAGCTTTCTAGCAGTCCACTCCAAGAGGGACACTTGGTTAGAAATAACTCAGAATCCATAAAGCAAAAAAAAAACCCAAAAACCAAAAACAAACCAGGCCTGTACCTCAGGAAAGGTGCAATATTGCTAAGGCTAAGACCAAATAAAACAAGGGTCTAAAACACATGTATTTATCCAATGTGTTTAAAATTCCACACGAACACAACAATGTAATAGAGATACCATAATCGGCAATCCAAGCCAAATTGGCTTTCTTTTTTGACATAATTTATTATTCACCTTGAAGTTTCATTTTCTACATGTTCCTTGAGTTAAAACATTATTTGTGGAGCCAAATGAAAGTGCATTTCACAAATTAACTTGGACAATGGGTGCAGAAAAGTTGTTCTTAACAATCTAACCTTTGGCTTGTGAATACAGAGCCCTAAGTCTGAGTTGGCAGGCCAGTGGGGTGGGTAGGAAAAAAGTCTAGATGGTTCCCATGTATTTTTTTTCTTTAGAAAGTATATGTGTCTTCTTCTGTGTAATTCTTCAGAAAAAGTGCAGGCATTCAACAGGACAGAGAAAGACCGTATTCTAAAAAGGATTGTTTTCCCCTTCTAACGATGACATAAGAAAAGATTCTATTTTTATATATAATTATATTTTATCTAGGAATAAGGCTTCTTTCTCAGTTTATCTATTTGTCTGTTTATGTATTTATATTTAGCTTTTAAAGAAAAGAAACAAGCATAGCATTGGTAAAAAAGAATGTCTCCTTCTGTGTGTTTGACTTGACTGCTTGAACCAGTAAGTCAACTGCTGTAGCTGTCAGACTACCAGGAATAGGCCTCACTTCAAGCCCGAAAAATCCCATTTACTATTTTAATGACCAGGACTTGCTAATGTGGGCATGTGAAATGTAACCTTGGAAAGGAATGCTCTCCATACCAGGAATTCTTTGGTAAGGGTTGAGTTCTTGCCATAACTAAAAACCTGATGATGCACTACTGATGACTTCATCCACAAATGAAAGCTAGCTGCCTGCTTCCATAGCCCTCAGGGAGAATCACACCAAGAAAAGGCTGGTTTGAAAATAACATGGAGGAAAGACACTTCATTTGGTCTATTGAAGAAAATGAAGGAGCTCGTCTATGCAAGTGTGGAGAAGACACCTCACAGACCCTGTGGCTCTATAGCACTGACAGCACCCGCAGAGGATTTAATAGAGACACAAAACAAGAAAAAAAGAGAGAAAAAGTTGCTGATGGGCTTCTTCCGTGGGGTTCCATGAACAAGGACCATAGGAGGTAATGGTCTTCCCCCGTATGCTGTATGCCACAGCTCTGACACCTCAGACATCATCGCACATACTGGCTTTCTCTTGAGAAAAAGGAAATGGTTCCATTCCAGTTGATGGTGGCTTCTCTCCACTTGGTTCTGATTACCATCTCCACTGGAGAAAACCGTCTTCCTGCTACGTGTCCATCTTCGTGTTGGTTTCTTTCCCAGTGATGGGAATGAGTATCTGGGTGAGAAACAGCCGGCATTAAGGCCCTAGCCTCTCCACACCATTCCAGAGGAAGCCAGGAAGGAAGGAAAATGGGATGGAGGACAGGAGTTGGGCTTATTAGGAAGCTGTGTTCCTAGAACTGGTTGAACCGAGGGGGAGCCCAGTAGATGGTATGTAAAAATGCCCCATAGCAAACAACATGCCTGGTAACATGGGTGGTTGTGTTATTTTGGAACATGAATATTGATAAGTCATGTACATTCCAGCACCATGAGGTGACCCATAGAGCCAGGTGGAGGTCACAGCATGTTGTCAGGAAAACCAGGAAAAGGAGGGCCCCTCACTCCTCAGTGCTTCTAAGAATACATTTACATTTTTAGGTGAAGGGTGGGGTAATATAGTGAGGTAGTCAAGAAGTGGGCTCAAGGGCCAGCTTTGTCTATATGACATTTGAGAAGGTACTGGACATCTCACAGCCTCATTTATTCACTGAGTATTTATTGGCTGCCTCAGTTTCTTCTATGTGAAAATAGATATCCTAGTATCTACCTCATATGACATTTGGGGGAACAAAATGGGATTACCTGTAAAGCTTCCAAAACAGTGCCCAGATGAGAATGCTTGTGATGCATGTGAGTTGATACAAAAATAATGCTTTCCTCAAAGTAGAGAGTAAAGTAGAAACAATAGTATACAGTAAAATCTTGGGTTGGGAGTAACTTATTCTGCGATTGTTGTGCAAGATGAGCAAACATTTCTAATAAATTTTAACTTGATAAGCGAGTGATATTTTGCAGTAGGAGTAGTACGTGATGCCGACATCATATGGTCACAACTGAGCCAGTGGTTCCTGAAATTCTCTTTGATGTGCAGCTGGTTTGGATTACAAGCCTGTTTCCAGAATGAATTAGGCTCACAGACCAAGGTTTCATGATATATATTTTTAAATATAAATATATATTTAAAAATATTTTTTGAGGGCCACCTGGGTGGCTCAGTCAGTTAAATGTCTGATTCTTGATTTTGGCTCAGGTCATGATCTCATGGTCCACAAGTTTAAGCCCCATGTCAAGCTCTGCACTAACAGTAGCCTGTTAGGGATTCTCTCTCTCCCTTTCTCCATGCCCCTTCCCTGCTCTCTCTCTCTCAAAAATAAATAAATACATATATATTTTTTTAATAAACATTTTTTTTAGTAGGCTCCATACCCAGCGTGGAGCCCAATGTGGGGCTTGAACTTATGACCCTGAGATCAAGACCTGAGCTGAGATAAAGACTTGGGTGCCTAATAGAATGAGCCACCCAGGCACCCCAAAATGATAATATATTTTAAGGAATGTATTGTCAGTGTCTCCCTAAATTAAGTGGGCTAGTATATATTTCTCATAATTACATAATTAGGAGCTGTACAGATAAAACATTCACTAAGATACCTTTCCAGATTTCACCATAATGAAAAGTTGCTTAATGCCACGCCTATGATGCTAAATGCCAAGAGTCCAACATCAAACCAACAAGCCGCCACCAGTAAAACCTAGGTGCCCAGTGCAGACTCCTAGTCTTAGCCTGTTTATTTCTTTGTCCAAAGGGCCAGTGCTTAAAGACATTAAATTTCGTCTTTTTCCTTAGGAGTTAAAAAAATTTTTTAATGTTTATTTTTGAGAGACAGATATAGAATGTGAGCAGGGGATGGAAGAGAGAGAGAGAAAGAGACACAGAATCTGAAGCAGTCTCCAGGCTCTGAGTCATCAGCACAGAACCCAACTTGGGGCTCAAACTCATGAGCCATGAGATTATGACCTGAGCTGAAGTCAGATGCTTAACTGACTTCACTTGGTGCCACCCAGGCGCCCCTCCTTAAACGTTTAAAGGAATGGCTGTAATTGGAATGAAATGACCCGTGTGGTTGTCTGCTTCTTTCTTCCATTGGCGTGGAACCTCAAGTTCTACAGGGGCTGTGCCTTAGTTACTGTTGCTCTCCTAGTGACTGTCACATGCCTGGCACTTCGTAGAGCCCCAAATATGCTTTCTGAACTAACCTCAGCAGAAACTTACTTCGGACACTAGATATCATCCGATCCGTTGTAGGACAGAATTGACCAAATGGAACACACCCTCTGCCCCAATCCCTCTGGTTTTCCAGTTCTTTCCTCAGGTATTAAATGCCTTAGGCTCACAGACAAAAGTTCTTAGAAAGGACCTTTTGGAAATTTGGTTCTTCCCTTTTTGTTTTTTCTCTCACCTAAAACTGATTTGTTCCTCTGTGCTTTGTCTAACCCCCCGGCTCTTCTGCAGCAGCTTTAGAATTCCCAGGTTGCAGAGCTTGGGTTGAGGCCTGTGGGACTCATGCACAGGTTTCACTTCGGAAATCAAGCCTAAACGTTTTTGTGCAAAGCCATTGTGAGTATCTGCACAGCTGGGAAGCATTGGCAGCCATGTCTTTCTGAGCGCACTAAGCACTCGGCACTTGGAGTCTGACAGGCTCACCTACTGTAAGATGCACAGGCGTGTTCTGTGGGGGCTGGCCGCTGTGAAAATACAGATCAAAGCGACGCTCCACTTTCCAGTCTGATAAGAGCTGCCTGTTGGTGCTAAAAAGGATACTGGAATTTCCATTGATGTTGCATAGCCAAATAGGTAATTTGGGAGTCTTTAGTCTGCTGCCCACCTGCAAGGGAAGAAGGGAATGCGGATGAATATATAGATTTTGTCACATCGCGGCAGATGCTGATCCATCATCATGATCAAGAAAGCTCCGAGGCTTTGAGCAGGGCACTCTGCGTGCAGTAAGGCTTGAAGTGAAGGCTTCCTCAGGAACGAATTTACATGTATGAATGGTGTGGTGGGGCGGTCACCCCGCAGTTTTGGGTGGCCTCCTGGAGGACACAGAACCGCCTCAGTTTGATTTTGAAGTTAAATCAGGAACACATAAACTGAATTTTAAGTGTCTGGGTGGGATAAGGGGCCTTCAATCTGTCTTTGTCATTGACTGGTATATCTGCTCCAATGCCCCAGATAGGACGATATTTCATTTAGCAGGTGGTCAGACTTTTGGCAACACTAACCATTTAGAATATAGGAAAAAGAAAATATTTAGCATACAGAAAAATAGAATATTTTGAATATAGGAAGGAGCTTCAGGGAAATGAGGGGAATACACACACACACACTCATGCATATATACAAATATCTACATGTTAACATGTAGATCAAATGTGAAGATATACTTAGAGCTGAATATGCTAGTTTAGCATCACAATAATAATATTAAATGTACTCTTTTAACTAGTTTATCTAGTTTTTCCAGGCAACTGTCAATTCGGCAGCTAGTGAATTAAATGGACAAAAGTACTACTCTGACAGGCATAACCCCCCAACCCCCGAGGGTAGCGTGATGTTATAGTGCATCTCTATTGACGATATCAACCATTTTATATAAAGAGGCAAGAAAGCACATATTTTTTTAAAGATTGCCATTAAAATTCATTAACGTTAAAAGCTTTTTTTTCTACTTAGAGAAATAAGCCTGAACTACATGGAAAAAAAGACACATCATTTTCATGTGATGCCAGGGAAAGCTATGGACCTTCAGCCTTGTGTGTCTTCCCATAATGGAAGGATCCAATTCTGTTTCTTTCCTTCTCAGTCCTTTGAGTGTGTGTTCAGGAACAGAATCTGTTTTATGGAAAACCCAGCTTTGGAAAATTATCACGTTTCGTAAACCCAAGTATTAAAGGCTAATAACTTGACATTTTGGTTTCTCAATAGTTCTATTCAGATCTCTTCATTTTGCTTTAGTTTAAATTCTTCAGTTGTGGGTGAGTGGGTGAATCAGATGCTTTGTCTTTAAGATTTTCCCTTTTAGCTACCATAGAAAAATTATGTTACTGTGTTTGAAAGACATGAGCTCAGTTTTAGTTAATGATGTTAAAAAGGGTTGCAAACCTAGCACCCCATTTTGGACATGGTCATTGTAGGTGCCGGATTTGCTTATCTACTCTCATAGAATTAGCCCCTCTGGGCTGAGTATAATATGAGCATCTCACATATCAAATGGGCAAGTCGCTCACTGGCTACATTGGAAATAAAACACAGAGGATGTGCCATTGAAGCAGCGGAATGTGTTTATGTTCCAAGAATCCACCCACAAGTTGCAAATAACATTGTAACCATTCATTAGTTGTGAAAGAAGCAGTTTCTTTCTTAGGGCTTCTTGCCTGGTCCTTTAGGTACTCAGGTTGTATGGAATCAAAGTATGATCTGCAGGACATGGAAGTATTAAGGTTCGAAAACTTGAATAAACTAATTGGGAAATTGAGAACTATTTAGAATAAAATGTCACTTATTTTGAAAGTCAAAAGAATTGGATTGTGGCTGATTTTCACCCAGTGAAAGTTCCTGTAAATTGTATCTAGGTGGAGGTAATAGAATATAGACATGCATGATAGATACTAAAGTTTTTGTAACTCCAATATTGTAAGTTTTGTAGGCAAAAGTCACCGGGCACTCAGGTGACACTCAGCAAATGCTGACAGCACGCTACTGTTACTTTATGCAACAGTGCAACCGTTTTCTTTTCTGAACTCAAAGCTACTCAAGATTTTATTAGAGTAGGAGGAAAATGAAGTAGTTATAAATATAACAGTCTCCAACCCCCAAAGTAACCATACAGAGACTCCACACTGAGCAAGCAGAGGCCTCACTTGCCTTGAGAGATTCTGGTGAAAAGGAAAATGTCATGCATGACTGTGAGGCAGTGTGGGTATTAACCCTAAGAGACAAGCCTTAAGATTACAGCTGAGAACACACCTGGTTTAAAATGAGTCCTGTAGGGGCTCCTGGGTGGCTCAGTCAGTTAAGTGTCTAACTCTTGATCTGATCCTAGGTCATGATCTCACGTTCTGTGAGTTTGAGGCCTGCACTGGGCTCTGCGCTGACAGTGCAGAGCCTGCTTGGTATTCTCCTTTTCCCTCTCTCTCTGCTACCCGCTTCCCCTCAAAATGAATATATAAACTTTAAAAAAAAGGTGAGTCCTGCAAAAACAAAACAAAGCACCTCATGATTGAATCCAGCCAAATATTATATCACCTTCTTTTCTTTTTTTAAAGCTTATTTATTTTTGAGAGAAAGAGAGAGCATGAGCTGAAAAGGGGCAGAGAGAAAGGGAGACACAGAATCCAAAGCAGGCTCCAGGCTCTGAGCTGTCAGCACAGAGCCCCATGTCAGAGCTCGAACCCACCAACTGTGAGATCATGACCTGAGCCGAAGTCAGACACTCAACCCATTGAGCCACCCAGGTGCCCCTATGCCCTTCTTTTCCTAGCACACCACATCACGTGTTTGACTGGAACTTTCAGTTAAGAATTTGTATTGCTTTTGGTTAGACAGTTTATCAGCTAATCCCCACCCTCCAAAGCAGCATTCTAAATATGTTTTATTGGTGAGATTCCCCAAATGCAGAATTTGTGCATGTTGCCTCATGTTGCTATGGTAAAAAGGAAATTAACTTGTGATACAGTAGTGCTATAAATAAAATACCTTACTCCTTAAGTTCACTCATTGTATAATAAGCCCAGTGAGTTTAGCATTACATGCAGCAATGAAGCCTTTCCTAACATGTATCATTTAAGCCAGTGTAAAATTACAAGGACAGGACGAAGGATGGACACATTCTAAACCCTACAGCGCAAGGATTGAGTCCATGTAATTCTTTTTTTATGCCATCTAGAACAATAGTGCTTACAGTGCACCTTTGCATAATGAGCTTGGTATTGGGAGTCCCAAGGGTCCAGTCTGGTAATTGGAACGGGAGGAGGGTGTTGGAAATTTGTGCTTTCTGCCCTGATACGTGGTGAAGATTCGTGTGTATAACTGTGAGTGGTCTGGCGCTCGTCTCTGCACCTGGAACACAAAGTTGATGTAACTTCCCTCAGCGAGCTCAGCTCGCAGGGATGTTGTCGTGTTTGCAGGGAGCCCCCTCAGCAAATTTGTGCCAGAGGGACATGGGTGGAGCTTCGCATGGTGGGCGGAACTTCACGTGGTGGGCGGAGCTTCACGTGGTACTTTCGAAGTTAGATTTCTCCCTACCAGTCCCTTTAAAGGGAAATTTCAAGAGGAAAGAGGCGACGGCTGGGATGGTGGTGCGCTCTGCCAGGGCTGCCAGGGGGAGTAATTCCAGCAAGACCTAAATGGCTTCAGTCCCTTCTAAAAATCAGAGTTGATTTTTCTTCTCCGTGGCAGGTGCGAAGATAATGCGAACCTCCTAAGGCTTTCCAGATGGTGTTAGACTCAAACTGCTTTATGTTCTCACTTAGGTATTGGAACCTCACACTCCAACCTATACCTTCAAATAGAAAAGTGACGGGAGGCTTCAAAATAGTGCCTCATCTTGTAGGTAGCTGGCTGTGTTCCGCGGGAACTGTCAGTCTGGTGGGCTCTGGGAGGGCCTTGCCATGTCATCTAATGAGAACAACGTTTTTTTTGTTTTTTTGTTTTTTTTTTTAATCTCACCCACTGGGCTGTGACATTGGGACTGAAAGACGTGTGTTTTTGCAGTCTCTGCAATTTCTCAGAGTAAGAAGAGATTTACTTTAGGAAGATAGACACAGCATTTACAGGATGGACTTCACCCGGACAGCACAATCTGTTAGCATGCTGGTTTTCTTTTGAACTCGGAAACCTTTCTTACAGTAGATTTTCATGATGAGTGGATACATACAATCTGCTGATAGGCAGCACACAGCCTAGGCAGGAGCCCCTAAATGCCCATAAAGTGCTGATGTACCCAGTTGACACGTTTATGAATCCTCTGTGGAAGAGTGACCCTACTCAGAGCAGAAAGAAGGCGACTAGTTATGGGGGTCATCAAGCCAGTGATACAGAGAGCACTGTTCTAGAACCACAACTAGTTCTTTCTTGAGCAGACTTTTGTTCAGGTCTATGACAGAAGACTCTGAATTATTAGACTCCTGGTTACACGGCAGTTACGTGGGGTCCTTTGGTTAGCACATCTCTGAGTTCCACCGAGCTTGTCCTTTGGGATGTATGCTTGACAGACTTGGTCCTCCAAACCAGCAGGTGAAAGGGAGTAAATACTTTTCAGACTGTGCCCTATGTACATGTAGTGCACAATCAACCTAAATAAGTGCTTGAACCTAGAAGTCAATGTAAAAAGCTCTAGCTTGTTGAGTCCTGCCTTCTAAACCCTATCTGTGGTTTTGCCACCATCTAAATGTTAGAGGCTGACATCAGTGTACCCATGACAGACATTGCAGGTGATATCGTACACCTAAATCTACAGCCTGTGTAGATACAATAGATTACAAAAGCACTTGTGATAGAATATAATCCTAATAACTGGCATTTTGTACTTATCACTCTATCAGAAGACGAGAGATGATAACAAGAGGTAGCATGACCCAGCACGCAGAGTGTGGGCTTTGAGGAAGATAGCTCTGGCATCCTGACACCGGCCCTGACACCCAGCAAGTGGCCATGGGCAAGTTCCTATGCCTTTCTCAGCCCAGATTTTCTATTTAAAATGAATGGTCAAACTACAGACACTGGACTAAAACTAACACTTATACCTTTGAGGAGTAGTGAGGATTAAATGAAACAAGGTATCATTGCAGTGGCTCAGAAAGAGCCTAGTGCCTAATGTGTGCTCTATACAAGAGGCTGTTAGCACTCCAATGCATAAATAAGCTTCATATGTACTTTAATTACCATCTTCAGGGATATGAAAATATATGTAAAATTATGTATATACACATATATATGTATATATATAAAAGCAATATATGGATAAAAGCAATCCATAACTCATCATATTATTAAAACAATTATATATATATATACACATAGACATATGTGTGACTTTTCATATTATTAAAACATATATATATATACATAGACATGTGTATATATATATATAATTGTTTTAATAATATGATGAGTTATGGATTGCTTTTATCCCCAAATAATGAGCTGATATAGAAAGAATTTTAAAAAAGCACCTTCTGATTCAAAAAACTTTGTGTACATATGTGTACATATCTAACAAAGTCATATATCTCAGCAGTTCAAGAAAGAAAAGTAACTACCAGTCAGGATTTGCTCTTTAATACATTTGTTCTGAACCCAAACTCCAAGTGCATGACAGAGACAACATAATAAACATCCTCAGGGTTTCAAGCCATTAGGGCACATTTGCAGGCAATTTTCACGGAGGGCAGGATCATAGGAGTCTCCCTGGAGAGAGAACACTGAGTCCAAGAAGGAAGGATGAAAAGTCACATGAGTCACTTTCAAAAAGATAGAAGCACTATCGATTTGATTCCTATGTAGATTTTAAAGCTAACCTGCAAAGTTCCTCTGCTTTGCCCTGATTTCCAGTTTGTGAGCAAATGTTTGGATGGTGGTCCTGTGTTGTTGGTACATTTTGCCCTCTTCTCAGCAGGAAAACTATTTTTTACCTTCAGCCTTGGCCTTTTGACCTACTTTAGGCCTCTGCAAACATCCACTTTATTATTGGAGGATATTTTAGGCTCTGCAGGTAATTTTCTTTAGAGCATGATTTAGCAGCTGAGCCAACTTGTATAGAAAGAAATAGGATCCAGAGAAAATGGTAGGCAGTGCTGGATCTCTGTAAATTCTTCGCTCTGAGGCACACTCTCTTTCTCTCGTTCTCTGTCTTTTTGTGGCATACTTTTTGATATAGTCCCTTTTCTCAGAGCAACTGAGCAGCTATTTAGCAAGCATCCATTTAATTTTAATTTAAGATAAGGTCTGAGATGTGTCCCCGAAGCCTTGCAGATGTTTAAAGGAGCAGAAACCTGTCAACCTTTCTGATACCAATTGAAAGAAGACACTCTTTGCAAGAGCTAGTTTTCCAAGTCTATACACATGGATTTAATCAGTCAAGTCTAATGAGATCCCCCCCCCACCCGCCCCCTCTGCTTCCTTTAAAGCGTCAGTTCAACCAGGGCAATTTCTTCCCCCAGAGAATATTGGGCAATGTCTGGAGACCTTTTTGGTTGTCACATTGAAGGGCAGAGCTACTGGCATCCAGTGGGCACAGGCCAGGGACGCTGCTAGACAGCCCATAATGCACAGGCCAGCCCCCGCCACAAAGAAATTATCCGGTCTAAAATGTCAGTGTGGAGGCTTTGCCACCCTGCTCTAGAACAGAGGTCTCTAAACCCGGCTGCACATCAGAATCACTTGTGGGCTTTAAAAATTCCAGTGCTCAGATGCTCTCTCAACCAAACAGAGCAAGGTCATTGGCTAGGACTGGTTATGTGATTGTGGCCCTGTACAAAATGAAAACACAGGGACCCTTCTTCAAAAATTACTGATTTTAAGGTGGCGACAGCAAAGCATTCAACCAAGGGCAAGGCCTTCTGAATGTGGGCCCTGTGTGTCTACACAGCTCCTATACACAGGACCCTGATACTGGGGGATGACCTGGGCAGTGGTAGTTTGAAAAGCCCTCCAAGTGGGCCAGAGAGTTTAACAGACACTTCACCAAACAAAATATACAGACGGCAATGACAGGGAAATGAAAATGGAAACAACAGTGAAATATGACTACACATCTATGAGAATGGCCTAAACCCAGAACACTGGCAGCACCAAAGGCTGGAGAGGATGTGGGGCAGCAAGGACTCACTCTTGCTGGTGGGAACACAAGAATGTCTAGTTACTTTGGAAGACAGTTTGCCAGTTTCTTACAAAGCTAAACACTCTTTTACTTTTTTAAGTTTATTCATTTTGAGAGAGAAAGCATGCACGTGCATGCACACACAAGTGTGAGCAGGGGAGGGACAGAGAGGGTGGAGGAGAGAATTCCAAGCAGGCTCCATGCTGTCAGCACAGAGCCTGGTATGGGGCCGGAACCCATGAACCGTGGGATCATGACCTGAGCCAAAATCAAGAATCAGATGCTTAACTGACTGAGCCACCCAGGTGCCCCCCAAACTAAACACTCGTATCCTATATCCAGCAATTAAGCTCCCTAGTATCTATCTAAAGATGTTGAAAACTTAGGTCCACATAAAAACCTGCACATGGATGTTTACAGCAGCTTTATCCATAATTGCCAAAACTTGGAAGCAACCAACATGTCTTTTGTAGGTGAATGGATAAATAAACTGTGGCACATCAATGGAATATTATCAGTCAATGAAATATTATTTAGTCTTCCAGCGGAATACTATCCAGCACTATGAAGAAATGAGCAATTGAGGCATGAAAAGACATGGAAGAACCTTAAACTTATATATTGTTACATGAAAGAAGCCAATCTGAAAAGGCTACATACTGTATGATTCCAACCATATGACTTTCTGGAAAAGGTAGAACTATAGACACAGTAAAAAGATCAGTTATTGTTAGGGGCCGGGGAAGGAGGGATGACTAGTTGGAGCACGAAGAATTTTTAAGGGCAGGAAACTGCTCTGTATCATGCTATAATGGTGGACACATGTCATTATACACTTGTCCAAATCCATACATTGGACAACACCAAGATTGTAATGTAATGTAACCTGTGGGTTTTGGATAATTATGATGTGTCAGTGAAGGCTCACCCGTTGTAACAAATATGCCATTCTGGTGAGGGATGTTGACACTGGGGGAGGCTATCCATGTGTGGGGGTGGGGAGCATATGGGAAATTTCTGTACCTTCCATTTAATTCTGTTGAGAAAAAAAAATTGCTCAAAAAAATAAAGTCGGTTAAAAAACCAAACTCTCCAGGTGATTTCAATGTGCAGCCAGTGTTGAGATCACTGTTCTCTAGCATTTATTACCTATATCCTTCCCCAAGTAATCAGTGTATGTATAGGTACTGGCATGCATAGGACTCATCACTGTATTTGGACACAGAGCTTCACAATAAGGAGATGACTGAATGTGGCCAAATAAAGCACTATAGGTATCATTTATCGCCTATTATTAATTTCTATGCATGTACGCCATTTTGCCTTTCCAACAGGCTTTGGCATTCGTGATTTTGTTTGCTCTCCATGTCAGCCTGTGGTTGCAGAGCAGGTGTCGGGACTCTAGTGTGAGATGAGGAAACGGGCTTAGAGAGGTTAAGTGACTGGTCCAAGCAACACCCCTGTGAGTAGCAGAGCAGAGCCTCTAAGACAGTCTCCTGGTTTTCCAGTCGGGACTGTTTCCTACATGTTACAGAAACTCCTTCACTTTTATACTAGGTTTGCAAAGTGTGGCACAAAGTGCCGATTGGTGGCCTGTGGCAGGAGAGTTAGTGGCACAAGGATGAGCTTTAAAACAAAACATCTTGGGGTGCTGGGTGGCTCAGTACTTTAAGCGTCCAATCGGCTCAGGTTATGATCTCACAGTTCATGGGTTCAAGCCCCTCATTGGCTCCCTGCTGTCAAAGCAGAGCCTGCTTGGGATCCTGTATCCTGTATCCTCCTCTCTCTCTGCCCCTCCCCGCTCATGCTTTCTCTCTCTCTCTCTCTGTCTCTCTCTCTGTCTCTCTCTCTGTCTCTGTCTCTCTCTCTCTGTCTCTCTGTCTCTCTGTCTCTCTCTCTCTCTCTCTCTCACACACACACACACACACACACACACACACACACAAATACACATTTATTTATTGGGGCTCCTGGGTGGCTCAATTGATTAAGCGGCTGACTTCAGCTCAGGTCATGATCTCACAGTTTGTGAGTTTGGGCCCCACATCGGGCTCTGTGCTGACAGCTCTGAGCCTGGAGCCTCCTTCAGATTCTGTGTTTCCATCCCTTTCTGCCCTTCCTCTGCTCACATTCTGTCTCTCTCTTTCAAAATTAAATTTTAGGGGCACCTGGGTGGCTTAGTCGGTTAAGCGTCCGACTTTCGCTTAGGTCATGATCTCACGGTTCGTGGGTTCGAGCCCCGCGTCGGGCTCTGTGCTGACTGCCAGCTCAGAGCCTGGAGCCTGTTTCAGTCTGTGACTCCCTCTCTCTCTGACCCTCCCCTGCTCATGCTGTCTGTCTCTCTCTCCTAGAAATAAAAAAAAAAAAAAAAATTAAATTTTAAAAGTATTTAAAAATAAATAAATAAATGTTAAAAATATTTTTTAAAAATATTTGTTTAAATATATGTTGAAAAAAAATCATATGTCAAGTCCGTGCTTGTATAACCTTGCTGCAGAAAAGGTAACATTTAAATTTTTTACATGAGTTGATTTAAAGAAAAATATCAATCAAGTAATAGCAGAGTGTGGAGCAGGTGTGGAAATATGACAAAGCTGTGAATTACCTACTCAAAGGACTGTAATGTGAGAAACACTGTTTTAAATCTTGTAGTTTATCAGGAGAATATAGTGAAATAGCAGGAAAAGCTTTGTAATAGTAGACAAAGCAGTAAAATTACTGTTGTGGTGTTTGTGCCCCCATATACCCCTCCATTTTCCTCCAGACTAAGTCTTGGCATCTTCTCAGGCTAGGATGGGTACAGAGTGCTTGACCATGGACATCAAGGGACCATGTGTGGTTGAAAAAGAAGAAATATACATAAAATGAAATCTGCAAGTCCCTTATTTGTGGCTTAGTTTTTCTGTTTATTATACGCATCAAATTCTAAGAGGGACTTCTAGATTATCTGGGACTGAGTGATTAGGGTTTTATAACAATAACAAATCCCATCTCTGTCCAGGGTATATTCAAAGTATGGCCTCTCACATTCATATGGTAGAACTCTCTTTGCATCCATTAAATATAATGAAGGGCATACATTCATTGACTGTACAGATATCTGTGTTAAATGAGAAAAGCAGATTTCAGAAGAGTAGGATAGAACATATTTATATAAGAAAGAAAAAGAGAAGGAAGCATTTCTGAAAGGACTGACCCCTGGGTGATGGGATTGGGTTCATTTCTTTTACTTTTAGCTTATCTGTCACTTCTCCTTTTTCTATGCTGGGCCTAGATTTCAAGCTCAAGGAATAATAAGCAAACTTTTAAGCATGCCTGTATACAAAATGTACTTAATTCTGCTATGGTCAAACTCTACTTTTTCTGATGCCATCAGACACATGATTTTGTAGGTGTAACGAGATGTGGATTTCATGAATAAGGCATTGCAGCTGGAGCCAGCAGTAGCAGGAAAGACGAGTGAAGCTTGGATATAAAAGGATCTTATAAAGTGTGGAGTCCTGTGCACACAAAAGAGAGTTTGAGTTGACCTGGGAGAGTGCAGGACAGACAGGCACTGAGCAGCAGGGCCCTCGTTCAGTGCTGGTGGTCGGGAGAGGTTGGGAGACGTTTTTCACTGTCGTATTGGATTACATCCTAGTTAATTTCATGGCCGCTCCAGAGAAGTGGTGCTTTTCACAGCACCTGCGTTGCCTTCTCTGGGCTTTAGGATGAAGATCTTTGCGAAAATATCACAGAAGCATCTCTGATTTGTGGTTTGGGGTGAGTATATTTGCTTTCTCCCCCTCTCTCCTGTTTGTTTTTACAGAATCACGTCTTAATTCTCTGACTATGTTTTTCAACAGCACATTCTACTTTCTGATTGTTAGAGATTGTCAATCCCCTGAGTTGACAATCTTTTTGAGATTTTTGAGATGAGTTTCCTGAGGGGGAGCCCCTTTTTTTACCCCAGTGATTTTTTTTTAAAGCTTTAAGCAATATATAGAAAATATGCATTCATTTGCATAAATGCAGGATTAGGAAGATACCCACCAGCTACTGACGGTATTGATTTCTGAGAAGGAGGCCTGAAGCTGGGTGGGGATAAAGGGGACTTTCCCTTTCTCCCTTTATATTTCAAGTACTGTTTTTCAAAAAATTATTTGCATATTACTTATATGATCTGACCTGTCCTCTATATGCATAAAATATATAAAATAAAATATGATGCAAGTACAGCAAACTTAGATATTTACATTTAGACTCTGAAAGTCATTCTGTGTACATGTATATGGTGGGTGGGCAAAGTTAGCTCAGATTTTCATTGCCTTAAAATCGACCCTAAAAATATTGACAAAATATTGACATTCTGGTTGTGTGGTTGAGAATCAAAACACACTCACCTGTGAAAGCCTGTCACCCTCTGAGGTATCCTTACCCCATCGCAAATATCCAACATCACTGCGGGTCAGGACCCCATGTAATATTTCTTGACTCTTTCCTTTCTGACAGCCATTAAAGACATTTGGACTTGCTCTTCCAGTTAAAATCATGTTCAAAACTGCCTAGACAACACATTTTACAAATACTTATATTTTAGGGTAGCAATGACAAAAGGACTTAATTTCTTTTTTCTTTTAATTATTCACTGAAAAATCACCGGTTTTACTTAAAAGAATGAAATCACATAATACGTAATTCATGAAAAACATGTTGTCAACGTTTGGTAGGGCTGAAACAGAGTGTATTGACTATTTCTGGAGCCGTGCAACATAACTCCCTATGTGCCCCACTTACATCTGACTGCCCGCCCTCCCTTTACATTTCTTATAAACTCTAGTTTCCATCATTGTGATTTAAGAAGCAATAAGCTAAGATGTTTTTATAGTACTTTTCTTTCCATGATTAGGGATTCCTGGTGGGTCCTGTCAAGATATTTCCTAACAGGTCTGTAGAACATCAGGAATGTGGGGCTCACAAGGAAACTGGAAAGACTGTAATGGAAATGGAAACATAGACTCTGTTAACAAACTCATGTTAGCATCTTCTCAGCCTTTCATATAACTCAACCACTCTCCACTTCAGGAGAGAACATGCTTAATTGAAAAAAAAAAAAAAGTCTCATTCGGATCCTATAATAGAAAGACAAAGTTTCTCAACCTACCTGCCTGCACCGGAAGCCCCCAGCACTTGGTTGAAGCAGATGAGTGGTAGAGGCATCTAGGTCCTTCTGAAGCCTGCAGAATGCAAGGTGCCATCAGCCTCCGGTCAGAGACAATGACCGCACCAGGAACCCACAGCCTTTCCTCCCTCCACCTCCCCATACTAGATTTGCCTCGTCCCTGTCCCTCCCATGTGCCTTGCACCTTTCCATCACCAGAAAGGCTTCTAGGACCTAGGCTGCAGAGATGATGGGAAAAGCTGTGGATACAGTGGGGGAAGCCGCTGACAGGTGGTGAGGGGGAAGGGCGAAGTGACAGATCTCACACAATAGGATCCCGGTGTGTGTGCTCTGGGTGGGTGCTGGGCTCAGTGGAGAAATTGTTTGCTCTGAGTGACAAGGGACACTTGGCTTAGGGTAGTGACACATGACTGCTTTAGAGAGCGCTAGCTCAAGACAGAGTTGAACGGACTGCTCAAGTGGAAAAAAACTAGTTTGGGGGTTAAGCCCATTTCTTGACTGCAGAAGGGCTGCCTCTACTATTTCACCAGGGACCAGGGCTTGGGGTCCCACCTCAGACAATAGAAAGTCCAGGTGGAATGTGGCTCTTGGTCTTGCCCAGGGACAGGTGCTGAGTACTGGTAGATGAGCTGTAATGTGTTCTTGAACGAACCTCTTCAGAGGACTGAAGCCATGCCCTTCTTTTATTTAAAAAAAATTTTTAAGCTTTTTAAGCTTATTTATTTATTTTGAGAGACAGAGACAGAGAGAGAAAGAGAGAGAGAGAGAGAGAGAGAGAGAGCATGCAGGAGGGGCTGAAAGAAAGGGAGAAAGAGAGAATCCCAAGTGCCATCCACATTGTCAGTGCAGAGCCTGATGTAGGGCTCAGACTCACAAACTGTGACATCATGACCTGAGCTGAAACCAAGAGTCATAGGCTTAACCAACTGAGCCACCCCTTGAGTCATGCCCTTCTTGAATAAGAACTAAAAGCTTGGGTCAAGCATGGTGAGTGTCTTGGTGGCATCAGATAGAATTCAAGGGAGCATTGTCCTAAATGTGGCATCACTTTAGGTGGTATAGATATAAGCATGTAAAACACCATATAGTGGATGTGCTTAACACATTCTTCTTGAGCACAGAAAATACATGATTAAACAGATATTAATGTTTAGGAAGAAGTTAATATTTAAATTTGTGTTGATTTAAAGAAAACTGTTAAGCAAATAATAATGCAGACCACAAAAATGTGATCATGTTATGCAAAAGACAAGTGTTAGGAGATTTTTGCTTCAGGGCTTTTAACCCCTCCTTTCTAGAGACTCTCTATCTCTCTCTGATTCTCTGAAAGGTCATCTTCCTTTCAGAGCCCAGAAGAAAGTACACTTCTTCTGAGAAGCCTTCCTTGATTAGTCTATCTACTGGTGACCCTTTCTCCTCTGGAATCTCCTAGACTCCTTGTCTTTGCACCTCATTTGGTATATTATATACCATCTGTGACATGTCCAGTATCTCTTTATATATCTCCTGTCTTTCCCAGACTGGACCCTGATGGAAGTCAGGCCATCTTTTCTTTCATTTGTGTTTTTCACTGTGCCAAGAACAGAGCTTTGCATATCACAGAAACAAGATATATACCTGTGGGTATATTTTATTGTGCATGTAAATAATAAAATACTTTTATTATGAAAACTATACAAATACGTTTGGGTGTTTTATCTGTCAGTATTTATAACCACAAGTAGAAAGAAGCCACCCCTATACTAGAAAAGCAGATTCAAACCTTTCCGATCACATCCACTCACCCATTAATATGGCCAAACTGACATTACAGAAAAGGAAGAATCAAGAGAAGAGCATCCGCTAGGAGAAAACTGTGCTCAGGTTTCCAATAGGGCATGAAAATATTTTCTGATGCAAGAGTATACTGCTTTTGTGATCGCTGAGCTATAGGAAATACCTGTGCAAATATTTGCTGAATTTACCTTTCAAATGTTCTGGAGCAGATCATGCTGTAAAGAAACAGGATGACCCCGTGGCTTCCTTCCTCTTGAAACTATTTGGGGGACAAAACAAACGCATGTTTACCTAAAAGCAGTGCGTATGTATATCTCCAGGCATGAATTCAAGGATTTATAGCCTAAGAAGATTGTTGTCTAGCTGCTGATAGGACAGCGTCCCGAGGCCATCTTCACTCTCGGATGCATTTGTCTTCCTTGTTCAAGGTCTGCCCTTGGCACTGTCATTCTCTTGCTTTTTGACCTATTTTTCTTTCCTCCACTTCTATCACATGATTGTCTTCAAATCATGGCCAAGATGTAGTGTATCTTTCCTCTCCATTTTTCCAGCATCCATCCTAGCTCAGGCCCTTGATGTGCTCTTGGCTGGCCCCCTTCCCAGCCTCTCCTTGGTCGGGGCATCCCTCCCTCCTCATTGCTTTATAGAAATACCTTTGGAGTTACCCAGATCTAGGTTCAAAACGAATTCTACCATGACTCCTAGGTACTAACATGTTTGAGTTTCAATCACCTCTTCTGCAATTTCAGATAAATTGCAGCTTTGTGGCAAAAGTTAAATGAAATAATGCACAGTACCTACCTTAGTTCTTGGAACATGCTAGAACCACAGCAAAATTATTATCTGTTCCTTTTTAAGGCACTTCTCCCCTCTCTCTTTTCTTGGCAAGGCTATTTTTTCTGCTCAAGAGTTTCCAGAAACGCCCTGTGATCTCCAGGATCAAATCCAAATTGCCCAACTAACATTCAGGCAGTAGGTCTTAGCTTTGTGTGAATATTCCTGCCTGCTGAAAAGAAACTCCTTGGCTGGCTTTCAAGGTTCCCAGGGTTAAAGCATCTCCTTTAAAGGCATTGTATCAGGAAGGCTTCTGCTAACATGCAGGTGCTTTCCCTTTTATGGATTAATCTGTCCCCGTCGCTCTCTGTGACCTGGTGGGGGCAGGACCCTCCGGCAGGAGCAAATTCCAATGCAGTGGGCATCAGACAGGAACCCAAATGGGTATGCCAAAGAGTGCAAGAAATGAGGAGAGGTGGGTTCTGAGGCACACCGGGGTCACCGGTATATTTGTTTCCGGTTGCTGCCATAACAAATTACCACAAACTTGGTGGCATAGAACAACACGAATTCATTGTCTTACACATTTGGAGCTTTGAAGTCCCAACACGGGTGTCACTTCATGAGTCTGATTCAAACTGCTGGCAAGCCCGTGTTTCTTCTGCAGGCTTTGTGGGTGAGGCTCTTCATTTTCTCTTCCAGTTTCTAGAAGCCATCCTTATCCTTGGTTCATGACCCCGAACTGTGACCCTACCTGGCGACCCCTCTTCTCCCTCTGCTTCCTCTTGTCACACCGCTTTCTCTCTCCTGTCATCCACTTTCTCCTTATAAGACTCTTAGTATTAATTTACCCCCCCCCAGGAAAATTCAAGATAATCTCCCTGTTTCAAGGCCTTTAACTTAATCACACCTTCAAAGTCCCTTTACCAGATAGAAAGCATCATTCAGCCTATCACAGCTTGTCCAAAGGAAGTCGCTGCCCCCATGTCAGCTAACTGAGGACATGACAGCATATAGGTCTAGTGGAGCCAGGGTTTCTTATTTTGGGGGGAAAAAGCTAAAAATCCAGGTTTTTATGTGGACTTTCCTGATTATTTTTGAAGAGTGGCTGAGTCAAATGTATAAAAATACGGCCCTGTGTGAACCCATGCTGCAGATCCCATATGATAGGTGTATAGGTTTCCTAGGGCTACCGTAACAAGGTACCACAGAGGTGAATTGCTTGAAACAGTAGAAATGTATGCTGTCACAGTTCTGGAGGCTAGATGTCTGAAGTCAAGGTGTCAGAGCATGGCCGTACTTTCCCTGAAGGCAGAAGGGAAGGAGCCTTCCTTGTATCTTCTAGCTTTGGGGGGTCCTGGCAATCCGTGGAGTGCTTTGGCTTGTAGGACACATCACATCATGGAGTCCTCTCCACATGACTGTGTCTGTGTCCAAATTTCCTTCCTCTTGTAAAGGGGCCAGTCACTGCATTAGGGCCGAGCCTAATGCAGCATGGCTTCTTCTTGACTTGATAACATTTGCAAAGACCTCTTTTCCAACTAAGATCCCATTCACAGGCACTGGGGGTTAGGACTTGAACATATCTTTTGGGGGGATGAAATTCAACCCATAACAATAGCTCTACTATTATCCACATGTAGCTCTCAGACCTCTGTCTTGGAATTTCTGTCTTAAGATGGGACACAGGATTGGGACATAGTTCTGGTGCATTTTGATAGTGAGTGGGTGTGGTAAAGGTTTGGCAAAGCACATCATAACATGCACTCTCTGCTCAGAGGTGCCCTTGAGAAGAGTATCAAGTGCCTTTGATGGAACATGCCATCAAGTTCCCCCAACGCTAAGGAAATGGTGCCAGCCCTTTCCCATAGAGGCTATGGCAATAGTCAGCATGGGTCTGTTTGACACGGTAGTTCTTGCATCAGGCTCACCCACGCCACACAGTCAGCCTCTGCTTAGGGCCTTTATGACTTCTTCCAGCTTGACTCTTCTTAGCCTTTGATAGAAAAAGCCTGTGTAGTTTCAGCTCTGATCCTCTGATTCTCAACTCTGGCTACACTTAGGAATCCCTTGCAGATGTGGGGGGCCTTCCTTTTGAAGCAGAGACTTGCCCCAGGTTTGAGTTGAGGAGACAGAAGACAGAAAGGAAAGGGTTTGCCTCTTTTTGCTGGAAGGCTTATTTCTTACTTGGTCCTCTCTATCTGCGTAACCCCATTAAACATCTTCTGCCCACAACAAAGTCCCTGAGAAGGGCTTCTAATTTAATATTTCATGTCAGGTATTTAAAATCCATTATACGGGTTTTATTATAAATTTATATTCTATGTAATTTATATTATGTTAATTATGCATTTATATTAAAATGTAAATATATATTATAAAATAGCCATAAATTTAGTACCTTAAGTAATATAAATTTTGAAACTAATATAACACTGTATGTTAACTATACTGGAATTAAAATTTAGAACTTCATAAAATTTAAAAACAAAACAAAAAAGAATACAAATTTATTATCTTACAATTCTGGAGATCAAAAGTCCAAAATGGATCTTACTGAGCCATAAGGGAGCTGTCACCTGGCCTGCTAGAGGCTCTGTCTCCTTGCCTGTTAGAGCTTCCAGTGGCCTGTCCCCCTTACTTCCGTCTTCAAAGCCAGCAACAGCAGGCGACACTTTTCTCACATCATACACTCTGACTTCCGCTTCTGTCTTCCTCTTCCACACTTAAGGACCCTTGTGACTACTTGGGGCCCTTTTGAGTAACACGGAACACATGCCCTGTTTTAAAGCATTGGGTAATGTACAGAGTTGCTGAAACATTATCTTGTGCACCTGAAATTAATATAACATTGTATGTCACTATACTTAAATAACACAAATTTAAATTAAGAAAATGAAGTAAAGTCAACTGATTTAGCAACCTTAATTCTCATTTGCTATGAAGCATAAAATTCATAGGGCAGGGTATGGACATCCTCATGGAGCAGTTGGGGGGAGGAGGCTTTCTTCTGCCTACCACACAGACCTGTGAGATGGTGGGGGAGGTAGACCTGGGGTAACTCGTTTAATCAAGATCGTATGGCCAATGTGTGGCTGAGAACTCGTGCCCAAGTCTCCTACCTCTATAGCCTTTGGGAGGAACGGAGCAGTGAGTTTCATGGATCATATTTCTACCTTCTATATAATCCACCATTGTATGGCTTCATACACTAATTGTCCTCTCTTTTACCTTGTAGGGTTCTGATTCTTTAGAAATCAGCTTTCATTCCTTTCTCTGCAAAGGAATCTTTAAAAAGCACCTTAGATATTCCACCAACATTGTCCTCAGAGGGTGGGAAGCATTATTGCCAGGAGGACATTGTGTGGAAGGTGCTGATAGAAGAGGTGAAACAGGGCCACTTTTTTCAGACTAGAAGTCATTTCCTTGGAGCCAGTGCTAACGGTCATTTTGGCAATTTAGATGAAGGCCTTAGTTGTCTAGCATTTTTGTGTTTTATCCATTAGATGAGACAAGACTGCTTTGACATATTCTCTTCCCACAAAAGAAATCTTGGCATATGCCCTCTATAGTATTATTCTCTGGGTTTGATTAGCCAAGGATAAAGAGGCAATTGTGAGTGGCCTGTGTGTGATCTGGCCTCTTTTTAGGTTGTGGGGACGGAGAGGCGGGCTTCTCTTTCTCTCATTTGGCCCTTTCTTAGCTCTCAAAATGACCTGGTTTTCTTAATAAGCATCATTAGAAATACACTTTGTAAAAGAAAGAAGATTTCCTGTAAGATCAGTTCAACATAAAGGGATTATCTCAACACTTAAACACTTACACATTGTAAATGATCATAGATGAATTTCTCAGTGGCTTCTTTCTCTAGAAGTTCAAACAGCTGGAGCTATAAATCAGGAATAGAAGATAAAAATGAAAAGGAAGATGAAAGCGACATCTATAAGATGTCAACTTACTGTTATTTCCTCAAGGGAGCTTTTTGTTTCATTGCAAAGTCACTTTGCTGAAACCTGACAGATAATCTTACACAAGGCCATGTAAAACATACATGGTAAAAGTGGATGGCTATCTGCCTCACTTTCACAGTCCTTAGTTTTAAACCAATATGATGTCTTGAGCAGTAAAACCGTAAACATATTTTTTCCTAATAGGTAAAATTCAGCGATGTTTAAGATAGTGGATATAGAAATGCATTTTGTAATGATTTCAGGTCTGGGATACTCTTGATCATGGTAAATTCTGGAAGGAAAAATTCACAGCAGGATTCTTCATTTAGGCTGCTTGGATCACTTCCAACCCTTGGTGCTTACCTCTTTGGAAGATACCTTTGGCCACCTCAGATCCTCCAGGGAGCATCGATGGGACTCCACCTTCATTCCATGTTGGGTCTAGAATACTCTCGGGTTTCACTGGCCCTTTATCTGGCAGGGGTGCACTCACCCGCTCGGTGAAATTGTCTCCCCAGTAGTCAGGATTGGAGGTGACATAAGTGTCCTCAGTGACAAGACAGACGGTGGCCTTCTCAGCTTCTCCCAAAGCCCACAGGATGCCAGCCAGTGCCGCAGCCAGGGCTTGCGCTTGCTCCCGCTTGCTAATCGTACACAAGCTGCAATGCAGGAGGTCGGGTAGGAAAACACTGGCAGGGACAATCGCCTAGCTGATTGTGAGGTGCCTCCAATTTTAAGACCCCTTCTGAATACCAGATGGGTCTCTTCGGTTGCTTCATCACCCTACACCATGAGAAGGTCGCAGAGGGCCTTGCCTACATTCTGTCACTGGCAGCGGCGTCCTCACGGCAGCGTATTATTTCTCTTGGTGATCTTAGCCAGCCCCAGTGAGTTATCACTCCTCTGGTGCCCCCACCGCCGTCCCCTTGCCTGCACTCCAGCAGAGACTGACCCAAAAAACACAAGCCCTTTGCAAGTGCAGCCCCAAATGGTCCTTCTGGTGTTATCTCCCAGGTTTCCATTGTGCAAACGGACCAGTCCCCTGGACGTACTTTCTATATTGCACCTCCGTGCCTTCCTTTTCTCATGCCCTTGTCTGCCTTTAATGTGCTTGCTGCGTCCGTGCTGCCCTGTCATGTCTGTCCCACGCAGCACTGGGGGCCCGCTTCATGTTGCCCGGCCTCACTTGCAGCTGACGCTCACCCGGCATTGCTCTAAACGCTTCATACACGTCACGTCATCTAATCCTCACAACAACCCTGTGAGTTAGATACTTCCGTTACTGCCATTTTGAAGATGAAGAAAGAAAGAGGGGCTGAGGAGTACCCCCCCTGTCATTCACCTTGAAAGTGGTAGAGCGGTGATTTGAAATCAGGTAGGCTGGATCCTGACTCCTTGCTCTCAAGCATTATACTCTCTGGAGGCATCCTAGTCTTTCAGGATCTCCCAGGAAACGGGAGCCAATCTTTACGTGTAGACCTTTACTCTGCTCGTTTCCTAAATATTAAATACTGACACCTGTTGTCCCAATGGAGAAACACGTGATAGGGGTGAATGAAATCATTCAGCAATGATTTCTATGGTCCCGCTAGCTCTGTGGCAATGCGGAAATGAGTAACAAGGAGCCCCATACTCCAAAACCCTCGTATGAGGCGGTGGCGGAGAATAAAACAAAGTGCTAGGAAGAGTACAGAAGGAGGCAGAACTTGGGACTGAGAAGGTTGGGAAAGGCTTCATGGAGTAGGTCAAAGCCCATGTCTGACTGAGGTGGGAAGTACAAAGGCCCCGCTTTGTTCTTTGAAGACAGGACAACTGAGGCTTCAGAGCTCTCATGGGGTCAGGCTGAGGCTGGGCATCACTGGAAAGCACATTCTTCCTCAGTTTCTACTTCCCTCCTTTTCCTTCACTCTTACAGGTTTCTTCTGAGGCCTGAAGGGGAGCAAATCTTGACAGCCTAAGATATGCCACATTGGCATGTGGATTATTTTAAGCCGGTTATTTTTTAAAAACTATAGACTCGAGAGAAGGTCCAAAAACTCAATAGGAGTTACCCTTTTGTAAAAGACATTATAAGGGAAATTTCCATTTGTAAGGGTATGTCCCTCGGGAGAAGAAGGGGATGGCTCTAAATCTCTAGAAATTCCCATCAGTGGAGAAGGCACAGGCTTAATCTGCATAATAATCTTACCCTGTTCACTGTGCTTTTCCTGGTAACCTCCCAAAACTGACTCTCCACCCCCAGCATCTTCTTTTGTCTTTAGCTAAAGATGGTAGTTAACATGACGCCTTTGGCTATTTAGCGGAATTAACAGTTTTCCTGGGTCTCTCCCATGTATACAAGAGGTGTACATGTTATTAAGCTTGTGTCTGTTATTCTCCTGTTAATCTATCTTATGTAAAGTTAGTTATTAGACTAACCAAAGAAGCTAGAAGGGTAAAAAAAAAATTTTTTTTTTTCTCTCCAACAGGGCATTCCCTTAATAAATCACTTACATAAAGAATTCCCATCTCTGACTCTGCTTTTCAGGAAACTGGCAATTCATGATCTTAGAACAAATTATACATTTAGTTCCTGTTTTGAATGATAATTTACCCTGCTGAGGATAGATATGTACATTTACTTATTTATATTTTTCTAATATCAAGCATAGAGCTTTGCATATGAGAGGAACTTGACTCCTAAGTAAATACTTTGAACTGATTTTCTTAAATAGGCAACTGCCAAGCACTGTACTTTGTTAGCGTTTGTTAGGAGAATTAATCCTTCGTTTATCAGGGTTTTTAAAAATCACTCCTTTTTGGGACGCCTGGGTGGCTCAGTCGGATAAGCATCCGACTTCGGCTCAGGTCATGATCTCATGGATCGTGGGTTCAAGCACCGCATCGGGCTCTGTGCTGACAGCTAGCTCAGAGCCTGGAGCCTGTTTCAGATTCTGTCTCCCTCTCTCTGACCCTCCCCTGCTCGTGCTGTCTTTCTCTCTCTCTCTCTCAGAAATAAATAAAAAGCATTAAAATTAAAAAACAAAACCACCCCTTTTGTTCTTTCTTGAAATTCTTAGTTTGGGGCTTCCCATCAGATATTTTCAAGTAAGCCCATCTGAAAGCTGGTGCATCATTTTAGCTGACTGGAAGTTTCTGCAATGGATTATAAAAACTGTCAACATTATTCCTGCAACCAAACATTGAGAGTGACTCCAGGAAAGTCCCCCCAGTCATAAAATCGAGTCCCTCTGGGAGAAGCAGAGCCATTTTCGTCTCGCGAGGCAAGTCCCCTTCCTGAGGTCACCCAGGGGATTTTCTATAATGACTGTTGGGCACATAAAGATTCTTGTGAAATGAAGAATGTGTCTAAGAAGTACTTCTAGGCCTCTTACCTGTGAAAGTTACAGTCCTTTCCCTTCCTTGTGAACAACAAGTCTTTGATGATGAATCCTTGTACTGCCATCTGAATGCTTCGGGCACCTCCCTGAAATGGGGAAGATGAATAATGAGGTGTGTGAGGCTGGGACCCGGGCTGTACAACCATAATGGAACCTCTTGGGACCAATATGACAGAGGAGAACTCTTGGAGATGGATGTGACCTATTCTCTGCAGCTCTTTCCCTCCTGGTATATGCAGCATCGCCTTGGCTTAGGGAAGGGACACTGTTCTGTATACATTGGTTTAGTCAGATGCCATGGCTAGGCAGCAGTCTACACTGACCAGCTCCAGTAGACCGGTACCTGGGGATGTGTGTCCTCCTCCACCCTACCTCCGCTGTGCTCCTGCTTCATGGCAAAGTTGGATTTGCAGGATGTAAAGAACTTGTTGGCTAGTCCTTGAAATTCTGTGTGACTGGTAATTGATGACCTGAATTACTGAGATTGTAAGCAAGCCAGAAAGAAGCCTCTGGATCTCCTCCTGACTTCTAACACCTCCTGCCTTAGGACTTGGAGGGAAGAGCCAGAAAACTAGAATTTGGGAGGAGGGCAGGGTGTGTGGTGGCAGGGAAGGAGTGAGACTTTCCTCTAACCCTGACAGTAAGCTGTAATTTTAAACAGTCTCGTATCATTTAAGGCTAAATGTTAAATGACATTAAACATACTTTGACAAATGATTATAATGAAAACATACATTCATGTGGATGAAGATGGAAGGAAACTTGGATAGGGAGTATGGGATTAGGATTTTTTTTTTTAATGTTTGCCTACTTTTACCTTTCCCACTTCCAAAGTGAAAGCCAGGTCAGAAAAAGGCTCATGGAACCTGAAATGGGCCTTTTTCCAGTCATAGCTGAAGACATGGATGGTATTCCCAAAGAGGCTCTGCCGTAACTTCTGAGAAGAGAAGAAAGAAATGATTCAACCAAGATAATTCTTGTTAGACACATTCTGCATGTTCACCATCTTACAGAAGGTGGTGGAATTGTGGAGGCGGGCCTGTCCCCTCCCTACATCCTGGTTTACATGTTCCCTATTCCTTTCTCATAATTGTAAAGTCTTGGGCAAAAGGTTCACACCAGGTTCCCTTAGACTGTTTTTTTTTTTTTTTAATTTATTTATTTCTAGGAGAGAGAGAGACAGCGTGAGCAGGGGAGGGTCAGAGAGAGAGGGAGTCACAGACTGAAACGGGCTCCAGGCTCTGAGCTGGCCGTCAGCACAGAGCCCGACGCGGGGCTCGAACCCACGAACCGCGAGATCATGACCTGAAGGAAAGTCAGACGCTTAACCGACTAAGCCACCCAGGCGCCCCAACCCTTAGACTGTTTTATCCTGAAGGCTTAGTGTGTGAACCTTGCACTCTGTTATCCCCATCCTAATTTTGCCCCTTGTGTCTGTCTGCTTTTCCATTGCCAGCCATCTCTCCTTTATGCCTTGCAGTCTAGCATGGGCTGCTACTCTGCCCTGTGCCTCTTGTCCCTGATGACCCATGGCATGGGTGTCCGGGGACATCCATCTGCATCCATGACTCTGCAGCACCTGCCCCGCCCCCATCTTTGAGTCTTTCTCTCTTGCTCTAGGAAAGAGAAACAGACAGGACTCTGGGTTTCTAGCTTGAGTACAATATTGATTTAAATGATACTAAACAAGCATTCTCTGTCCTGTTGCCCCTGAATCTTTAAAGTTTTCCTGGGTACTGTATAGCATGTTGAGACTGGAGAGGGTCTTCTAGAGCTTCCCAGAAAAAAACAAACCAAGTACATGAATAAAAAGGGAATCTATCCATAATCAGGGGCATATTAATTGCCTAGCATGTGCTTGGTCCCATGTGGGATATAGACATGTAAAAAGTTTAATACCCCACAACTGTGTACGAGATAGAATGTGTGACGTTCCAAAGTACAAAGTACCTTGAGAGAACAGAGGAAGGAGAATTTCTGACTAAAGAACTCAGGAAGGCTTCATGGAAGAGGTGCATTTGAACTAGGCTGGGCAACGGCATCTAGCATTTATTGTGTTTTCTATGCACCAGGCACTGGTTTAAGTGCTTTACATTCATTATGTTAATTTAATTCTTTGAGATGGTACTCTTAACCTCCTTCCAAAAAGAAGTATTTGACTCAGTCACCCAGTGGTAGAAACTGCTGGAATTTGCGTCCATTCCAACACTATGGCTCTGCTTCCCCAGTTTTAAGTATGTGTCATCCTTGGGATGCATGGGTGGCTCAGTCTGTTAAGTATCTGACTTTGGCTCAAGTCATGATCTCACAGTTTGTGAGTTCAAGCCCTGAGTCAGGCTCTCTGCTGTCAGCACAGAGCACACTTCAGATCCTCTGTCTCCCTTCCCTCTCTGCCCCTCGCCTGCTCCCACACACCCTCTGTCTGTCTCTTTTTTCTCTTTCTCTTAAAAATAAATAAACATTTAAAAACAAGTATGTGTCATCCTACAATTGCTGTTCTTTTTGTGTCCCAATCACTGTTTAATATTTTTCATTAGCTTGAGCTACTCTTTTATAATTTAAAAAATATTTATTTAATAGGGACACTTCATGTTACATCTTTAAGTGGGAATCAAAATCACCTGCCATATTTAAAAAAAATAATGGAACTAAAAAATGTTATTGACTTATGCTAGAAACTGTCGCCTATGAAAGCTTTGCCTGAGCTCGCATTCTTTTTTTTTTTTCTTTTTTTTTATTTCTAGGAGAGAGAGAGAGACAGCGTGAGCAGGGGAGGGTCAGAGAGAGAGAATCACAGACCGAAACAGGCTCCAGGCTCTGAGCTGGCAGTCAGCACAGAGCCCGACGCAGGGCTCGAACCCACAAACCGCAAGATCATGACCTAAGCGAAAGTCGGACGCTCAACCGACTAAGCCACCCAGGCGCCCCTCTCGCATTCTTTTTAATTAAGAAAGAAGTAGGAAGTGTTAAAGAGGTGTGAACATGTGCACCCCTTACAGAGTCTTTCTTCAGGGCCTGCCAGCATGAAGAAGGACTCAGTGGAGAAGGTGACTCAGTCTATTTAATGGCACTTAATAACATGTCCCTTAGAGCAGCCATCTAGCAGAGGTGCACATCTCTTACTCTGGGACAGACGATGCAATGACCTATTGCCTATAATGGAGGGGAGGCTGGACAGAGAAGACCTGCAAACACACACACACACACACACACACACACACACACACACTACCCAGAGCATCCAAAGACAGGGAGTGGTTCAGAGGAATGAGGAGACTCTGGCGTGTGTGTGTGTGTGTGTGTGTGTGTGAATGTTCTAGGAAGACGGGGCAGGAAGTCTGTGGACATTGAGACTGGAAAGTACCTTGAGGGTGATCCTGGAGGCCTTTGAATATCATATTCAGGCGCTCAAAGCTAGCTGAAGAGTGTGGACAAAAGAAACAATCAGTCCAATTGATCCAGAGCCTAGTGGTTTCTAACAAGGACAGATGCAGGAGAAGTGTTCATCTGGAATGGTCTCCCTTGTCAGATCAGGGTCAGGTTCTGTGGCTGGAGCTTTTTTCCTGGCCACATCTGCTCCCTGCTCAAAAGAAAAGATTGTCTCTATGCAGAGAGAGAGGCAGGTGCATTTCAGTGTGAGCAAGGGCCCAGAAGAAAGGGCGCTTGAAGAAAACTGATTTGTCTGGTGTCTCAGGGCAACAGCAAGTGAAGGAGGGAGAGCAGAAGGGCATAGAGACTCTTCTCAGAAGACACAGACTCGGTGTGTATCATGGCCAATGAGCCGCCAACCCAGGACATCCCCAGCAGGGGACTGAAAATGATATCAAGGCAGCACAGCACAGAAGAAAGACGGAGCACTCCCCACTCCAGTGTGGAGAAGCCCAGTTCTGCTCCTCGCTGACCACATGAACTTGGACAGATTGCCCGTCCTCTCTAAGACTTCATTTGCTCATTCTGAAGTGGAGGTTAACCCTTGCTCCGTCCACATCGTGACGATTATCGAATGAGAAGACGTGGAAAGGGGCTTTGGAACCGTTAAGTGCTGAGTGCAGGCAGGCTGTTCTACCTTTAGGAACACAGCCTGTCTGCACTGGAATGCTGTAGGGAACAAAGTCCCACCGCGGAGGGAAAAAGACCAGAGCCGGGCAGGAGGAGGGGAGGGAAAGCTGTGAACAAATGTGAGAGATTAAGAATGTTGAGACTAAGAAGACTTAGAATTCAAATTCAATGAAAAAACTCTGTCAGCCAAACCAAGCTCCTGCTTCGGTTGCTGGATGTCACTTCCAGCTTAGGGAGTGTCACCGTCCAGATGCACTGCTGGCAGGCTTAGAACAGAGAGGCTGCGGGCTCTCAGGCCAGACCCAGTGGCCAGTGTGACAAGAGCGGTGACTCATCTCGCCTATGTAACATTTACTTTCATATCAAATATAATTTGTAAGATTAGCCTGGCATATATTCAATGATATGCATGTGTCATTGTGCTGCCTGGTAACTGGACACAAATGGTAAACAGTCCTAATAAATGACGATAATGATCATTATTATTTCACACAAGCACCGTTTTTAGTTTTTCTCTTTTCACCTTGTTAGTTTCCCAGGATTTATAATGAGTAGCTCTTTCGTTATTGCTGTGATGATGATAATACACACACTCATGCACTCACACTCACATGCACACATGCACATGCTCACACACGTGCACGTACACACACATGCACACTCACACAAACATACACCCCCAAAGACAGAGGTCCTGGGTCATTCTTCCTGATGTGTTTCATTTCCTTACCTTGACTGCCTTGTTTCTGGCCCCTGGGCTTAGACTTTCCCTGTGACAGCCTTGCCCGTCCTGTCTTCTCCCACCCGTGCACCTGTCCCCACCCCGAACCTGAGGCAGAATAATTCTTTCTGAAGCTTCTTCTCGAAATCATTTCTTGCCTTAGAAATTACCGGCTCATCATGGAATCCAAGACTTTAGAGTTAGCAAAACCTAAGAAACGTTTCTCTCGTAGCCTGTCAAATGGAGTGGCAGACTCTTGGCTTGATCATGTTCACCGTGGATTCCTCAGCATCTGGTGCAGTGCCTGATACATGACAGGCTCGCCGCCATAAGTAGTTGCTGAATTTTTAAAAATCTAATTGGGCCCTTTCATTTTGCAGTGAAGGGATTTGGGGCACAGAGCAATTACGTGCCTGAGCTCAGGTATCTTGTAAATGGCAGCTCCAGCACCCGTGTGCAAGCCTTTGAACTTGTACAGTAAGAGGCCCAGCAGGAAACAGACGGCATGCTCAAGTCAGGATTATTAGCTTGAGGAAAGTTTAAAACAGGGACTATTTACAAAGATGTGGACTGCAGGTGGGGAGACCTCAGTGGCCAGCGCAGGGTGCCCCAGCTAGCAACAGTATCTCCCTAAGACCTGGAGGGACTAAGCAGGGAGGAGTGGGGACCTGAAGCAGGAAGGACAGAGTCCTTGAGAGAGAACTTTCAGGAGAGGTGAAGGACTTAGACAGCTGTGCACAGCCTGACTTCTTTCCCTTTTCTCCTTCCATGCCCCCCCACCCCCAGGGCTCCCATTGGTCACACTCAATAGGAAGCCAGAGGAGGAGGGAGCCCTGTGGATGGAGTCCCTACAGGCCAGTGTTGGCAGAAAGTAGGGTGGAGAAGGGTAGAGTGCATGTGAAGGGCCACACTGATGATACCCAGTGCCCGCTACTGAGATGCATCCCTAGGGGATTGTCTTAGAGCAGTGAATTGATTCAGAACATTGAATTGATAAAGCAAACATGGACTGAGGTCCAGCCCTTGGCCAGGCCTTATGCCTGGGCACCAAGCTGTGCTTGATGCTTCCAAAAAGCCACCCCATTGCCTACTATACTCCACTGGAGTGTCATTCCTCTGGGTCTCCGCCAGAATATTTTGATCTCCCAGCATTACATTTTTCTAATACAATCCTGTTGGGTGGTATTGCAAATACACCAGGGGTTTGTTTATTGATGGCTGGTACAAGAGGCTACAGGATTGTGTTCCAGGCTGGGTTCTGGAGAAGGGCCTGGTTGTGCAGGACGTTGGGAAACTGCCCTGTCTGTCATTCACACACAGTAAGATGTTAAGTCGGGAGAAGGCAGAAGGTTGCAGTGTAGGAAACGGGGCAATAAAAAGTGAGAAATAAGAGGTGAGCAGAGAGAAGGTTCGTAGGGTGTCTCACCCACCCCCTCCTTTCTCAGCAGATTCCCTGCTCACATCAGGAAATCCCATGCATCCCTACCCCAGACATGGGAGGGAGAAGAGAGCGGCAGACTGACAGCAAAAGGCATTCTCAAGTGAGTATTAGGATTCAATAGCTCCGGTAATTTGCCAGGCAGCTGCACTGCTAAAACGTCAATGAGAATTGGTCAAGCTTCCAAACTGCCTCCCTGGAACCCACGGATTCAGAATCCCAAGGCTCAGCAACTCAAAATCCCAGGGTGTGTTTAATTACTGCTACTGCTATTTAAAGGACACTCTATCATCTGGCCCACATAATGGGAATAAATCCAAAGTCTTTTTTTTTTTTTTAAAGAAAAAAATCAATTATCTCCGCTTCTGGGACTTCCTTAACATTCCATCGACTCCAGTTCAGGCTACAGTGGTCTGATTCTCTTGTGCCCCAGCCTCTTCCAGAGGGAGAGAATTACCTTGGAAAAGTTATGGGGGAGGTCAGCAATCACACCACATTTGTTTTTGTAGAGAAGTAGGGAAATTCAGACCAAGAATCTTGCTTCCTCAATATAAAGTGAGACCAGAAGATTTTGGAAACATCTGCGAATGCTTTTTTTTTTTTTTTCCTGTTTTTAAAATTTCTGTGTGTGTGTTTTTAAAAATAGATTGCATAGTCACATGGTTCAAAAGCCAGAGAGTACAGAAAGGTATGTTGAGGGAAGACTCTGGCCCACAGTGTCCCCTCCCCTACTCTCTCCCTGAACTGTCACATTTTATGAAGCCTTCTAGAACTTCTGTAAGCCTGTATGGGCAAATGGCAATATGCCATCATAGTTTTGTCATTTTTTCATAGAAAAAGTGGTCTCATGTCCAGCCGTGTATAAGTTCTAAAATGACCCTCTCCATAGAAATTCATTACAGAGTCACTAATATTTATTAATGATTGTTAAAAACATTATTTTGTCCAGCAAAATACAGATAGTTGCTCTTACTTTTGGTGCTGTAGCCCAGTGTAGGCAGAATCACCACCAAGGCTGGCGACTCTAACAGGATTACATATTCATGCCCTGTGTTCATTCCCTGAAATGTGAGCCATTCACTAGATACATAAGACACAGGTTAAGGCACTGTCCAGGGGCTGCGAGGCCAATGAGCTAGTGCAGCATCTCATGAGAACCCTGCTGACCTATCTTCCTGTGACATCTGGCATTTGAGCAAAAGAAGTGGACTGAGGCAGAAAGATTTGTGATAGTGAGAAAGAACAGTGGGCCTCCAAGTACATTTGTACTGTAAATATGACAGGAAGGAGAGTGGCTCTATGCAGCCTGTGAGGAAATGCATGATAAAAAAGAAGGTGGGGGCTTATTTGGTGATGTCTTATCTAAGGACCTTAATGGAAGGCTATATTCAGGGTTGGAAATACTACAGTCAGAGCCACCTCAAAAAGCAGATGGAGACTGTGTGGTTTCCCCAGAAGAGGTTCCGATCCCCACTCATCCCTCTCAGCAGGGACCCTGTGTGCAGTGCACAGACTGTGGAACTGTTTGTTCAGGACGGCCCTGCCTGTAGGACCAGTGTTCTTCGTCCTCACCCACGTGGCCAAGCCAGTCTTGCGTGGTTTAGGCAAGCTTGCCCCGGTGTGGGGTGGCACTTCCTCAGGAAGGACGGGCTTCTTCCAGTTCTTGTGCGGAGGGTCCCCAGGAAAAGTGTCTGCCTGAGGTTCCAGAATGCGGTGTGGAGTGTGAAGGGACAGGGTAAATGTGGGAAGGTGGTCCTGAGAAGCCATGAGTTTCACCATGATTGAAAGAATGATCTTGGAGGCAATCTAGCTGAAGGGATCTCTCCCCCTAGCTGGTACTTTTCCCCTGGCTTGATGCGTGCCTGAACCTCCCCAGGGCCCAATCATGCCTCTTTGACCTTGACAGCTGGGCCTTAGGACATTTGCCAAGGCATTGCCTCCAGCCCTGTCCTGTTTGACCCAACGAGATGCTGCTAGTTTGCCTCCTATCTGGGTCTGTGCATCAGCTGGTGGGGGGTCTTTGCCCCGACTCATCAGGTTTGGAATTGAGTGAATGGTCCTTGGGATCTTTTCAAATCTGGATGTTATCTGGCAGCCGCAGAAAACATTTCTTTCCTGAGATCAGCTCCTTGCCCCTTGCCCCAGGCCGAGCACAGGACCCCCCCTCCCACCCTCCTGCCTGTGCACAGACAGGGTCCCTTACATGGCTGCTTACACCACTCCTCACCTGCCCTATCCCACCCTATAGAGTGATTTATTTGAATTTAGTTCCCTCACTCCCTCAAGTTTAACTGTCAGACCAAAGAAGTGAATAGAGAGGCTCTCAGTGTCTGGGAGGAAGAGACTGTAGCATCACCGATGTCCTTGAAAAATACCATAAATAAGTCATTGTAACTATATTCTCCCTTTACCAATAACAACCGTGTGTAGTCTTATCTTCAATAATACTCTCACATGACAGCAGATAAGATTCCCCAGCCTTGTTGTTGGGGAAAGATTACGTTTCCTTTCATGTTTAATTGACAAGCTGTACTTACCGTGGCCATTGCCAGGGAGACTGGAAAGCCGCCCGATTTTGAAGAGATGATAGAGGGTTTGGGGATAGAACAAAGGCTACTTGATGGCAAATATCCTTGGCCCCTGGGCTGAGGTATTCCTGCTGCATCTTCAGTTTCATCAGCAGATGCGTGGTTGCCGTCATGATCCTGTATAAAATGCCACCACCAAAAAACAAAGCAAACAGAGCTGGTGACAACCTGTTTTTCCCCCTCTCATCTCTTTCTCTCTGAAAAATCAGTGTTCAGAAAATATTGTCTCCCTTTGAAAGACATCTGAAAATGGTGCTAAACAGCAATAAAAGAGACAGGAAAATCCCAGTGTCTGTGTCAAAAGGGTTTCTCATAAGTTTTATGTGGCTGGGAGAGGTTAAATGTAACTATGGAAACATAATTAATGCTATGAAGACCTTGACTTGAAATTATGTTTAGAGAAGAATGTAAATGTCACTGTCTCTTGTTTTGAGATGACAACATTTTATAAACAATGAATCTTCCCAGTCTACACGCGGTATTTCTCATTGTGTTGTTAACTGGCCAATAAAGGAAGACAGGTTACCTCCTGTTACTTCTCTCAGGTTCCTGCTCCCTAAGGAGCATAATCTTTTTTTTTTTTCCTTTAAAAAAGTCCATCCCCTACCTTTAAGGGAAAAAAATATATTTTTCCTTTTCTTGACTGATTCTTTTGGCATTTAAATATGTTAGAATCAACCCTTCTTCAGGTTTACTTAACTTCTATACTAATGTCGGGAAACAAATCCGCCCCGTTGGTAGCTGAAACATGAAGGAAACTGCCTTCTGAGTTTTCTGGATTCCTGGAGGCTAAGATGCTTTCTTATCTCAGAAATACAGCATCCCGATGGCAGACTACTGTTGGGATATGATGCCTTTTGTAAATCAAATGGAAAATCTTTACATGTGTGGTGATGGGTTCCCCTCACCCTGTATAAAGTGTAACTTGACATTTATAAATTTTTTTCCTTTCAAGATTGTTTTATCTTTTGAATATTCTGTTCTCCCAAATGGTAGCTATTTCCATTTAATACTTCCAGGACTAAAATGGAAGCATTATCTCCCTGATTCTAATTTAGACTGTGGTTAAGAAAGTTTTAGCACAAATAAGGCTTTTGATTACAGATTACTTGTAGGAAGATGCTTTAGTGTTACAGTTAAAATATTAATAATTCAGTTGTTTGATCATATCATATTTTAGTGCCAGGAAAATCACCCTAATATTTTGTGCTGCGTTTGTTCAGAAACTGAATTAATATCTGAAATACCAAGTTCATTACCTTCTAACCTTTTCAGTTACGTGAGATAAAAAGATCTTTCATCTTATATTGTATGACCTTGTAACACCTGAATTTGGTCACCTTTCCCTTATTTGATAAAGGAAAATCATTTTTCAGAAGCGGAATAAAGATGATGCTACTTTCAAAATTACTTTTCTTCAGGAATACTGGACCATTTGGCTTTCAGAACCTAGTGTTATTTCACAAGTTTAAGACTCTAGATTCTAATATTACTTTTTCTAAAATAATAACCATATGGTGCTCTTAATGATGAAAAGTACTCTTAAAAGAGGAAGGGATTTTCATTAAAAAAGAAAGCATGAGAAAAGAATTCAAAGGGCTTTCTAGTTTTATGTGTTCACACATTAAATGCCGGGTGCCTGAGTGACATTCTGTGCATAAAATAAATGCAGATTATGCTGTTAATGTGATTGTTTGAAGCAGCAACTTGAGGAAAACACACTGGCTTTGAGAAAAGTAATTACCTGAGCAATTGTATTATTGGTTCCCAACCTATAAATGAAAGAGAAAACATCAAGTAAATTACTCACTCTTATTCAACCCTCAAACCTCCTCAAACTCAACCTTGCTAGGGAAGTCTCTCTCTACAAATGGTTACATACCCGAAACATCTTAAATGTAAACCCATAATGGAGAGTTCTTATGTAGCACACATAAAAGCTGATTACTTAAACACCAGAAATCCCTCTGGTTCTAGAGAAACGAGAAAACGAGAACATATCTTACCCATGATAACTAAAGATCTCCCGCCATTTGTCAAGAAATGAAATTTTCCTAGTTATCTCCTCTAAATCCAGCTCCCGGGAGCTTTGTTCCTGGTCCGAGACCTGCATAGTCCTTTGGGTAATGTGGGGAACTGAAGAAGGGAGTTGTTTCCTTGGGAGAGACAGGTCTGGCAGAGAGCAAGCGAGATGCTGGCTCTGAGGACCGCTAGCTGAAAAGCGCTGCCTCTTCTTCTGACCAGCGAGGTCACACCACACAGGTGCTGCTCTGCACTCCCTGTAAACCCCTGCTATCAGATCACGATTAAACTTTCATTAGGGGTGGAATACTTTGTGTATTGTTGTTCCCTGTATAGATGCTATGAATGTTTAATCCGAGACACAGATTTATAAACAAAAGGATGGCAATTACTTTTTCAGTATCAAAGCAATTGGGATAATTTAGTCGATGAAGGATACCCTCCTGGTGAAATGTGATAGAACTTTCTGCTGTCGTGCTTCTGTGGAAGTGTTTGTGGTACAGAAATACTTAGCCAAGGAGTGGGTAAGAGCCATTCTGCTAATATCTAAAAACCATATCAACTACCGTTGGATAACATGTAGGCTAAGGAAGAAACCGTCCAACAGATGTCTGACATAGGGTTTAGTACATAGAAATCTTGCACACAGCTTGAAGAAGGACTGGTTAGATTTGTTTCAGGGAGAAGTCTAAAATTATGTCGTGTGCTATTGACTGAATGAAATGTAACTGTAATAACCAGCATAATAGAGGATATTCATTGTTGTGTTGGTTAATCTTACATGTCATCTTGTTAGGCTACAGAACCCAATCAAACACCAATCTAGATGTTGCTGTGAATTTTTTTTTGACGTAATTAACATTTAAATGGTAGATTTTGAGTAAGTAGATTATCCTCCAAAATGTGGTTGAACCTCAGCCAATCAGCTGGAAGGCCTGTGAGAAAAGACTATGAGGTCTCTGGAGAAAGAAGGAATTCTGCCTCTAAAAGCCTTGACTCAAGACTGAAACATCAACTCTTCTCTGGGTCTCTAGCCCGCTGGCCTGGCCTGCACATTTCAGACTTGCTAGTCTTCACAATCATATGAGCCAATTCCTTAAAATGAAGGTCTCTTTCTCTCTCTTTCTCTCTGGAGAACCCTGAGTAACATAATAGTGTTTATCAAAAACAAATGCCGGTAACCAGTAAAAGTCTTCTGATTTGAAGAGCCAAAATTGAGTCTCAGGAGGTCATTTTTCTCTTTGAACATTTCTGACCATGAGCTTTGTAAACTCCTAGAATGTGAAGAGATCAAGGAAAAGAGGCTATTTGGATTTATTATGATTTGAGTAGTCAGGGCTGAGGGGATTTGTTATATATTTATATAATATTGCAAAGACCTTGAAACACAGAAAGCCACTAAAGAACTAGAGGTGGATTTAGGTGTTCATTGTTTTGCTTTGGCGGTCCCTGCCTCTAGTTTCTTAAACTAACTTTTGGTGGTTGTTTAACCGTTTCATATTCCCAAGTCCCATAAACTTCCATCAGGTTTTATATTTTTATTGTAAACATAAGAGGTGCAAATAATTCCTTTCTTATTTCCCTTCCCTAACCATAAATCCTTTTTTTAAACCTTACTGTTCCCTTCTTTATAATTTTATAGTTTTAGTGGTAGCATCATATTTAATATTTTTTAGGCATTCCCAGTATAGAAAAAAAATAAATTATGTGATCCTTGCTCTCATATAATGATGAGAAATGTCTTGGATTTTTTTATTTAGAATGTTATATAAAAAAAAATTCTGGATCTTCCATTTAAATTGTTTAACAACCCCAAACCAAGAAAGGAGAGTAGCTAAGAAAAACTTTTTCTTAGGAATCATTATTGAATCTGTGTATTTTTGTCTGTGGCTATGTCCTACTTTATAGAAAATTTGGTAAAGATAGAAGCATAAATTCCAGTGAATAGACAGCTTACCAAGAAACTGTTGTTGGGTTTCGTAAGCATCTATTGAGTATTTCCCACGTGCCAGGCACTTGGAAAGGCCAAGGTAAGATGATGCTTCTGCTCTCTCTAGTGGTGGAAACAGACACACTGAGAGAGGAAAATGCTGTAAGAATGGAGGCTCAGAGGGCAGTGCATTCACAGGAGATGGGCAAGACAGTGGAGTGATTACAGGCATGGCCTCGGGACCTCAACTGCTTAGTTTGGAGTCATGGTTTCACCTCTTACTATCTGTATGACTTTAGACAAGTTATTTAACTTTGCTGTACCTCAGTTTATTCATCTGTGAAGTGGAGATACTTTCATATCTTTACCATATTAAGATTTCTAATCTATGAAAATAGTATACCACTCCACTTACTTAGACCTTATTTATTTTCCCATTCTTTAATTCCCAGAAGTGGAATGCCTGAATCCAATGGCATGGTCATTTTATTTTATTTTATTTTATTTATTTATTTATTTACTTACTTACTTACTTACTTATAAGTTTATTAAATGTTTATTTATTTATTTTTAATTTATTTTTAATATTTTTTATTTATTTCTAGGAGAGAGAGAGAGAGAGACAGTGTGAGCAGGGGAGGGTCAGAGAGAGAGGGAGTCACAGACTGGAACAGGCTCCAGGCTCCGAGCTGGCAGTCAGCACAGAGCCCGACGCGGGGCTCGAACCCACGAACCGTGAGATCATGACCTAAGCGAAAGTCGGACGCCCAACTGACTAAGCCACCCAGGTGCCCCTTATTTTTGAGAGAAAGAAAGAGCATGCACGCGTGAGCAGGGGAGTCACAGAGAGAGAGAGCGAGGGACAGAATCTCAAGCAGGCTCTATGCTACCAGCACAGAGGCTTGACATGAGGTTTGATCCCATAAACCATGCAATCGAGATGTGAGCTGAAATCAAGGTTCAGACACTTAACCAACTGAACCACCCAGGTGCCCCAAATGGTATGGTCGTTTTAAAGACTTACAATACATATTCCAACTTCCATTGTTGTTTGTGAGCATCCCTTGCTCAGCCTCTCTTATGCTTTTAATTCTCAAGTTGGAATTCATGGTTCTACTCTTTTTAATAAAGAAAGTACTGCCTTTACTTCCTTCTCATTCTATCTGTTTTCAGTTGATATTCTGGATGGAAAGAACTAGCCTCTGGAATATACCAAGAGTCAAGAATGTGATTCAGTCACACCCAGAGGAAGCCACCACTCTCTGGGGCATTTTGTCCAGGCTTTGAGCAGGAGGCTTGGGTATAAGAAATGAAGCACAAATGGGGTGCCTGGGTGGCTTAATCAGTTAAGCGTCCAACTTTCGCTTAGGTCATGATCTCGCGGTTCGTAGGTTTGGGCCCCTCGTCGGGCTCTGTGCTGACTGCCAGCTCAGAGCCTGGAGCCTGTTTCAGAGTCTGTCACTCCCTCTCTGACCCTCCCCTGCTCACGCTGTCTCTCTCTCTCTCTCTCCTAGAAATAAATTAAAAAAAAAAACATTAAAAAAAAAAGAAACGAAGCACAAAGAAAAAATGGGGTTGGGAGGGTTGGGGGCCAGGGTAGGGGTATAGAAATATGTGGAATCTGGGATTGTCCTTTCCTACATTCTTATGCCCTTGCCTCCACCTCATGGCATGTGAAGTCCCCCAAAACTCCTATTCCAAGACTGTGCCTACTACAGCAAAGGATTGGGGCTGAATATGGAGCCTCAGGCAGCAAGAGGTCTGTAGCCCAAAAGGAAATAGCAAGAGCAAAGCAAGGATAGTGGGGGAGGAGGAGGGTTTTGCAGCCATGTAGTGGGGGCAGTGGGTGATGGCGCAGGGTCCAAAATCATTCACCTATGAAGAAATATACTATATAAATGCAGAAACCTGTGATCTGAGTCCATTTGTTTTCTTCGCTGATGATTTAAAAAATAATACCAATGATTCCATGAGAGAGGCGAGTATCTATTCCAAACATGGAAATTAGTATGTCAAAATTTAATGTTATTAACATTTGCTGTAGTTTCCCAGAAAGCTATGACTGAGCAATCAGCCTTATAGTCAAATTTGAAAATGGTGGCCTTGCAAACGTTTTGACTAGCTGGCAAAGTTATTCCCAACCTTTCTTCTTGCTGTTTTCTTATGGTGCTTCATAAACAGAAATCCAGAAGTAAAATTTTAGAACCTTTTGATTTTTTTTTTAAGAAAATCTCTTTAGTGTTTAATTAACCTTACCCCTGAAAAACTCCTCCTTAGGATTAAATTAAATCCTTTATGCTTTAATTATCATTCACTCTCTTTAGTTCTACTTTCTGTGGAGATGGAAATTTCCTGATTACATTACTTCCTGAAAGAATTCTGCCAATCCATGGAAACTAGAAGATGGCTGATATATTCTCTTTTTGTTTTTCAGTGATGTGGTGAGGAGAAGAAAAGGGTGTTGGGCTCAGGGTCAAGTCCCAGGGCCTCCCCCATGATTTCATAACCTTGGAATAGTTAGTCAGTCTCTCTGAACTTCATTTGCTGTGGCTCCTTTGATTTACTTCATGGAATCGTAATTAATGTGACTTATGTGAAAATTCCTAATCTTTAACCATTGTTTTCTTGCTTCCTATATGTTAAAAATTCTCCTTTACAGACTACAGAATTGAAGAAGAAATTTGCAAATAACATATCTGATAAAGAGTTAGTATCCAAAATATATAAATAACTGATCAAACTCAACATCCCCAAAACAAATAATCCAGTTAAGAAATGGGCAGAAGACATGAATACACATTTTTCCAAAGAAGACATCCACGTGGCTAATAGACACATGAAATGATGCTCAACATCATTCATCATCAGGGAAATACAAATCAAAACCACAATGAGATACCACCTTACACCTGTCAGAATGGCTAAAGTTAACAACATAGGAAACAACAGATGTTGGCAAGGATGCAAAGACAGGGGAACCCTCTTACACTGTTGGTGGAAATGCAAACTGGTGCAGCCGCTCTAGGAAACACTATGGAGGTTTCTCAAAAAGTTAAAAATAGAGAAAGGGAGACAAAACAAAACAGAACAGAACAGAAAAACACCACCACAACCATCATGTTATAAATAAAATTATGTTTCTTTAAAAAAACTTAAAAATAGAACTACCCTACAACTCCACAATTGCACTACTAGATATTTACCCAGATGATATAAAAATACAGACTCAAAGGGGTACATACAACCCTGATATTTATAGCAGCGTTACCAACAATAGTCAAACTAAGGAAAGAGCCCAAATGTCTATCAACTGACGAATGGATAAAGAAGACGTGGTGTGATATCTGTGTGTGTGTGTGTGTGTGTGTGTGTAATACACAATGTAGTATTACTCAGCCATCTAAAGAACAAAATCTAGGGGTGCCTGGGTGGCTTAGTCGGTTAAGCGTCTGACTTTCGCTTAGGTCATGATCTCGCGGTTCGTGGGTTCGGGCCCCACGTCGGGCCCTGTGCTCACTGCCAGCTCAGAGCCTGGAGCCTGTTTCAGTCTGACTCCCTCTCTCTCTGACCCTCCCCTGCTCGCGCTGTCTCTCTCTCTCCTAGAAATAAATAAAACATTAAAAAAAAAAGAAAGAAAGAACAAAATCTTGGGGTGCTCAGTCGGTTGAGCGTCCAACTTCGGCTCAGGTTATGATCTCACGGTTTGTGGGTTTGAGCCCCGCGTTGGGCTCTGTGCTGACAGCCAGCTCAGAACCTGGAGGTGCTTCAGATTGTGTCTCCCTCTCTCTCTGACCCTCCCCTGCTCACACTGTCTCTCTCTTAGAAATAAGTAAAAAAAACATTAAAAAAAATATTTTTAAAAAGAATCTCCTTTAAACATTTCTTTTTTTTCATGGCTTTGTTTGTTTTGACAGTGCCATCATGGGCATCATAAAGCCAGAAGTCAAAGTCCTAAAGTGAGAAAATACAGATATATTCTGTATTTTGTATTTCTGTATTCCGAGGAACCCAAACAGTCCCTCAGTCATTGTGGCTTGTGTTTAGGCATTTAGTCACTGGTGTGAGCTCATTCCTCATCTGAAAGACCTTAAAGACTGGTGTGGTATAATGGAAAATATATATTTGATCATTGTCCCTGGTTACTGCACAGAACTCTTAGAAGTCCTTGTAATTTCCTGAGTAACAAGAGCGATGGACCATCTTTTGTTCTAACGAGGCTTGACTGGGCTCCTAGATGGCTCTGGAATGGAGACTTGTCACCAGAAAGACCAAGCCTTAATGAGAAACCTAGGACTTTCAGCCTTAGTCCCCAACCTCCAGGGAGGGGATACAGGCCAGAAATCAAGTTGATCACCAATGCCAGTGATATGATTAATCATGCCTGTGTAATGAAATGTCTGTAAAATTCCTAAACTTCCATTTGCCATGCAGGTGGCATAACCAAACTCCACTGGGGACAAATATTCCTGTACTTACAACCGTTCTTGACCCCACCCTATGTACCTCTTCACCGAGATGTTAATTTATATTCTTTATAAGACACTAGTAATGTTAAGTAAAGTGCTTCCTGAGTCCTGTGAGCTGTTATAGCAAATTACTGATTCTGTTGAGGGGATCATGAGAAGGTTTGATTATAGCCAGTTGGTCAGAATGATCTGATACTTGTGACTGGAGCCTGAACTGAAAACATTCCTGTGGAACTGAGCCCTTAAACCTACAGATTCGAACTCTAGGTAGTTAATGTCAGAATTGAACTAATTATAATTGGATACCTACTTCACCTAGTCAGAGAATTGGAGAACTGGTTGGTGTAGGGAGAAAAGCTTTTCACTTGGTGTCAAAAACAACTTGGCAACCAGCATTTAAACCACATACCCTGGAGTCAGGCTGCTTGGGTAGGAATTTTTGCTTCTTTACCGTGTTAGTTATCTATTACTGACTAACAGATGAGCATAGATTTAGCAGCTTAAAACAGCACTCATTTATTATTTCATAGTTTCTATGCATCAGGAGCCCAGCCATGACATAAATGGGTGCTCTCTACTCAGGGTGTCACAAAGCTGCAACCAAGGTGTTGGCCAGGCCAACATGAGGGAACCTCCAGTTCCCATGAGGTTTAGGGTCCTCTTCTAAGCTCATATAGTTGTTGGCAGAATCCATTTCCTTGTGCTTATAAAGCTGGTTTCTTCCAGACTAGCAGAAAAAGGGAGTCTCTGCTGCTTCAAGTCTCTGATTCTGGGGAAAGCCCCAGCTCCCTTAAAAAGAACTCACTTGATTAGGTTTGGCCCACCCAGGATAATCTTCCTTTTGATGAACTCAAAATCAAACTGATTAGGGACATTAATTACATCTGCAAAATCCCTTCACCTTTGCTATATAAGGTAACATAATCATAGAGGTAATAGCTCATTACCTTTGCCATATTCTATTGGCTAATTCAGATTGTCTTTCTTCTTGTGAGTTTTGTCAGGTTGTATCTTGCAAGGAATTGGTCCATTTCATCTAGATTATCACATTTCTGAGCAGAGATTTGTTCATAGTGTTCCTTTATTATCCTTTTAATGTCCATAGGATCTGTAGTAATGTCCCTCTTTTATTTCTGGTATTAGCCATTGTGTTCTCCCTTTTCCTTAGCCTGGCTAGAGGCTTATTTCCTTCACAGATCTTTTCAAAGAACCAGTTTTTTGTTTCACTGATTTTTTTCCCCTATTGATTTCCTATTTTCAACTGCTCTAATTCTTATTATTTATATTTTCTCCTTACTTTGAATTTAATTTGCTCTTCTCTTTCTAATTCCCTAAGGTGGCACCTTGGATTTTTGACTTTAGATCTTCCTTCTTTTCTGATATATACATTTTAGTGCTATAAAGTTCCCTCTATGCACTGCTTTTGCTGCATCCCACATTTTTGGTAAGTTATGTTATTTTCATTTAGCTCAAAATATTTTTTCTTTCTCTTGAGATTTCTTCTTTTAAAAAAAATTTTTTAATGGTTTATTTGATTTTTTTTGAGAGACAGAGTGTGAGCACGGGAGAGGCAGAGAGAGAGGGAAACATAGAATGTGAGGCAGGCTCAAGGCCCTGAGCTGTCAGCACAGAGCCCAACGGGGGCTCAAACCCATGAACGTGAGCTCATGAGCTGAGCCAAAGTTGGATGCTCAACCAACTGAGCCACCCAGGCATCCTTGAGATTCTTTGTTGATTCATGTGTTATTTAGAAGTGTATTGTTTTATCTCCACATATTTAGGGATTTTCCAGCTTTCTTTCTCTTACTGATTTCTAGTTTAATTCCATTGTGGTTTGTGAGCAGACTTTGTATGATTTTTATTCTTTTTCAAATGTTTGTTTATTTTGGAGGGGCAAGGAGGGGCAGAAAGAAAGGGAGACAGAGAATCCAAAGCAGGCTCTGAGAGATGAGAGCCCATTGCAAGGCTCAAGCTCATGAACCATGAGATGATGACCTGAGTGAAAATCGGATGCTTAGCTGACTGAACTAACCAGGTACCCCTGATTTTTATTCTTTTACGTTTTTTAAGTTTTATAATAACTCTAAGAGGTCAGCCAGTTAACTGGGCAGGTGTGTTTTATTGCCCAGAATGTGGCTTATCATTGTGAATGTTCCATATGAGCTTGAGAAGAATGTGTGTTGTGTTGTTGGATGAAACAGCCTATAGATGTTAATCATATGCAGTTCATTGATGGTGCTGTTGAGTTCAGCTGTGTCCTCACTGATTTTATGTCTACTAGATCTTTTCATTTCTGAGAGAGAAAGGTATTAAAATTCCCAACTATGATAGTAGATTCATCTACTTTTCCTTGCAGCTCTATTATCTTTTGCTTTGTATAGTTTGATACTCTGTTATGAGGTGCATTAGAACTGTTTTGTCTTCTTGGAGAACTGCCCCCTATATCATTATGTTATGGCCTTTTTTATCCCATGTTCTGTTGATAAGCAAGTCACAGTTCCCACAAACACTCAAGGGAAGGACAATACACTTGGGGAGAGAGGGTCACCCTAGGGTTTGTCCACTACATGTACATGCTGGCAGTCATCTTGGGTCAATTATTTCACCTATGTGCTCAGTTTCTATTCTTGTAAAATAGGTATAATATTAACCACTTCACTGATTCATGATGAGGACTCAGTAATTAATACCTAAGAAGCATTTAGAATAGCACCACATAGCAAGTGTTTAATACTTTTGGCCATTTCTCTTCAAATGGGGATGATTGCTGCCAATTTCTGGTACTTCTGGCCACCTGGCTAGGGTTGTTACAAAACTCAAGGGGATGAGAGATTTCTGTTAACTGAAAAACATCACACAAATGAGATGGGCTATTGTTTTCCTCATTCTTTTTTTTAAATTTTATTTTTAATGTTTCCTTATTTTTGAGATAGAGAACAGAGTGTGAGCAGGGGAAGGGCAGGGAGAGAGGAAGACACAGAATCTGAAGCAGGCTCCAAGCTGTCAGCACACAGCCCAACACAGGGCTCAAACTCATGAACTGCGTTACCATGACCTGAGCCCAAGTCGGACGCTTAATTGACGGAACCACTCAGGCGCCTCTTGCTTTCTTCATTCTTTAACAAGCATAGCTTTTCACCTACTTTCCTATGATTGTGCAATGACACATAATTGTCTATTTATATGTGTGGACAAAGGGAAGTAGAGGTTTCACATCAATTCATCTTGTTGGTATTTCACATGCCTGCTTTGAAATATTCTGTCTTGTTTTAGAGGCTGCTCAGTGTCAGAAAGGTCATGGGACTATGAGCTATGTGTTCATTGAATCTGCTGTGTGATCTTATGGAAGTCACTACCCCTCCCTGGGCCTGAGGAGACAAAAAAAGATGTTGAACAATACTAGATAATCGCCCGATAACCCCTTCAGTGCCTACTTTCTCTGATTTGTCAATTCTACACAATTCCACCCAGAATCTTGACTCAGGCCCGTGAACCCTCTTTATTTATAGGCTACTTGCAGTTTGGTAATACTTTGTACTCTTTCCCTGGACTTCGGATGATTCAGTTTTCTATGGAACCAAGAAAACCCCTTCAGAGACAGCAGAATTGATTCTCAGGAATGTAATTCCAGGAACCAGAAGCGAAGTAATGCTAACAAAATAAAAAAACAGGCAAAATTAACAGATGCTCCAAGTAATGTGCAAGGTGCAGAAAGGTTTTTCATAATGACTGCCTCCGTAGAGTATAAATAGGAATGCCTCCTTCCCTCCCCATCTCCCCTCACACCATCTGTTATTTGTGTCAGGCAGTCAGTAATTGCTATATGTGACCCTTGTTGTTGGTAACAGGGACAACACTGTGCATTGAAGTTTTCTTTGCTTTCACCCATCTCCTGGCAGCTGTGGCTATAAGGTTTGCGTCTATCCTAAGATGGCAGATCAGGATTTCCTTGGCTCTTGTAACTAAATATAAACAAATCACTCACCCTCCCTATTGGGAAATAAGTTATAAATAACAAGTCAGAGCAATCTTTCATCAGAGAGGCTGTGGTTACTAGGAAACGGGCACTGCAGTCAGGCTAGCTGTTGTCATTACGTATCCATATGGCATTGAATGTAAGTTCTGGTTCTCTGTCTTTGGCCTTGCAAATGGTTCTTGAGTATGCTATTCTTGCATACTATTCAACTCTTTTGTGCCTCTTAAGAGATGAAGGCTAGGGTTCTAATTTGGCCTCTGTCATCAGCATGCTGTGTGACATGGGTGAATTCATTCATCTCTGTGGCCTTCAGTTTAATTCTCATAAAAGAGATGAGAAGGTTGGCTGGATCAGGGACTGGCAAATTATGGCCCACCGGCCAACAAATCTGGTCTGCTGTCTGTTTATGTATGGGTTATAAGCTAAGAATATGGTTTTACATGACATGCCTGGGTGTCTTAGTCAGTTAAGCATCCAACTTTGGCTCAGTGCTAACATGGTTTGTGAGTTCAAGCCCTGCATCAGGCTCTGTGCTGACAGTTCAGAGCCTGGAGCCTGCTTCAGATTCTGTGCCTCCCTTGCTTTCTGCCCCTCCCCTGCTCATTTTCTCTTTCTCTCTCTCTCTCAAAAATAAACATTAAAAAACTTTTTTAATAAAGAAATAAAAAAGAATATGGTTTCACATTTTTAAATGGGTGAAAACAAATGAAAAGAATAACAATACTTCATGGCACAAAATATACGGTATCATAGTATAATATAACAATATACAGTTATAAGATGTAATATGTGATAAGATACAATAATATTTCATGAGAATTATGATTTTCAAATCTGCAGCCACAAATAAAGTTTTATCAGAACAAAAACACACTCATTAGTTCCCCTGCCCCCTGGGATTGCTTTCGCACTCAGTAGCGGAGTGGAATGGTTTCGGCAGAGGCTGTTCAGACTGCAAAGCCTAAAATAATTACTATCTGGTTTTCATAGAAAGAGTTTGCTGACCCTTGGGCCAGCTTGTTTTCTAAGTCACTGTAACTCCGTTTTACAAATTGACGAAGTCTTAGCATAGCTCCCTCTTACCCTGGGAAGAGGACCCCAGGCTTCAGGAGAATCATGTCTGGGCTGCTCTTACAGGAAATCTGGCACTTCCAATGACTGATTGATTCCCTGGCTAATGGGTGCCCGGAAAAAAACTAGAAATGTCTTGGCCCAAGACAGGATGGGGCGCTGGCCTCTGGCCCTGCCCTCACTCTGGGTTGGCCCAGGCCTGGGGACCAGGATAATGAGCCACAGGTTTGTCGGGGGCTGGGACCCATAGTGGTTCTGGACAAACTCTCCTGCATGCCTAGTGAAGAGATGAAGTTTTAGGATGCCCCTGCTGTGACAGAGAACCCAAATAATAGCGGCCTAAACAAACCAAAAGCTCAAGAGTCTTTTTCATGAAAGTCCAGGTAACCCAACACACTAACCTCATCGACTGATTGCAGTCTATGGAATTTATTTGGATCCTGCAAAAAACACTTATGAGATACTGGGAAAATTTAAACACTGCATGTTTAATAATAATAAAGAATTATTGATTTTTAGGTGTGATTATGGTATTATGATCATGTTTTTATTTTTTAAAGAGTCCTTATCCTGAGATCTGTACTAAAATGTTTATGAATGAAATGATGTGATGTCTGAAATTTGCCTCAAAATAATCCAGTTGGGGAGGTTGAAAGTGGGTGAGGATGTACAGATTAAAAAAAAATGGCCAGGAGTCAGTAGCTGAAAATAAGTTCATAGGAATTCATTATATTACTTTCCCTAATCATGGATTATATATGAAATTTTCCATAATAAAAGTTTAAAATATTTAATGTTAATAACCAGTGATTAAAATTTTGTACCTAAAAGGAATTTGGTTTATGAAAAATCTCATACAAATGCCAAACGTATAATTACAGCCATTGTAGCTGTGTTTATACTAGAAATACTTTCAAACAAATTTTCCTATGAGGAAAAAATTCCTTGGGATAGGAACGGTTGTGTTAAAAGTTCCAAGCATTTGAGGCATAGGAGCACATGTACCCCAATGTTCATAGCAGCACTCTCCACAATAGCTAAAACATGGAAAGAGCCTAAGTGTCCATCAACAGATGAATGGATCAAGAAGATGTGGTTTATCTATACCATGGAATACTACATGGCAATGAGAAACAATGAAATCTGGCCATGTGTAGCAACATGGATGGACCTTGAGGGTGTTATGCTGAGCGAAATAAGTCAGGCAGAGAAAGACAAATATCATGTGTGTGCACGTATAGGAGGATTAGGAGGAACTTAACAGAGGACCAAGGGGGAGAAGAAGGGTGGAAATGGTGGGGGAAAGGGAGAGAGGCAAACCATGAGAGACTCTTGAATGCTGGCAAAAACTGAGGACTGGTGGATGTGGGGGGGAGGAGGGGTGGGCATGGAGGAGGACACTTGTGGGGATGAGCACTGGGTGTTATGTGGAAACTAATTTGACAATAAACTATTTGAAAAAAAAAAAAAGTTCCAAGCATTTAAAAATTTCAATTGATGGAAGACATTTTATTTTATTTTATTTTATTTATATTTTTATTTCTAGGAGAGAGAGAGAGAGAGACAGCGTGAGCAGGGGTGGGTCACAGAGAGGGGGAGACACAGACTCTGAAATAGGCTCCAGGCTCCGAGCTGGCAGTCAGCACAGAGCCTGACTCGGGGCTCGAACCCACGAACCGCGAGATCATTACCTAAGCGAAAGTTCGGATGCTTAACTGACTAAGCCACCCAGGTGCCCCGAAGGAAGACATTTTATTAATAAAAGTTTTATTGATACATGATCATTTGAAGATTTAAAGTAGATAAATAAAGAAGACATAGAAATTACCACTAATTCCCTAGTCAAATCAGCTTTTTTTTTTTAGCCTATGCATCAACCATGGAAAACATGTACCATTTACCAGGTGCCTACTATGATACTATGCATGATACATGGCATTTTATTATTTCTTCAATGTAATTGTTATAAAATTCTTTCTCAGACCTGGAAATAAATCTGGGTTCTCAGTGATTGGTCTAATGGCTTCTCAATCATCAGGCACTTGGGCCTCAGGTCACAGGCACTTCTATTGTGTGGCTTTGCCATCCTCATGCTTGGCTTGCATCTCATAGTCCAACATGGCTGCTTCTCCTCCTGCCATTGACTCTGCATTCCAGGTCATAGGAGAGGGAGAAAGATAAAGGACATGTCCTTTAGGAGTATGACACAGATTTTGCCTCTCTCACTTCTGTTTCTCTTCCACAGGCCAGAATCATGTGGCTAATAATTGGAAGAGAGGTGGGCAATATAGTCCTTAGCTGGGCAGCCATTCATTCTCCTAGGAATGCTTTCACTACCCAGTTAGGGGAGAATGGCTGTTGGGGCACAGTGACTAGCCTCTGCCCTGGAGGTTTGTATTTATGTTTACATTTATGTTTGTATGCAGACTCCAGGAGTCAGCCTCTGGATCTGAGTTTGCTTTTTTGCTTTCTTCTCCTCCTCCTCCGTCTCTGTCTTCTCCATCTGCATCCTGGCTCCTTCTCCCTTTTCCTCCCTACTTTCTTGTAAACAGCATGGTGTGGGAATCCATGTGACCATATTCCTTCAGGTCTGGTGGTTCTGATCCAGACACCCACTCTCCCATTGTGCATGCATTCCTGTGGGTGCAAGCACTCATCCCCTGCCTCCACTCCTCTACACCCACACCCACGCCCTCAGGCACATATTTGGTGTTATAGTTCAGGAGACATGGGTTTTTAGTCCTGCCTCCTTTATTTAGTCTGCATGTATCCTTGGGTAGGTCTACTAAGCTTTGTAAGCCTCATCTTCCTCACATGGAAGAAAGCATCATTGCATCACAAGAACCCTTGCTTAGCCTACCTTTGGTGGGGAAGAGTCGTGAGGAAGTGCCTGGGGTCTCGTAAAGAAAAAGCCACGTTACTGGAAAGTAATGCGTGGAGGAAACCCTTGTGCAATGTGCTTTCCCTGAATCTGATCACACCGACCTTCTCACCGACCTAAGGACCCCCTAGGAACCATGTCTGCACATGACCACATCCCAATCACACACAGCTGGGTGATCCAGGCATAGAACCTTGTCCTTAATAGGGTTGATTGTTTCCTTTGGAAGCACGCATTTGGACTCAAGGGTCAGGTGATGATGATAGAGTCCTCTTAGTGGCTGAGGTGTGTAGGGACTGTCCACAGCCCCTTGGGTCCTGGAGTTTTCTCCGAGTCCTGGAAGTCAGCCAGCCTTTGTATTCTGCGGGATACCTTATTTCTTCGAAATATTTCACTTCTTTGCTTACATTTGTTAGAGTGGTTTCTCTTCTTAACTAAGCAATTTGATTATTGGGAAATTTGGCAAAATTTAACATTTGGCACCCTCATCTTAAAGATCTGTACCCTTTCACCCTCTCAAAGTGAAGTCAGCTGTGGTTTCTTCCTGTGGTCATGGTTTTCCCCCCGTCAAAATTAGCCATATAGAAAAGGCTCCAACAGTAATCATTGACACTGTAAAAACATGTGTTTTTGGATATATACCTCTAGAGGGACCATGTTAGCCTCAATTCTAATTACATAATAAAATATTATTTTTCCCCAAGGCACCTTGGTGGCTCAGTAGGTTCAGCATCTGTCTCTTGGTTTCAGTTCAGGTCAGGACTTCACCATTTGTGAATTTGAGCCCTTCATCTGGCTCTATGCTGATGGTGAGAAGCCTGCTTGGGATTCTCTTTCTCCTTATCTCTGATCTTCCCCTGCTTGTGCATACTCTCTCTCAAAATAAATAAACTTAAATATATATACATACATACATACATACATACATACATACATATATATATATGCACCTCCCAATAGAGGGATTTTATGTATCAGAAAAGAAAAGAGGGTGGAACTTTCTGGAGAATGGGAAGATCTTTGAACCCTATCCACGTCTCCATGCAAGTGGCTGCCTAGATTGCTTGTGTGCATGTCCACATGTGTGCACCCCCACACTTGCACACGTCTACTCTGTACTGTGTGATCACAGGCAAGATTTGCTCTCCTGCATTTGAAGACAGGAGACCTGACTCCTCATGTATTTACCAGGAGATTTCTGCTTCCCTTTGAGGCACCTCTCAAGCATCTAGACCTCCTTGTGGCTTCTCCCACCGCCCTCACTGGCCTCACCTCTGAGGCTCCAGTCCTGCATTCTGGCCTGTCACCCCTCACTCACCTCTTGACATTTGGTGACTTATCTGAGGTACAGTAGAACACACTTTCACACTTTGACGGGAGAATTTCTTCAAGCTGTTGCAAGAGGGGAAGGAGACTGAACTGAACTCTGAACACATCAATGACATCAATGACAGCCCGTCCCTCACTCCTCACCTTTGTCCAGATGCTGAATCCCAACTACTTTGCCTCACAAACATTTCTGCATCCTCCATGATCTGTGTCAGCCTTTCCTCTCCCAGATGAGTTTCTGTGAAATGTTCTTGTTGTGAGTTGACCGATCTCTGTGTCTATCCCTTCTCAACAGCCCCTAACAGGTGGTTCTTCTGTGGTATAAACCCAACTATGCCATTTCCCTTCGGTGACCGGCCGGTGAAACTGCCAGCCCACACGGCCCTTCGCGGGGGTCTGTGCTTGCTTCCTCCACGCCGCCCCCATGCTGCTGGCCTCCCACGGACACCGAGTACCCTCCACACCCCAGCCACTGGGTATATCTAATCAGCATTGTGGATGCCTTCTTGAGCTCTTACCTCAGCTTCTAAACCGACACGATCCTCCCTACCTTCCGCAGAGGGACAGAACTCGGCTAAAGGCAGTGATTAGTTTGACTGGGAACTTGGAGTATTTACAATTCACAAGGTGCTGCAGATACAGCTTTAAACCTTCCCAACAGGGAAGAGATTTGGAAAGCCCCCAAGGTGCCCTACCCAGAAACTTCTGGTTTCCAAAGTGAGCCTTTTAAAGAAAAATGGCAAGAAGTACCAGGAGAAAGGAAGAAGAAACAGAAGGGAAGGAGAAACCTCGAAGATGAGACACGCAAGGAATACCAACGGCTTAAACCGCTGGCTGTCCACCTGCTTGTCTCTGTAGTCTGCGTGGAGGAACCCTGCACAGAACAAGCTCCCAATGGCCAGGATGCGGGGCCGCTGGGTATGGCAGGCCCCGGAACCCCCTGGTCACCCTTGTGCCACTCAAGCGGTTCTTGCAATGATGTGTGCTGCATGGCCTGGTGGTACTCTGCCCTCAAGGGGAGCCAGATTCCTCGAGCCTTTGGCTATTTTAGCCACGAGGGTTCCTAGAGATCTTTCAGGGGGTCATCTTTCATGTAACAAAAGATGTTGCTGCGCATCGAATCCTGACTCTACAGAACACAAGTGGGGGAGCCTTCTGGAAGCATGGATGTGACTGACGAGAGCTGATGCGCACGAGGCCTCCCCTCTTCGGTTAGAGAAGGAAATGTTATGGTGAGGTGTCTGGAGAGGAGAGGAAAGGGGGCTGTGACAGAAGAGGATGCAGCCACGTGTGTGGCTTTGTGTCATACTCAGCCTGTGGGTCTGGCTTGACGATTTCCTGGAAGATACGTGAGATCCCAGACACAAAAAGAGGCTAGTCAGGGAAACAGATGACAAAGTGAGTCCCCGAGGTGAGGAGGGGCTCTTCTCCACCCCTACTCCCAGGCTGCCACAGACCTTAGTGCACCCTGGGTCCTTAGGGCTGCAGAGTACCCTTCGTGGAACAATCCCTTTGCTTTGGGAAAGCCGTCTCCTCACAGACACCTTGGGGCAGCGAGGCTGTGAGCTGCCTTGGTGTAGACAGACTTGTTTCTGAGGAAACAGTAGGACTTAGACACTCCCAGAATGAAATGGGAGGGATGTGGAGGAGAGGGCAGGGAGCGCAGTGGGCTGACCATTTAGAGCCATCAAAGGGGCACCTGAGTGACTCAGTTAGTGGAGCATTCGACTTTGGCTCAGGTCATGATCTTGTGGGTTCGTGAGTTTGAGCCCATATCGGGCTCACTGTTGTCAGCACACAGCCTGCTTCTGTCCCCCTCTCTCTGCCCCTCTCCCACTTGCTCTCTCTCAAAAATAAATAAACATTTTTAAAAAGAGCCATCAAAATTTGGAAATGAAATCTAGTATGATTATATTTATGTCCATCTACTGGGGAAGGCCAAAGACATTAAGATTTGCTTTCAGATAAGCACACAGAGGTCGGGAAAAGTTGGGTGTGTCCGGGTGTGAGAGCAGAGGTTTGGGCCTGAACCAAGTCTCTCTTCGCCTTCAATAACTGGTTCAGCTTGCATTCACTTACTCAGAAAATGATCTGTATTTTAGCAGCAGCCTACTTTCTGAGATTTTTGAAAACTGATTAAGTTCTAGGAACAGGGACCATGCCCTGTGCTTCTCTTTCCTACAGGGCACATCACTAAAGCTTAATCATCAGCTTACGAATCACTTGATTCATTCATTAGAACGGGCATTAGCTCTTCTCTTGTGTTCTGGGCAGTTGCTGGCAAAAGATGGGGAACGTGTGGCAGTGCAATAGCCCTTATGTCTCAAAAGCATCACCCCCTTCCACAAGAAGGAGTGAAGGCCCTCTTCGATTTATAGTTAGACAGAAACCAAGAAGTGTGCGTGTAAGATGGTAGGAAGGGGGACTCAGTTTAGGGACGTCAGCAAAGATTAGAAGCAGTCACCTTCCTGGAACAGAAAGAAGGGTTAAGGGCGCCTGGGTGGCTTAGTTGGCTGGGCAGCTGACTTCGGCTTAGGTCGTGATATGGCGGTCCATGAGTTCCATCCCCACGTGGGCTCTGTGCTGTCGCCTCGGAGCCTGGAGCCTGCTTTGGATTCTGTGATCCCCTCTCTCTCTGCCCCGCCCCCACTCAAGCTCTGTCTCTCTCTGTCTCAAAAATAAAAATAAACGTTAAAAAAAATAATAATAAATAAATAAATAAGAGAAAGAAAGAAGGGTTGAAAATCGGCCAGAGTCATTCAACAAACATTTATCAAGTGCTCAGTGCGCATCCGGGATTGTTGTTCTGGTGACCAGAAATTCAGCAGTGGACAACGCAGAACTGATTTAAGGTGAAAGCATGTTGAGGATGGGGTTATATGTTATTTACATCTTTCCTTCATAGCCTTGTAGTCCTAGGGCGATGAAAAGTCTTGAATTTGTAAAATGTATGGGCCTTGTTCTCAAAACTTAAAGTAACTTATAAAGTGGTATAAAACTCATCGAGGTTCAAATGGAAGTATGAGACATAGCTAAATAACTTTAGAAAATTTAAAAAGCACTGGAATCCCAAACGCGGCAGGAATAAGGCTACTTATGAGGATACAGTATGCACCCTTGATTCCTAGAAACAGCAACGAGTGAGCCACAGATGTGGCTTTGGGCTTTCTGGTGACCAACCTGCAGGGGGTGGTGATACCATTGAAACAAATAAACAACTGCAGCTCTTTGGAAGAAGGGCCGTGAATCCTAATGCTAAGACCGGAAGGAAATATCTAAGAATCTTAGAGAATCTTAGGGCACTCTGTGGCTGATCTATGGGACGAAGGTAACAAGCAAAACACCACTCAGAGGACAGTGGGTGAGCTGCCACCTTGAATTGAGTGGCCCAGTCTCCGCTAATTCATATTGCATCTCCAGGCAATAGCTAGGGGCTAAGATGCCCATGGTAAGTCAGTCCCCCGCAGCTTTGTTCAGCAAATATGAGATACGCTGGAAAGGTGTGGCTATCGATCTTGCACGTGTTTCATGAGATAAAGAACTTTAATGTGATTCCTAGAATAGCTAGAAGCAAGGCAGGAGGGAGATAAGAAGGTTTGACTTTAGCTACTTGCAGACAAATGTATGTTTGTAAACATAATCAGAACATCTCAGCTCAAGCCATTTTGCTTATCTGGCTCCTTATATACGTATGGGTTTGGCCATAGGCATCCGTGAAGGGAGGAAGGATGGAAACATTCTGTCGTGTTTGAGTAGAATGAATCTAGAAATGAAACTACTTTACCCCGTCAGTAAAAATCAAGTGCTTTTCTTTTTTTTTAAAGAAGTATTGTTTAGTCAACTGGGATGACTATGAATGAGATACACAGAAAATAGTTAAGTTGTGCCTCCACGTGTTTCAGTGTATCTCAGAGTCTCTCTCTCTCTCTCTGTGATTTTAGGAAACAGTAAAATGGGTTAGAAATGATGGTCACTCATAAAGCAAGAAACAAGAGTAAGAGACTCATTGGAGTAAAGATTAACATATAGAATACAGAATCATATAACCAATCATGGCGGGTAATTCTGGAGTACCAGCCAAAGTCACATGTTCTTCCATTAGAACTCCCTGATACACACACATACACACATATGCACACACGCATGGTCCATGGTGGTTGTGACTCATCTCTTCCTCACTTCAGCTGTGTGGAGCATGGGTGTACATCTGACCAAGAGGGAGGATCCAGAGGTTGGACTGTACCATTCTGACCCTCTCTCTCTCTCTCTCTTTCCCCAAGACCCCATGCATTCTTGCTATAACTCTCTTGCTTTTTGCTGAAGATGTTTTAAGTGGTGGAGCACCTGGATGGCTCAGTCAGTTAAGTGTCCAACTTTGGCTCAAGTCATGATCTCACAGTTCAGAAGTTCGAGCCCCTCATTGGGCTCTGTGCTGATGGCTCAGAGCCTGAAGCCTGCTTCAGATTGTGTGTATGTGTGTGTGTGTGTCTGCCCCTCCCCTGCTGGTGCTTTCTCTCTCTCTCTCTCTCTCTTTTCTCTCTTTCAAAAATAAATAAAACATTAGAAAAAAAGTATGTTTTAAGTGGGTTTTTGTTTCTTGTATTAAATGTTCCCTCATCAAGGTACTAAGTAAAATAGGAAGATTTTCTTTCCTTTAATGTAGGGGATATAGCATAAATATATTTTATATATTTATGTATTTGAGAGAGGAAATAGCAAGCATATTGGGGGGAGGAGGAATCATGAAGTCTGCTAAAAAGTAAAAAAAAACAAACAAACAAAAACAAACAAAAGCAAAAAAAAAGCAATCTGAAGCAAAGAGCTTCTGGTTTTCCGGTTTGGTGTTGATCTGTTTGGAGGGATATTTCACTGTCTCTGTCTGCTAGGTTTTTCTGCTCCCCTGTGCTCACTCCATTTCTTCGCCAGTACTCCAGAGACCTCTGTCCAGTCTAGCACAAAAGCTTTGGGGAAAGGGGGTGACTATAGTGAACTTAAAAAGTGAGGCTAAGTTCAAGAGTCCCTAGTTCAGATGTGAAATAGAGTCCAAGACATTCTTGTAGAATGTTTACTTTTGTCTCCAAGCTAGCTAGAAAATTCCTACGGTTGGGAATGTGTGGGAGAGAGAGAGGAGATACTCCTAGATTACATCTAGAATCTGTGCTGGAGTAAGTCCCATCTTCTTCCAGCACCAGAGAGCATTGGGGAAACTGAATTGGTGATCACTTGTCATCCACATTGCTGCCCAGGCGAGCCCAAGATGACAGTGGGAAGCAGGGCAGATACTATTCTGGGCTCCAAGACTTCACTAAGGCTTTTTCTCACCCAGAACTGTGTACGATCCTTCCTCCAAATACCCTGACCCCACAGGAGGAGAGACTGAGAGGTGGTGGTGGGGAAGCAAAAATGGCTGCTGGAGTAAATACCACCCAGGTGACACTTCCAAATGTGCACAGTGATGGAACTGCCCTCCCAGCTCTTTCAGATACATTCACGAACTTTACTTGGCATTCTTTTTTTTTAATGTTTATTTATTTTTCAGAGAGACAGACAGACAGACAGAAAAAGAAGGCACGCTAGTGGGTGACGGGCAGAGAGGGAAAGGGGGACACAGAATCCACAGCAGGCTCCAGGCTCTGAGCTGTCAGCACAGAGCCCAACATGGGGCTCAAACTCATAAACCATGAGATCATGACCCAAGCCAAAGTTGAACACTTAACCGACTAAGCCACCCAGGTGTCCCTGGCATTCTTTCATGAGGTACGCAGTTCTTTACCATTTTGTGAAGATTGAAACTCTAGGATAATTGTTGGGTTTTTTTGTAATTAATGTAGTTAAGGAATATCATTGGGTTACTTCGGGTTTTTTTTTTACTGACAAACTTAAAACTGTCTTTAATAATAACTTGAAGGTTTAAAAACAAAATAAGGATAGAGAGTCTCAAAGGATATTCTTCTCTCCTCTCAACAAAGAATTTTTTTACATGTTTTTTTCTCATTCTTTTTACATTTCCTCCCCAGAATCCTCCATGCCTTATACACAGCTAGATCCATTGTAGATGCAAGATAAAATGGTTTTGAATGATTGAAAAAGGGTTTATTAATCGTTGTGTGGAAAGAATTCTGACAGATATCAGCATGAGCAAAGCGTTCGTTTCCTCTTTAGATATTTATGCAGAAAATTCACTCTCAGGTCTTCATTTCAGCCGGTGGTGGGTCATGCGGCCACAGGGTCACAGCTTCACGAAGGATGGTGGCCAGACAAGAGCTCAGTGGTGGTGTGGAAGGCTCTCCTGGCCTCGGGCTACCAATCAAGAGGCCAGGAGAATGCTTCATCAGCTTGAAGCAGAAGAGCTTTGCAAGAAAAGGGCCTTGATGGCCTGGCCAAGATTAGCTGTGCTGCAACAACGAATAACCACCCAAACTCGGTGGCTTTACAGGAAGCTCATGTACCACCGACCTTGTCACACGCCGGTGCAGGTCCTGAAAGCCTGCCTCTGTTCCATAGGCTCGCCACCTGGATCTTATGACCCCCGAGGCTGCAGCGCCAGGCAAGGACAGAGCTGGAGAATGGTGTAAGGTGGTCTTTAGTGCCAGGATTGAAAGTGGCATGAGTCACTTCAGCCTATACCCCATCCGTCCAGACTCACTTACTTGACCCCAGCTGCAAAATAGGCTGGGAAACGTGGTTCGGTTGTGTGCCTAAGAAGAATGTCGTGGAGATCACATAGCATTCGATTGCGACGGAGAATCAGGGGGAGTGACAGCAAAGGAGTAGGACGCAGAGAGCACCTGTGTGGTGGGAAGTAAGGGTACGTGCCAGCTTCTCTAGGGGCTTCTGGCCTGGTATGTTTCACAGACACCATCCTTCATTATACTTGGCTACATGGGAGGATAGCAATTTAAGTGCAAATTAGTGAGCTGTGGCATCCTGGAATTCATACCGGCGAATTCGATACAATACCCTTCTCTGCATGCATACAGTCCGTGACAAATCGGAGCCCGGGGACATGGCAAGCACGGGGTGAGCAGCCCACGTGCACCGAGACTGCATGTCCCTATAGGGCATGCGCTCAAATTACTTGAGGGGCCCAGGCCTCCGCTTGGCACACCTGCTTACAGCGCAAACTGGAGGACAGAGGGGACAGAGGCTAGTGGGAGCCCCCGGGTCGCACTCCCCTCCAGGATTAGACCCATGGCCCACAGCGGGAGGACACATCTACCCTTCTGTTCACTTTCAGAGCAGATCGAAGCCCCTTACACCAAGGTTCTGGCAAAGAAACATAATCCTTTGAGACACTTGCCTTTTAATTGTTGGGTGGTTTTCACCACCCAGCTCTTCCCACGGGGTCTCTACAACCACTGTCGGATACTGCTGTATAAGCGCCGTAGGAAACGCTCTCTGCAGATTTCTCGCTTGGGACATCCGTTCAGCCTCAGACTCATTCAGCCTTTCCCAATAGGCCGGTGAGTCCCAGCTCTGGGTATGACACTAGAGGTGTATCTGGTTGTCTAAGGGAGAGTGGCAGGTTGGGGGGGGGGGGGGTTGGTCACAAAGTCTGTAAATCGAGTATAAATTTATTAAATGCGCAGTAGCATTTTTATGAGCAAGAAGGTGTTTCCTGAGGGGGACTTCATCCTAGAAGCCAAGGCCCCATGCCTGCCCAGTCTTTCTCTCTCCAGTTTCAAGAAGCAGGTACCTCTTTCTCTAAACTGACCAGCATTGCTTTGTCGCTTGTCGCTTGGAGGAGGATGCTTATCTGCTGGACCAGCCATGACCCCTGAGCCAGAAATGACTGCCATGTTGAAGGGGTTGAGAAATGGGATGCCACCAGATCAAACACCGAGCACCCAGACAGCGCGCAGGCTCCAAACATCTAAATAGAAGGATGGGGGACAGCAAGGGAGTTAGTAGAAGAACAGGGCAGATGGCTTGGGACCGGTCTTGAAGAAGCATTTCTATAACAACCACACTTTCACCTGTACTGGATCTCGCTGGAAGGGCAGAAGTTGCAGAAAATTGAGAGAGAGGTTAAAGCTCCCTGCTTTCCAGCCCCTGAGTCTCTCCCTCCCGCTCTTGTTCAGCTTTCCATCATCCTGACCGGTATCCATTCTGATGGGAGCTCATGCTTCCCTCGAAGCTGAGGCACGCTGATACTGCCAGGGCGAACCCACCCTCCCTCCCCCCAACCAGGCTCTCCCTAAAAACAGGCAGAGGGAGAGGAGAGGAATCGCCCTAAGACTGTGTAACCTGTAAGCCACCAGCCAGACTGAGCAGCCCTGAATGCTTGTGAAGTGACTTGTGAAGGAGCAAATGGAGCCATGAGAGCAAAAGACCGCTGTGGACTGCCCAGTGCACAGAAGTGAGGCGCCCTCCTCGTCTTTGTAGCCGGCCCTGTCTGCACGTGTCTGCTTCCTCCTATGGCAGTGAACGCGTCTTGCATGCCCACTGCAGGGTGTACCTCGAACGACTTGGCACGGCTTTGACAGCTCCTCACCGTTCTTACCCATCCCCCTACCCACCCCAACCCCCCCGTGATGAGGATGGATCGTCGCCAAGCTGCCGAGGGCGAGGGCGGCTGCAGACAAGTGGAAAGGAAAACGACCAACAGACCGTGGAGCTGTGTTTGCAGCCCCAGGGCCAGCAGGGGGCCCCGCAGTCCCGAGAGAACGTGCGGATGCTGGCTGCCGCCTGGGGAGGGAGATCTGACACAGCCTGAGTATGCCTCTTGGCGCCTTTGATCCCCAAAGAGAGAGCCACAAAAGGCAGTCCTGGCCAGATGCCTTTTCTAAGGGTCACAGGCCACTGGGACCACACATTTCATCTTGAGAGAAGAAAGGGATGCAACCTAAGCGCACTCTTCTGAGGGCCCAGAATGTATCTTGTTTTATTTTTGTGTGTGGCACAATTTGCAGGGACCAGCAGCCCTGCCTCGACTTTCCACCCAGGGACCATTGTCAGTTTGCCTATTAAGGTGCTCATTAGATTTTCAGCTGCTGCTCCGAGTTTTTGCTTTTAACAGAAGCAAGAACAACCAGGGACTTGTTTCCTGAAGAAAGCTTGGTGTTAGAAGTTTTTCAAACCTCCAAGAAGAGAGAGAGGTCAAATGAGAATGAGCGGGCCTGGCCTTCCGGGATCTCAGGCCAATTACCCACCGTGGGGAAGGTCCTTGGGCCTTCCTGCCCGCTCCCAGCTACCGAGGCCTCTGTGTTTAACTGTCGCATGAAGACTTCCAGCACTGCGCTCCACTGACTCGTGCTAAAATAAGCATCCTTTTCATCGTAGACTGACTTGTGGTCTTCTAGAAATTCTCCAGGTGTATTTCCTGAATGAAGGTGTAGGACAGGCATCTGGAAAGTAAAGGTGTGATCTGACATCAGCCTGTGGGCCACAGAGCACCATCGGAGCAAGCTACTTATCAGGGATATAAGCAGTCATTTGTTTCAAATGGAGAAAAAAATTCCCAAAGTTCATATTGTTCAAAAAGAGAAAAAGTTTTTTTTTTTTAATGAGCACTTTCAGATCCCCTTGTATGGAGGCTAAGTACCCAGCAGTGGTGGCGAGGGGCCTAGTGGCGTGTTGTCTGTCATTCTCGGCTTCTTCATGAGCACTTTCTTGAGAGCAGCAGATGAGGGACAGAGGAAGGGTCAGTTCTGGGCTCACTTGTGGTCTTTGGTCAGCTGTAGGTCAATGTCATGAGTAACTCAGGAAAAAGAAAATGGACTTGGGTCATGCTTTGTGAGAGCCAGACCAAAAACCAAGATGCAGTGATACCATCATAATCCCAGAAGGTAATGTAATTTTCATAAGTGGGAATTAGTGCTTAAAGACACTAAAGTTAGAAACAACAGCCCCAGTGAGTCATTTTGCATTAAATTTATGAAGAAGAATCATTTTTCATGATTCCTCAGTGGTCCCAGCAATTATGTCTGTTTAAAGTACTGTGTTTCCTTTTTTTTTTTTTTTTTTTTTCATTTACAGGCTTGCAAATTTTGACCAACAGGCATGGATAATAAGACTGTGCTTTAAACAAACTTAAAAAAAAAGTGTGTTGATACTTTTTATCAATGCTCACTAAATGTGCTCATTTTAGGAAAGCGATTCCAGCTCTGTTTCCTGGTATCTCTGGCAACAAATGTGTGGATGTATCAGAAATAGTTTTTGTTTGTATTAAAACACATTCCCCATGCCTTTTCATTCCTTCTTGGTGGAGCAGGCATTTTACACTCTGATGCGTAGATAGGGTAACAGTTTGTCCATTCTAGTCAACGGCTTTAAGTACTCCATTCCCATCAGGTAAAACCACCTTCCAAAACCTTCCTTCTGCTCCCCTTACTTTCCAGCCTCTAGCCTTAATACATCATTTGTAAACATTGCCAGGGAGGACTTGGGTGCTTTCGTTGGTATCTCTACAAGGATGGGCAAAATGGACCATTTCCAAGTGACCAGAGCAAGTCTCCTCCCTTACTTGGAAGATCACAGCAATAGGTGCCTTTCAGTACATTAGATCTGCAGCAACATTAGCCGTCTCCGCGGCTTTAGGTTTTGCAAAGGGAAACTGAAATCCAGCAAGTCGTATTAGGAGCCCATTCAGAAAATGAACAAAAAAGCAGATGAAAACAACCCAGAACGAAGCGGTGTATTTTTCACTTTGCGTTTTGTAGGCGTAAGTCCCTTCTTTATAATTTGCAATTTTTTCTGAGAGGTGATGGATTTTCACTTCCGAGGCAAACAGTATCATGACAAGGCAGCCACAGGAGCCTGTGACAGAAGGAACAAACAATGCGTTGTCACAAGTATTTCCTGAGTGCAAGAGGCAGGGAAGAGGGTCAGTGTGCAAACCACAGAAAGCCTTTACCATCACCCTCATGTGCATCCTTCTGCCAGAATGAAGCATTTCAAATTCCTAATCGTGAGCCTGATTCTCCAACTGTTGGTGGTGGGGCCCGAGTTATGTCCGTGAGCGAAGACTTGGTGGAGATGGGGAGGGTAGAATCTAGCTGACGTCACGGACACGGGGAGATGTTCCTCTCTGTGCGATGAGTGGGCTGAGTGGCTGACGGGGCACCTTAAAAGCACAATAGTGGAATCCAGCTATAAAGCAGCCACTGCTGTGATGTGACGTTAAGAGAACAGATTTCTCTGTGCTTCACAGACCGTGCAGGAATAATTCCAGTCATGCAGCCCCCTCATGAAAGGGCTTAGGGCTTCCTTCAGAAGGGTTCCATGACCTTTCTTTCAGAAGGGCTCCCCTTTCCTCCAGATCCCACCTGGCCACGGCTACCCAGAGGAGTCCCTGTGCTCAGTCCCTTTGCTAAGGGAGCCATAGATAAGGCACTGAGGTAGACAGTATCTGTTCTTGTTTCTAACAAAACTTGGGATGTTTAAGTGGGTGTGTGGCTGCCTTGAATACAAAGGCCTCACTGTTTGGTTTTGGGGGGCTGGGTGGGGGCATGAAAGTTACCTTGAAGTATGCATGTATCAGAGAGCTGCCCTTCCTTTCTCCCCTTCCTCCTTCCTGTACCTGAACTATGGATGCAATGGCTGGAGCTCCAGCAGACATTTTGGAACAGGTGGCCTCAGAAATGGAAGCCATGTACTATAGAAAAATGAGAAAGGAGGGGCGCCTGGGTGGCTTAGTCGGTTAAGTGTCCGACTTTCGCTTAGGTCATGATCTCGCGGTTCGTGGGTTCGAGCCCCGCGTCGGGCTCTGTGCTGACTGCCAGCTCAGAGCCTGGAGCCTGTTTCAGTCTGTGACTCCCTCTCTCTCTGACCCTCCCCTGCTCACGCTGTCTCTCTCTGTCTCCTAGGAATAAATAAAAATATTAAAAAAAAAAAATGAGAAAGGAGGAGTCTGGATTCCAGACACCTGGAGCTACCAGTCCAACCCTAGACCTCTACCTCTAGGTTTTTACGTGAAAGAAAAATAAATATCTATTTGGTTTCATCCACTGTTATTACTTTCCTCTCATGGACCACTCATTGGTGGTCTGATCTAACCTTAATGGTGCAGCTGTGGTGTGGGGTAATCTCCCTGCAGGATAGGACTGAGTGGTGCCTGGAAGCTGTGATAGGTCCTCTCCCTGAAGATGGAGAAGGGGAGATGCCCAGAGGGCTGGGGGGCACAGAGGGCAGAAGCAGGTGGCGAGACCACGAGCACAGTGGAGAGCAAGGATGCCAAGGGCTTCCACAGCTAGTGCTGCGTCCCAGGCCGCCACAGTGGGGGTCTAGTCAATAGGAGACTCACTGAGATGGTCTTCTAACTTAGGTCAAACCGATTTGGATTCAGACCCTGCTTCTTCCACTTACTCTGTGAAATCAGGCCATGTTAATCTCAAAGTCTCAATTTTCTCATCTCCAAAATGTGAATAATGGAGATGATGCGCGATTAGCACTTGACATTAGAACTGACGCATAAATGCTTACTAATCTGTAGCTATTCTTATGCTTTTTATATATTCTTTTCATCTTGCAAGTCCTTACCATATCCCTGATCCCCCACCCCCACCCCACCACACACCAAAAAAAACCCCTGACTGTATCAGGTAGGCCACCCAAAAGAATGCACTACAGGGTATTGTTCCTCCAAATATTCTCCCATTAGGTTTATGACTCCTTTAGGAGGGAAAAGTGCTTTTTACTCTTCACTTACAGTTTATTCAGATACCCTGGGAGCAGCCGTATAGTGGCTTAAGATCCCATTCATTAATTCACTCACTCATTTATTCCATTTGAATTGTTATGTGCCAAGCACAAGGATGGATGTTTAAACATTAAAGAAAATACGTATGGTTTCTGCTCTCACAGAGAACAGAATCAGGCAGGGAACACAGACGAGACAATTATAAATGATTTGCAGCAAGTGTAATTGCAAGGGCAGTACAGGTGGCTATTACTGAGAGGGTGGGCAGCACCATGGAAGGTTCCATGGAAGTCCTATAGGAAAAGTTAGCTGAGCAAAGGGAGGCTGGACCAGTGTGGGGACAGCAGTGTGGACATGAGGAGCTCTAATATAGATGATGGTCCCCATTCCTTTCTCAAAGGTCAGTTTGCATTGGGATAGAGGTAGAGCTGGAATTGTGTGGGGGTAAGAGGTGAAGGGTGGGGTGAGCAGGGAAGGAAATACCCCATTTCTTTCATTTTAGAATTTCACATAGGACTGATCCATCAGCTTGATCAGCATAATATACCCCCAAATAATCAAGTGATATAGTTTTCTTGAAACTTCACTTCTCACCAGGCTCAGAGCAGTAGTTGAGAACATTCCTTTGTAAAATTTGTCAGCCTATTTTTGTATTCTGAGCTTAAAACCAGAGCTCTCCCCTGGCAAAATCGTATTATTCCTTTCTTGTTAGATCCAACAAAAAGCCCGCAATGCTGTTTTCTCTTTATCTTTTATTTGAAAATTGTGGAGAAAATGCCATTGCTTTTACCAGAAGAACCTTCTTTGTCTGAGGAGATGGTGAATTTCAGACAGAAGCGAAACACTGTATTTCTTTAGTGCTTGAAAGGAAAATTCGAGCTAGGTTTCCTTTTCGAGTTGTTAAATATTTTAAAGGTACTACTTTGTTAAGGAGACAGCATCATAGTGAGACTACATTTCAAATTCCTGAAGTAAAGGTTGCTTGGGGTTTCTTAAGACTCACAGCCTTTCACCACAGCTAATCATCCAAGTGTGCAAGCTCCCAAAACAGAGTGCACGGTCCAGTAGTTGAGAGGATGCTCTGAGATTCTGTTCTGGATTCTGGAGTTGACCATGAGGTCGACTTTGTCATTTCAGAGTCGGAGCACAATAAGCTCGCTTGAATTTCTGGCAACCCTGTAACTGTGAAGAGATGTGAAGGGAAACAGCTCGCTGTGATATTAGGATATCTTTGCTTCGCTCTGTCCATGGCTTTAAAAGGATATGGGACCAAGGATAACTACAATTTATGGACCAAAAGATACACATGAAACAAATCTTCTCTTTGTGGCATGGATGCCAGGTACAGGGGGAGAGCAGTGTAAGGGATGAGGGTGATGGTGGGAATAGGGCTTAGTACTTTTCCAATATGGCCCTTCATCCCCAGCAAGGGCCCTCCTGCTATGATTCCCACATTTAGAGGGTGCTACTCTCTCTCTTCTAGAAAAACCCTTCCTCACCCTGTGGTGAGGGTCAATGGAATGAGCCCACCTTGGGTCCCTGACCCACATTCTAGCCTGTATTGCTGGGACATGGGAATTCCCTCCCCACACGGCCCTGAGTGCATTTCCGGGGCTGCATGGGTATCTATCTTCCTTGGATCAATCCCCCTAGGGGCAGAATTTGTGGCTGGTGTTGCCCAGCCCTGAGGCCTGATGATGGCCAAGGAACAGCTATTTTGAGGGCGTAGTCAAAGCTCGGATACACAGTAGAGTGTACACTTGGGGCCCTTTAGAGTGTGGACAGAACTAAGCAAGAGGAGGGGAGCGAAGAGACAGGGGCCAGCTCTTCTCTGTCGCCACATTCAGGTCCAGAATTCTAAATCTGAATCTGGCCTTCTGGGCCCTTATGGAGAGATGTGTGTCAAGGCAGAAGGATAGAACGAGTCTCATTGAAGAGCTTATTTGCTTATGACTTTTACATGACTAGATATGCAGTATGTGGACTTCCATTAATAGTCTTGCATAAGGCCTCACAAATGTTAGGATCAGGCCGGTACGCTTCCTTCTTCCTTTCCCCAGCTGTATCTGCGTACACCAGGGGTCCAAACTCAGCTGGGGCCATTTGGACAGAGGCCTCACGTGTTTCTCTGTCTGGCCAACACTGCTCCTGCTCACAAGAAAGGTTAGAGTCCACTAGACATAGGAAAGCCTGCCAAGACCTGCTCCAGCTAGAATTTGGAACCTAACCCGGCACAAGACCCATGTTTTGCTGTCAAGCGTCTTATTCAAAGACCAGCCATTCTCCTTTATGTGTTTGATTGCCCCGCCATCTGGCTGGCACTGTGATGTTTTTTTCTCCCTTTAATGACTGATTACGGAGTTAATCCCTGACTGAAAAGGAGAGCTGAGTTATAGAGCTGTCACACAATGAATTACCAGTCAATTAACAAACATTTGTAATGTGCTAGACACTGCACACTCAGGACTGTCCTCTGGCAGCTGTCTGGGACTGCACAACTGGACGCCTCTCGCCTCCAGTCCTTACAATATAGGAAACAAAGGTCACAGCCCACAAGAAAGCTGCCTCTTTGTCCCTGGCTGATCCTGAGGGTGACTATGCCTTGAGGGGTGAGACCAGCCTGATCTGTGGGAGTTCAGGGTACTGTGGGCTTCAGGGGAAATGTGTCCTCAAAGGTGAAAAAAAGCTCTGATACATTCCCCTATTATCACAAAGATTGTATTGTGGGAAATAATAGAATTTCAATTCCATTTAAAGTAATGGCCAACATTTCCAGAAAGCTAGCACGTCATCTTTAAACTCTCCTACAGATGACAAATATTAGAGGCATTCCATTTCCTCTACAGAATGATAAATTGATAATTTCCTTCTTTAAGGAGTCTTGGAAGATGATAAATGGGAGGTGGGAAAACCAGAGCTTTGCAGATGTAGGTACTAATTTTCTGTGAAATTATGCAATCTCAGTAAAGGCCGGTTATCAAAGGTGAGGTCTCCAGCAATAATTCCTTCTGCAAATGAAAGCGGTCTGGCTTCACCCTGCTGTAGAGACCAATGGCTGCCATCTAGAAAAGGGACAGAGGGACAAGTAAAGCAAGTTAATACCTAAGAGTAGATTTTGAGGTCTTGATGGGGAGAAAGTTGGTCACGTGTTTCCAAGGAGCAGGTGTGGATGAAAGAACACCACCAGTTAGGTTCAGCTTTTTCTCTTCATCTTCTGTACTGGAGAGCTGGAGAGCCCACATCGGACTTCAGTTTTACGAATGTCATGTGAGTGAGAGTGGTGATTTGTGCAAAGAAGAAGTGATCTAAAAACACAATCGTCCTCTAATTTGAATTGACTTTCAGAAAAGGAGAATATCCTTTGTTTCACAAAATACGTAGAGCTCCTTCTGCTATATTCATTTATTCAACAAATATTTATTGGGTGCCTGCTGCAGTGTTCTGGGCGCTGTAGATACAGCCCTGGATGAGCCAACAGAAATCTCTGTCGTCGTGGAGCTGTCAGCAGTGGAGACGGTGGAGGAGAGGCGATAACAAGCTAAGAGAGGGCCTTCTGTCACTTCTCGGAGTGTGATATGCACTAAGAGGAAGAAAATAAAGCAGAAGGGGTGGCCAGGGAGACCTCAGGGAAAAGATGATGTTTTAATGACTCTTGAAGGAAGTCAAGGAATGAGAAAGTAGACAAGTGAGGGGAAGAGCATTTTGGGGTAAGGGAACAGCATATGCGGAAGACCCAGGTGGTTTGGGCAGAGGAAGGCAGAAGACCACGCAGAGAGGAGTAAGAGGTGAGCCGTGTGTGGGGGCCGGGGCCGGGGGTCCCGGGGTGGGCATATCAAGTGGTGCTTTAGAGGTCACAGCAAGCACTTGGGCCTTGACTCTAAAACAAACAGAAAGGAAGACACGTATGCGCATTCTGAATAGGCTGGGAGTCTATTTGCAATTGTAATAGAACAAGATTGAGCATCTCCTTGCACAAGGTCATGGCCGGGTACAGGGCAAAGTGAGCTGAGCCGTCCTTTCCTGGCACCCTCGACACGAGTGAACTGGGGTGCAATCCTGTCACTGCCCTGCTGCCTCCGGCACATCAAAACAGAATCCCTGGTCCTTTGCCATCATGGGCTAGTGAATACGACTTCCTTCTGTGGCCTCCTTCCTAAAGTCTGTGCTGAGAAATTGATAGAATATTGTTGTGGCTGACTTTTCCTACCACCAATCCTGTCCTTCCTCGAGCTCAATGGCTTTGATGCCTGGACATCCCTGATCTCCTCAGACTTTGGATCACAGCTCCTCCACAAGGACTGACATAGAAACCAGACCCAGATAGTTTCTGACCACAGTTGCAGAATAACATGTCCTAGACATATTACAGAGGCCAGGATATGATGAGTACTGAAACTGATATGTCATGTAAGCTGTCTTCTATTTTTGTACTGCTCTTTATTTTCCTGTCTGTGTATTTCATGTGTGCCTGTGCTTATTTATGGTCCATGCCATAGTTGTAATTATCATAATTAATTAGGCCCGTATCAGGAACCTCCCCTTTTTAAAGGAAGGCAGGCACTGTGTTTGTTTGCCCTGCTTGGTAGAACTCCTAACATGATGCTATGTGTAAGAGAAGACGTAATAAATACAATTTGCAATAAGTCCACATTTTGGAGGTTTTCACCACCTCCAAAAGGTCTGAGCCAATACCTTTCATATTACCTTTAGAGAGTATTCACTGAACTACCTAGAATGTTCTACCGTTGATCCATGGCAAGTCTTCTATCTGGCCTTCTCTCTTCTCCATACAGATCTGGGACTCTACCGTCAACTGGGAAACTTCTAGAATGCAATACAGAAAGACAGACCCTCCTACATCAGGGCTCCAGTGTGAAGCCGTGGACCCAGTCACTTCTATGCCCAGCTGCCGCTTCTTTAGCCTCCTCTCTTTCTCTACCTCCCTAATTTGTCTCTCTCTTTCCCACTGTATTAGAAACTTGGAGGGAAGTGCTTTCCACTCTGTTTTCCCCATTCTGCTTCCCCTCCCATCTACTCTCCCGTTTATGCTTTCACAAAGCTCACTGTTCAGCAATACTCTTGAAACACCCCTGTCTTCTAGTCTCAGGGACATTATCACCTCCTGGCTTTCCTGCCTCCTCCCTGCGCACACCTAGTCAGTGCCCTTTGCCGGGTCCTCCTCCTAGAGCCTCAACCCAAAAATGAGCTGACGGTGTTCTTCAGGGATTGGTCCTAGGCCAATTTTTCTCTATCTACATTCTCTCCCCAGATGATCTCATCCATTTCCATTGCTTTAAATAATATCTATATACTGACAACTCCTAAATTTATGTCTTTTGTCTAGACCTCTTCTCTGAGCTCCAGACTCATATATCCCACTGGCTACTTGCCGTCTCTGCTCACATACCTCCTAGGGTCTCAAACTTGACATGCCCCAAATAGAACATTGTCTTCCAGTGTTAAGCTCTTCCTTCTACTTCTTTCTTGCCCCAAACTCTAAGTCTCTTCCTCCCCTTGTCTTATTCGTCTTGGTTAATGCCACCACGGTCTGCTCGCTTAAGCCACCAGCAAAAGGCTTTGCTTTCGGATCTACTTTCAAAATGTTTTTAGAATCCATTCATGTCTCTCCATGTCCAAGGCGATATGGCCTAGTCTTTCACCAGACATTTAACAGGTAAATCAGCTATCTGATGTGTTCTTAAAATCTTTCACAAGTTTCTCAATGCAAGTAGAATCAATTCTAAAAGATTTACCATGGCTGGCTTTGGAGGTCTGGCATTCACTGGCATCACAGGCCTTCTTAATAATTTTGGTGTTTTGTTTTGTTTTCCTCATTTCCGCCTCATGGCTCTTACCCCAGGCCACCTGGGCCTTCTTTCAGCTTCCACAGCAAGCCGACCTCTTTCCTTAGAGTCTTTGTGTGTACTTTCTCCTCTCCTTGGGAGAGTCTCTGGGGGTCCTCAGCTCTATTGCATCCTTAGAACTGCTTGCTGACCAGTGCATCAAAGCCTCATCCCCTCTTTCTTTCCGTTCTCTATTAGAGCAGCATGTCTGTCACCCTTATGGGAGTGATCATCACCTCTAATTGCTTATGTATGCTTTTGTTTGACTCTCCCGAGAGACTGTAGGCCACAGGACTGTGTGTCCCTGATTGGTTGTGGCATCACCAGTTCCTATTATCATGGCTGGCACATAGTGGGCACTTCCCAGCATTTGTTGAGTAAGGGGGATACATGCACCTAAATCAGTGGCTCTCAACACTGGTGACACATTAGAATTACGTGACAGAGCTTCAGAAAACACACCTGTACCCAGGCCCCGCCAAGAGAGAACCCAGTTTAATTAGTGTAGCATGGGGTCTGGCATCAGCATTTTTAGGAAGTTTTCCAAGTGATTTTAATGTATACTCCAAAAAAAATTCACCGTCTGAAATGATCTAAAGCGGGCCATAAAGGTATTACTAAAATCCTAACTTGGCAAATGATTTCTCAATTCTGGTTTATAACTGACAGGATGTGGGGCGCCTGGGTGGCTCAGTCGGTTAAGCTTCCAACTTCGGCTCAGATCATGATCTCACGGTTTGGGTTCAAGCCCCGTGTCGGGCTCTGTAATGATGGCTAGCTCGGAGCCTGGAGCCTGTTCCAGATTCTGTATCTCCCTCTCTCTCTGCCCCTCCCCTGCTCATGCTGTCTTTCTCTATCTCTCTCTCAGAAATAAATAAAACATTAAAAAAAAATTATAACTGGGGCACCTGGGTGGCTTAGTCGGTTAAGCGTCTGACTTTCGCTTAGGTCATGATCTTACGGTTCGTGGGTTCGAGCCCCGCATCGGGCTCTGTGCTGACCGCCGGCTCAGAGCCTGGAGCCTGTTTCGGTCTGTGACTCCCTCTCTCTCTGACCCTCCCCTGCTCACGCTCTCTCTCTCTCTGTCCTCGAAATAAATAAAACATTAAAAAAAATTTATAACTGACAGGATGGGAAAGAGAGAGTGAACGGAGTTGCCTGTGCTTCATGAACAGTGATGGTGGACAGAGATGCTACATGAAGAGGGCTGAGGAATATGATGAACCAAACTGGAAGCCATAAGTATAGAAGGAGCGTCTGGTCCGGGAGGGCAGCAGGCTATGAGGCCATAGCATGAGCAAGCTCTGGGGGCTGAAACCTTTGGTGGCCTAATCCAAAGGTGTGTTCCCTTTCCTTCTCTGTGCCTAGGGTCTGGCATGTGCACTGGGACACATAAGGAGAGGCTCATAGCACTGCTACTCTAGCAGTGTGGAAGGAAGGCCTCTTCCCTTTCCTTCTCCCCCATCTTCATACCTCAGGATGCCAAGCCTTGGGTCCCCATCCAGCAAGGGAATAGACAGGTCCAAACGATATCAGTACAAGGAAAGGGGGAGTCTTGGAGAGCCCAGAGGTGAGTAGGAGAAGAAGAGAAAGGAGGTCCAAGAAGGAAGGAATTTTCTCTGCTGTGAGGAAGGCCGCCTAGGCAGAGAAACAAGGGGGGAGACTCAGTGGAAAAAAGCTGCCCCTCCCCACATCCCCCACGGCAGCCAGTAGAGGGGCTTTTAATGGAGTGCAACTCACACGGGAACAAAATGACTTCCTAAGGCTGTCCCCTCTTTGTGTGTTTATCTGTTGGCTCATAGTTACCGTGTTTGTTGATAAGACCGTCATCCCCATCCTTCCACGATGAGGGTTTAGAGCTGGGATCTTCATGAACATTGCAGCTTCAGATAAACATTTCCAAAACTCCAGGGGCTTCTGGTTACTGTATGTACACTGAAGCCAAAGGAGGGAGTCTGTTTTTCAAGAGTGATCTGTTTACCCCCAAAGGTCACAAATCATCCGTCTGTTTGACCCCGACACGTTTTCTTGTCATGCAGTTTTTAAACAGTGATTGAGGGGCGCCTGGGTGGCTTAGTCAGTTAAGCGTCCGACTTTCGCTTAGGTCATGATCTCACGGTTCGTGGGTTCAAACCCCGTGTCGGGCTCTGTGCTGACTGCCAGCTCAGAGCCTGGAGCCAGTTTTGGTCTGTGACTCCCTCTCTCTCTGACCCTCCCCTGCTCACGCTGTCTCTCTCTCTCCTAGAAATAAATAAAAATATTTTTTTTTAAAGTGATTTAAATTTTTGGTGTTGAAACATAAGGATTTAGGGCTTTTAAAAAGCAGACAATGTGCAAACACTGGTCCTTTACCTTCTGCGAGACAGATCTGAAGCTAGCTCCTTCTTTTCCTTTCTCCCTGTCTCTTCCTTCCCTCATCCACAAACCTTTATTGAGGGCCTGCTTTTGCAACAAGTTCAAAGATAAATAAGATACAATGTAAGCGCAGGGTCTGTGTGTTCCCGCATATATTTCTCTGCTCAGGTTTGCTTCGCATTAGATTTGGCCAAGGGCCGAGATAAGATCTGGGACTTGGATTAAATTCTGCATTCTCTGAGTCATCTTGCTTTTCAAATACCGTTAGTTTGGTCGTCCGTTAGAACTGTCAAATAATTTGTCTTCCAAATGGGCTGCTCTTCTGAATTTCATTCAGAGGCTGGAGTGCGAGATGACTGTGCCAGTTAATAAGCTGTTGTATCTCGGCTTCGAACCAGCTCGTTTTTTCTCTGCTTTGTGATGCTGGGTCAAGACTCCCCCGTCTCTAGTCTGCCTTGTCAGCTGCTTTCTGTGATGCTCTGTCAGTAGACAGCTGTGGAGAGGGGACATGAGTGGGCCGGAGCACTTGGGGACTTCCCAGCCCCCTCTACCCTCCCAGAGCGGCTGCAGGTGTTATGCGACACTGTCATCTCCTCAAAGGTCTGAGACCAAGCGCCCCAGCCTCTCTCAAGCCTCCAGGTTCTGGTAACTCCAGACTGTTCCTTCAAATCGTTAAGCCCTGGAAATGGCAGCTGCTGTCTGAGCACGCCGTCTCGGAGTTACCCCAGGGTCTCCTTTCTGTGCGGCCAGTCCTCTAACACCTGTTCAATCAGTCCTGACCGCCCTGGTCCTCAAGAGCTTGCATCCGAATCACGGGAGAGACTTGTTGAACTCATTCTTGGGCCCCCCCTCCCCCTCCAGAGTTTCTGATGCAGGAGCAGGCCTGGGATGGGGCCTGAGAATTTGCTTTTCTATCACGTTCCCAGGTGAGGCAAAGCCTCCCGGTCTGGGGACCTCACTTTAAGAACCACTGTTGAGCTTTATATTCCCTCCGGGAAAACAGTGTGTGTTCTGTATCCTGGCTAGCCTCTGATTGATTTAATGGCCTTCGCTAAAATAGCACGCCACCCAGGTCTACCAGCTCCGTTTGTTTTGTTGGGGGAGCAGAGAGGTAATGCCAACATCCACTTCTCACCTGGACCTGTGAGATTAAATCACTCTGTCCACACCCTGTACCCGTGTTCTTGCTCCTCTGCCCTGATCTCGAGGCCCTCAGCCTTCCTTTACGTATCTCATCCCATCTCTCTGCGGCCCTTTCCCTCTGCCTCTGTGGGCCTGCTTGCTAATCCCATCCGTTTGAATTCTGACTTCTCTAACCAGTACTAACTGCCCCAGCTAACACCCCCTTCTGGGTTCAATTTTTCAGGCCCACAGGCACGTATTGAAGTGTTTACTGTGCGCAGAGCCTCACGCCGATGCCCTTGCTGGAGATACCAAGATGAGAAAGACTTTGACTCTGGCCTCAGAGGATCGCTCTTCCTGCACAGTTTAGAACTGTGTTGTGCTTGTGAAAGACATGGGCAAAATCTTAGCGGAACCCCCACAAGAAAGAGAACTGCTTTGGTTAAGTGACTTATTTAATTAGCAAGATGTGAATGAAGCAAGACTCCGAGAAGTGCGCTCAAGTACTAATGGAAGGAGCCTGGAGGGTGTTGCCAGGTGAGCGGGCCCGTTAAGCACAAGGCTCTGTTTTACAGAGAGGGAGCTTTGCAAGTTTGTGGCTGGAGTTGATTTGTGCTAGGGGAGCGGGCAGTGTCCAGACAAAGAAGGGCCCTGGTGACAGTTGAAGGGCAACAATCAGAAGAGAAGGAAACAGTCTAATGGGGATTTTCTTTCTTTCCTTTTTTTAAATGTTTATTTATTTATTTTTGAGAGAGAGAGAGACAGAGAGAGAAAACATGAGTAGAGAGAGAGGGAGACAAAGAATCTTAAGCAGGCTCTGCACTGTCAGCACAGAGACCAACACGGGGCTAGAATTCACAAACCGTGAGATCGTGACCTGAGCCAAAATCAAGAGTCAGTGCCTAATCAGCTGAGCCACTCAGGTGCCTCTCTAACAGGGATTTTCCATCCACCGTTTGCTGGTGTGAGTTGTAACCTCTCTCATCTCTTTGTGGGATCATTAGCAGAACTATGGATGCTTCCTGGGACTATGACAAAGTACCAAGTCTTTTTGCAAGTCTGAAGTGGGGTGGAATGAGAGGCCTCCTATAGAAAAAAGGCTACATATGAGTTATGTATACATTTTTTATTTGCTCACTTTCTCTTCTCCTTGTAACTATATCCTAAGCATCCTGAGGCACTACCTGGGATTTGTACTCTTTTCCATCAGCCTTGGTTACTGAGTAGGACATGTTTATTGATGAACGGATGGCTGAGTTTAGACTTTATTTTTTTCCCAGATGCACAAATCATTAGGCTACACAAAGAACCTATGGGCTTGAATTTTACGGCTCATGTGGGCAGAACACTGGCCCTTCACTTTCTTTGCATGATTTTTATTTAATTTTCTGATTATGACCTAAGATCAAGACCCGAGCTGAGATCAAGAGAGGCTTAACCAACTGAGCCACCCAGGTGCCCCTATTTTTCTGATTATGAATAAATAAAAACACACTATTGAATATTTGGAAACATTAAGCAATATGAGAAAAAGTGAAAAATCACACATCATTTCCCTGCTCAGAAGTAACTACTACAGATATAATGGTCTCTCTCTCTCTCTTTCTGTGTGTCTATATGGAGGCTTGAGAGAGTATATATACAATATACATACTTATATATATATATATATATATATACACACACATATAGTCTATTGTATATATATATATTTATAAACTCATACACTGTTTTATTCACTTAACTTTTTGATACAAAGCATGCATCCTTTTGATTACATCTTCAAAATATAATTTAATGTCACCACCATTTATTCATACAGAGTATCAGAACGTGTATCTCGAGTTTCCTATCATTGGATCATTATATTTTTCTCTACTTTCGTGATCATATATATAAAACACTACAGTGGACATCCATCTATATGAACTATAACTTTACATTTAGGTAGACCTGTCTTTTGACACACTGGCAAGAACATTTGTCTTCCGAAGTAGAATTTTGTACCCACCTGAAATGAAGCTCAAAAGATACAACCCTAGTGGGCCATGAAGGGTTTCAAAGGGCTTGCCAAAAGCGTTATACATGAAGAAGGCTGTTCCCACCATGGTTAAAACAACCAGGATCACGGAGAAGAGAATGACATTGATGTGGATGCTCAAGGGGATCACTTTGAGCAAATCTGGGAAAACTAAAGGTAAGACAAAGATGAGAGGAAATGTCATTAGTGATAGTCAGCAAATGTAATTTCAAAAATTAAATCCCTCTTATTTTTAACCTCAAAAATGACCCAAATCCTTCAGAGGAATACTTTCTCACTTACTAATTTACAAGGGATTTAGAAAAAGGTTTAAACACAGGGTTATTTTCTAGAACTCACCAGTAAAGACCAACAAAGAAGAGATTTGAAGGAACTTTTTCTACCCTTGGTCCTCTGTGATTATTTAAATAAACAAGTGCCGGCTTTACAACCAAAAGCCTGTTGATGACCAAACTTTTAATGACATTTCTCAGTAGACTTTTTTTTTTAATGTTTATTTATTTTTGAGAGAGGAGACAGTGTGAGTGCAGGAAGGGCAGAGATAATGGGAAACACAGAATCTGAAGCAGGCTCCAGCCTCTGAGCTAGCTGTCAGCACAGAGCCCGATGCGGGGCTCGAACCCACAAACCATGAGATTGTGACCCGGCTGAAGTCAGACGCTTAACCGACTGAGCACCACCCAGGCGCTCCCATTTTTAAAAATTCTACCTTGAAATGGCATTTTTGGTTTGGGGATAGCTGGGGGAGTTCCAACATCAGGAATTATTTCTGTTTGTTTTACTACCAAACAAGAAAACATTGTTTCTAGTCCACACCAAGATTAAGAAATGGGGTATTTTCAGTCAATTTCAGTAGTTTGATGTAGCACAAGCTGTGGGAAAATAATTTCTGGTGATACAAGAAATATTTTCCATTTAGAAAACCTGCCAAATCTATTTTGGGATTTTGTGTTCAGGGCAAGTTTTTTTTTTTTGTTTGCAGAGGAAATGAAATACTTTATAAATGGTAGGGTTTCTCTTATCTGGCAAGGCATCAGTATGCTTAGCATCAGCAAACCTGGCAAGACCAATCTGGAGAAGTGTAGTGCAGCCCATTTAAGGTTCCCAAACATTTATTGAGTGCTTTCTTTATTTACTGAGCACCTAGTGTGTGCTGGGCATTGTTTTCACTGCTGGGCATGGAGTCATTAACAAGACAGGCAAGATCTCCCCGTTGTCTCATGGAGATTATAGCCTAATGGGAGCAAAGAGATAATTAACAAGTAAACAAATAGATGTGATAGCTTATCTCCAAAGATGGCTTCCATCAATTCCTTCTCTCCTTCTACATACATGTCACTTCTCCTTTAAGAGGTAGAATTTATTCCCCAATTCCCTTGAACCTTGGCTGGCCTATGACTGCTTTGACCACCTGACTATGGCAGAATGAGAGGTGCCAATTCCAACCCTAGCCTATATAAGAAGACCAGCCATTCCTTTTTTTTTTTTTTTTTTCCTCTTGGAGGCTTCAGCTGTCATGCAGGAAGTCCAAGTTACTCTGCTGGAGAGAGAGGCCACCCAGAGGAGCACCAGACACGGGAGGGAAGAGTCTTAGACATCCAGCCCCGAAAAGCCTCTGGATGACTCCAGCCCTGGGTGCTATTTCACTTCAGTGCAATCAAGAACTGCCCAATGGAACTAGTAAATTTTTGTTGTAAGCCCCTGAGCTTCCGGAGGCTGTTATGCAATGGTAACAGCAAGACACTTTCAGATAGTGCTAATGCCATGGAGAAATGAAACAAAGTAATGGAATTTTGAGTGGTTGAGTGAATGGATGTGGGTGGTCAGCAGAGTTATTCCTGAGCTGGCCTCTGAATGCTGAGAAGGCAGTGGCTGTTTAAAGATCTGGGGAAGAACATTCCAGGGAGAAGAACACCACTGGGGCAGCAGTGAACCTG